>MU227618.1:2054151-2070019 GCA_018584345.1 Thuja plicata | reverse complement strand
ATATGAAGTTATTCTTCATCAGTTTCTCTTCAACATCCTCTTTCTATTCACTCCCCTTAATCCCATTCGTAAATGAATTAAGCTTGTCTCTTATATAGACATGATATTTACTGTTTCTTGATTCTTGATTCTTGGCCTGAAAAAAAATCTAGCCAATTTGATTTAAAGAATAACTCTTGATTTATCTCATAGTTATCTTCTTTCCAACTGTACAAATCTTCTTTAAATCAATTACTTAACTCTAGTCGAATAAAATAAAGAAAACAACCAATTAAGTCTATCTTTAGCTCTTTCCAGCTAGATATTTTGTTGTTTTCTGAACTCTCTATTCCGTCAGTCATCTCTATAGTTAGTTTTTGGTGACAACTGATAGTTCCATTAGTGTGACTCCAATTAGCTTTGGGATCTCCATCTGTTGGGAATCATTGTATTTTTACTCATTGGGCAACTCTGTTTTCAGCTCGTCGGGCATCCTATGGTTTTGTTTCATCAGGCAACACTGTCTTCTGCTCGTTGGGTATCACTGTGACTTTTCTTCTATGCATTTACCGATGGTGTACACTCTGTTGGTGTTTTCTATCACTTTGTGAATACTTGACTTTTATGCATTGTTGAAAGCATAACCTTTGTTCCATTGATTCTTTGAAGTATTTGGCATTATGTACATGACTGTATAGATGATATCAAGTTGACATCAATGACAATACAAACCATTAACTGATTTAATGCCTTGAATTATCTTCAAATTAACATTATCAAACATTCAATCAGTTACATGTCATCATCTTGGTTTTGTTGAACAATAATCTGTTCTTCTATCTTCACTTCCTCTTTTTCTTTTTGGGCATAAGAAGATTCTGCTTGTTTGGTGGATTTCTTTTCCTTGCCTAATTTATTACTACTATATTCAAGGATCTTTTTTCCTCATTATTAGGTAGTCTAAAATGGGGATGGTCTTCATCATTTCCCATTGCATTATATTCCTTTGTGGTATTGTACTAGCCTCATCATTTGAATCAAACACTGCTTGGGGTTGATACTCTAGGTATTTTTCTCCCCTGTTATTTGTATTTTAAGGAGATTCTCTATCTTTTGGAGACCAAGGATTAGGTTTCCTCACAATGAACATATTGACATTAGGACCTTCTCATCCTGATATTGTCTATTCTTTTCCACCCCCCCTTTGATAAGCTAGGGCTTGGGCTAAAACACATTGGTAAGAAGAGTGAGGCACGTTGCAAGAAACACACCAAGGAGTGTTATCCACATAATTTGTGCTATTTCTTTCAGAGGATTAGGGGTTTATCTAGTCTTTTGGTTTTCTTTATTTTCAGGGACAAGCTTTCCATATTTCCAATTTGTTCTATATGGCATGTCCCTCAGATTTGGTTGTTTAACATACCTTTGATATTGGTACTTGTTGGCATGAAAACCTTTGTCATTTTTATCCATTTTAGTAGTAAGATCCTTTACTGTGCTCATCAATTTATCAATCCTATCATCCTCCTTAAGAGGATCACTTGTTTGAGCCTTTGTCTCCTTCCATAGTTTACCATCCTCTCTCTTCCCCATCTTCCCCGAGGCTTTCCTATTAATATTAATGTCTATTGCTATTTTATAAGCCTCACTCAAGGTACATGGGTTTTTATCTTTGAGAAGATAGGACATCTTCCCATCAAAAACATTAAAGTAAGTGGTTAGACATACTCGCTCATCTAACCTTAACACTTGGATAAAATTGTTCATAGCCTTTTGGAACCTATTGTTGAAATCTGACATGCTCTCATTAGGGAATTTCTTAATGTTGTTAAATTCATTTAACATGTAACCAGAGTTAACATGTTCTTTGTATTTTTCCCTAAAATATTTAAAAAATTATTCCCAAGATGCTATGCTATCAATAGGAAAATTCCTAAACTAATCCCTGGCATCTTCTATCAAGGACTGAACAAAAAGCTTCATAATAACATCTTCATGTTCTATTTTAAAATCAGTAATCTTATCTGTGAAATCTTTTAAATGTTTTTCACAGGTTATGCGATTATTTCCTGTGAATCTAGGGATTCTGCCTCTTACCTCATTAGGGATCATGTTTGGATGAACAAGGATGCCATCAAAGAAAAGAGGCCAGTATCTGTCCAAATTGACAGGCCTTCTTTGGAAATTTCCCAAAGTATTGTTTCTACTTGGGCCTGCTACACCTCCTTTCTTTGAGTAGATTGAGGAGCCCCTTGCTTTAGACCAGAGATTTGAGCACTTGGACCAAGACCAAAATGTTGAGCATTTGGACCAGGACCACCTGGTGGTATGTGTTGTAGTGTCCCAATAGTGACAGACATAGAGCTACTTGCAGTAGTATTTATAGTAGCATGCAAGAAACCTATCCTCATCTTCATGTTAGCTACAACAACATCTAACTCTATGTTTTCTAGTTGCTTGGCTAAATATTCTTTATCTTTTCTGGCTTGTTCAAGTTCTATGTCAACGTGAGACATTCTTGCAGGGATAGTTTTTATTTTCTTAAGCTTATTAATACTTATGCCCATAGCTTTTTTCTTACCCTTATCAGAGACATCTTTGTCACCTTTCTTGAGCTTTGCATTTTGCCCAATCTCATGTGGGTGCGATTGCCTTATGATAGGTCCTTCAAAATCATCTTTTTTAGAGATAGATCTATTATTTTCAACTTGTTGCCTCAAGGCCACAAGGTCACCAACAAATCCTTTGTCTAGACCCTTAACCTCCTCATTTAGTCTTTTAGCCTTAACCTCATTTCTCCTTGTCTCTACCAAGAGTTCTTCTCTCTCAGTTAACAAGTCATAAAATTACCATTCACACATTTTTCTTGCATCTTCTATCTCTAATTCTTGCTCACGCTTCTTTCTTCTCAAGGCTAGAACCTCCTCATGAAATTTATCAGAATCATAAGATGTTGTCTCAGCAGCAGATGTTTCTATTGGTTGATCTAGAGTTTCTTATGCAGGGAAGAATCCCACATCTATCATCTCTCCATCTTTGAATAGATCAAAAGATATGTCAACTCTATAAGGACCTACATTCCTTTAATGTTCTGCACTTTTAGATGAAGATGACATTCTTTCAGGGATAGGGGTTTCCATTCTCCCCTTTGATGTAAAGGGGGAATTATGGTTTGATCCACCTCTTTTGGACCATTGTCTTCTTCCAAGTGTATGGAGCTCATCTCCTACATATTTCTTTGGATTAGCTCTATAGTAAGACTTGGTGTTTCTTTGCCGACTCATTTTTAAATTAGAAAAGTATTTTCAATATTTCAATATGCTAAATAACACTGGAATGCACAAAGTATGGAGTCGCCACCCACAACAAGTATGAGAAATTTGTAAGAATTGAAAAAGAAATGGAATAATAAAAGGATTATTCCCTATGAACTTTGAAACCTTATTGCTAAAACCCACTTTTCTTCAATATTTTTAGTTAACTCAGAACTGGATCAAAAGTATTTGAAAAGATGTTGCACCAGAAAATCTAGGACATACTAAACATGGTTTACTTCAACCTCCCCCAGTAGAGTCACCATTTTGTTAGAGATTTTTCTTGTAGAATCTCAATATAAAAATTAAGCTTGACTCTTAGATTCCCAACTTCTGATTCGTACAAGTAAAATCCTAATTGATGAGGATTTATCCTCCTCCTTCTTTAAGCTCCATAGAATCAGGCAGGTGTACCTTTCACAATTTACTTCTTCTTAGTAAACTTAACAATGGATCAAGGGTTTACAATGATTTGTCTCTGTCTTTTACTACAATAACTGATAACATATTCTACAAATGAGTAGAACCAATCTTATGCAGAGCTTAATAAGCCAGACCATGAGCTTGACAAGGGAAAATATAAGTGAAATAAGGATTCTCTACCTTCTTCTATTCGAGTTCTAGACCCAGGAAGGCTAACCTAATGATTCTCTGTCCAACGAATCAACAAAATAAAATGTATTTTCCAATACAATTGATAAAAATCTATGTTCTTAATAAAAAAAATGTAAAGGATTGTTTAAATTTAAGTTTGATGATGATAACTACTAATCAAAATCTAGACCAGTCCCTAATCCAGGGAAAAGAGTCAATTGAGATATACATTCACAGAAATTACTTAATAGAAACACACATGAAACTCAGATGAGATGCCTTAAAAATCACCTTCTCATTCCCACACCCATGTATCAAATTCCTACACTAATATTTAGCCCTCTTAAACTATTTATAAGATTTACTCCCTCCTTGAAAGAAACTCACAAATAATCTCACAGTTACCTTATAACCAATATATTTAAAATGCCTTATAGATTAAACTTACAAGAACATAAACACAAATACAAGAAGACATCATTGATGTGAAATAGGAAATTCCATTTCTATTTTATTAAAATATTTCTTCTTTAGTACAATCAAAATGATAAAAAGGCTTGAAACTTAGACAAAATTCAAAAATCTACCTTGCAGTTGTGAATTCACTATGCTTTACAATATGTTAAAACTTTCTATTTGCAGTAAGCACTATCCATCTTGGAATCCTTAAAGAGAAAGGATGCAACAAGATTTAGATAGCCTTAACATCTACAACACACTTTACAAAGTTTGTTTCTGCTTTGAAGGCTTCATCCAAGGCTTTATTGAACCTGTAAATGTGTAGGACATTATCATCGGTCATAAATACCTCTTTCTTAGGAAACAGAGTGTCAAATTCATTCCTCCATTCCTCAATAGACTTTATCTTATCATCTTCCCCTTTAATTGGAGGGATAAACTTTCTAAAATCATAGCCAAACATAGTAACCCTTTCCTGAATCTGATTGGATTTTCCCTTAGAGAAAGACAATGCTATGCCAATCTACTCAATCATTTCCCCAAATTGGCATACTAGCTCTGGAAGGTCTATTTTGTGTGGTTGTAATGCCTCTAACCTTTCAAAAAGGGATCCCCTTCTTGACCATGTACCAAACTATGGGTCCAGAGTTGGTATGTGGCCCTTTACCTTTATTTCTAAGCCAGGAAGTCTATTGTAGGCCTTGTGCACTAGGTCCAAATTTCCCTTAGGATATCTACCCTATGCTGCAATATATTCAACAATACAACTTGAGCTATTTCATTCTGATGTTGATCTGGCCACTCTGTTCCCTATGGGAAATCCCCAGTAGTTTCTGTCTAAACAGAGGCAACCTCCTTGGCTGAAGAGGGAAGAGATTTTGGGGCCTCTTCTACCTTATTATTCAAAACCTCCACTTTCCCTTGTAATGCTTTGATTTGTATCAAGAATCTCTCTCTATCCTTAATTAAATCAAATGAATCATCAAAGAGGTTGGCATACCTGGCAGAAAGTTTCTCTATTTTTGCTTGATTGAGATGGGAAAAGTGGGTGACAACCTGGGAGATCTCAAGGTCACCAGTATTTTGGACAGTCCAGATGAGCTTATCTCCATCCAATTTTTATTCAACACTAACTAGAGATGTCTTCCATTTTCTTGGTGCTAGGGACCACATGGCTAGAGTTCAGGATCTTAGATCATATCCATATCCCCTTATCATCTCTCTAATCTGAATATCAGAAGATAGATTGGCATCTGGCTGCTTCCTAATTGTGTCAATTATAAAAGCAGAGGCCAAATCCCATCTAGGTGTGAAGGTACATTTTCTATGGGGAGCCAAGTGCTCCTTGTCTGTCCACATTAGCTTCCAGATACATTCCATCAAGGCCACTCTTGGAGGCACATAGTTTGGAAGTATGTGAGGGGGCGGAGAACATCCATAAACCCGAATCAGGGTATAAGTCTTTTCACAATAAAAATCACTCCAATTGTGATCTCTTGGCCATTTTTCCACATACTGACAAGGTCTTAGAAGCTGGAGCACCTTGACTGTCAATCTAGTTACATTTAGGCCCATCAAATCTAGAAGTGGATGTACAATCCAATTCTCAAAACCGCAAAATTCATTCTCATTGGAAGTGTAATTATGAACCCTAATCCATAATTGTATAGGGTTTCACTAACCTTGGAAAAGATTCCTAGGTCTCAAGAACTCTGTATTCATGCTATCTATATTGAAGTATAGATTCAAATGTATTAAAAGAGAATAATGCATGAACTTGGGGTTGTTCTTCTTCTGAATATTGATGAGGCCCTCATGCATTCTATCATTCTGAATGTAGTCAAAGTTAGTGTTGGTGTGGGAATTCTAGATATCCAGGATGATCATGAGTAGATCCACAGGTAGCTTCTCAATGTGCCCATCAATGCCTATCACTCTTTATAGCCTATAAGCTATATATTTCATGTAGAAGATAAAGTCTCTAAATTCATATGGTACACCTTTAGAAGAAGGCATTGGGGCCATATAAGTTTTGTTTGACCTAGACAAATGAGATTGGATCAACTTGCTAACTATGTTGACCTCTCTGGTATACTTGTTCTACAATTTGATCAAGTCAATTTCTGTGGTAGAGGCCTAGTATAAAAAAGGCTTTCATGAAGGATGCCCTATCCAAGGTAACTAAGGTTGTTTCATCATCTTTTTTGATTTTCTTAGAGGTAGGGTCATATTTCCTAGCCAATTCTTCTAACAGGTCTACATCTACGAAGACATCTGGGACAATTAGCTTGGGTAAACCTAATGTCCAAGTGTTTGATACTGGAATATATCTGGCTTTATTTCTATAAAATTAATTAAAAAAATGATAACCAGAGCACCCGGGGGTGTTGGGATCCCTATAATTTGACACGCCATCGACAAAGTGTTCATCATTTACCTTTTTGTTCTTATTTGTCCCAGGTAGAAAAGCAATGAAATAATCTGAGTAGTTCCTCTTTCCTTTCTATTCTTCCTCTGCATCCTTTCCCTCACCATTGACTGAAGCTCTTCTTGACTCTGCTTGGCTCATCTTTACTGATTTTGGATAATTCTTCTCTTAGGAACATGCTCTTCACAATTGCTCTGAAACTTGTGCAATTTTTTGCTCTGTGCTCTAAAAAGTTTGGTAATCAAAATGTACAAAGGCTGCATCTATTTATCATTGAAAAATCAATGCATCAGTCTAGTCAAGAACCCGGAAATCGTTGCTCAATCACTTCTGCAATAACTCTGCATGTCTTGACATCGATTCTCTCCTAGCCATGGTGCTTGAAGTTGACAGGTAATCAAATTTGAAAAGCCCAATTGGAAAATTCATGATTTGTTTTTCTATTTTAAAACCTTATTTTATGTAAAAGGCTTGATACATAATATGATTGGCCTAATTTTCTTTCCTTTTTATAGCTTAGCGAATTACGTGTACTTTGTCAAGATCTTTCATCTTTATTAAGCCTGCCTTTAATATTTCTTTCCTTGAAATGGCATGAGACATGATACTCATGATCTTACTATACTTAGACCTTACTCTATCTGGAGGTCATGCGACTACCCTATCTCCAAGTCACTAAAATTTTCCCTTGACCTAGGTTACATTGAAAGATCTAGTACCAGCCAGAGATCTCTTACTTCATCAATGGTTCTCGCTGAGTCACTAGATGGTTTTATTAACTCTGACTTTGTTCTGAGATTCAGTGCTGGCCATTCAATTTACTTTACCTTGCCTTTGGTTTACTTCTTAACACTAAGTGAATCATTTTTTCTTATCTATGAATCTCATAATAAAATTTACTAGGATTTTCTTTGACCATGATTAAACCTAGAGATTCAGAGATAAAGGAAATTGCCAAGTCGTTGAATAAAACTCTTAACTCGGGTATCATCTAGAGATCTAGTGCTAGCCATTCATCTGAGATGAGATCAATGATCCTTGATAAGTCTCTGAGATTTTAAGTTAACCTTAAGTTCATTTGGAGTTCCATCAACTAGGCAAAGAGATAACTTTGTTCTAACTCTAAGTCTATCTAGAGATTCAAAGATAACTAAGTCTCTAAATCACTGAACATTTTGACTGACCCTGGATCTATTTAAAGATCATGCGCAAACCATAGGATTTAGATCATATCCATGGTCTAGATATTTTCTTATCAACTCATCTTTTAACTTTAACTTGACTTTAAGTCATCCAAAGATTACGTGACGAGGAAATCTCTAAGTCACTAAATTCTTTACTTAACCTTGAGTTTGTTCAGAGATCACGTGATAGCCACACAATGAGATTTGGATCTACGTCTTGTGCTACATCTTTGGATAATTTTGTACTTTCTCATTTTATCTAGAGATTATGGGAAACCCTTGATCTTACTTTTAATCCATGGTTCACACTGAATCTCATAATTCTTGGCTCTAACTCCTATTTATTCTGAGATTACGTGACCAAAGGCTATCTCGCAATCTCCCAATGCTTGGACTAACTCTAGTCAAGTCTAGAGATTTAGAGATAAAGGATATCTCTAAATCACTAAAAGATCTGTTTGACCTTGGGTTTACTCAGAGACTTCATGAACACCACATATTTTCTTAGCCACTTAAAAACGTATCTGCATCTTAGCTCATTACCTCTTAATCATTTAATGAATCATGATTTCTTAACCTTTTCATGTGATTTAGCACCAGATGCACATCTCTATTCTGATCAACAGTCCAGATTCACTCACAACAAACCTAATTTGGCTTTGATTTAACCATAACTGACCATGGTTCTTTGCAGATTCAACAACTGAATAGATCTCTAAGTCACTAAATAATTCTTATATCTGAGGTTTAATATAGAGATCATGTGCTAGTCCTCAGATCTTTCCTTGATCAAAGATCAGTGCTAAGCCTCTGAATGTTTCTATACATGACCAATTCTTCCCAAGATTAAGAGATGACCCTTGATTCTTCTTTTTATCAAATGGCCTGCGTTGAATCTCAAGACTATTTTCTTAACCACACTTTCATTGCAAGATCACACGACCAAGTTATCTATGAATCTTGTAATAAAATTCACTTGAGTTGGTCTCAACCATAGGTTCATATGGAGATTACGCGACTGCTTTATCTCCAAGTCACTGAAAGATTTACTAACTCTGAGGTCAATTTGGAGATTACACACATACTGTTTGATCAAACCAAGGATAAAACAAGATCAACGAACCTCACTCAATCATTGAAAAAAAGCTTGACCTTGGCCATTAGTTGGAGATCACGTGCCAGGCACTCATCTAGAAAATGATCAACGATCCTCGCTGAATCTCACAATGTTTTACTTAACTCTAATTTCATTTGGAGATCATGCGCTAAAGCATAAAGTAAACTCTGTCTTGACCTCAGGTTGGATTATGAGATTCAACAAGTAAGCTATCTCTAATCTCCAAATATTTCTTGTAACTGGAGTTAAGTCACAAGATCTAGCACTAGCCACATGATGAGAACTGCATCAACGATTGTCGCTAAGTCTCTAAGTCTTTTTGTTGACTTCACATTTGTCTAGCAATCACACGCCAACCACATGATGAGAACAAGATCAACCACCTGTTCTTAATCTCTGAATGTATAAGAGCATATTCCTTTCTTCTCAAGATTAAGAGATAGAAACTTCTGCCAAGTCTCTAGATCATAAAGAATATTCAGTTCTGATCATGAGATTAGGAGATAAAGGCAAATGCTAAAAGGCACATGACTTATAGAAAACTTAATTTACTTGACAAAAGTAACTTCAAAATAGAACAAGGTCATTGGGGTCTAGGGTTTTTGCAAGGTAAAGACACAAATGACCTAGGGTTTAAGGTTTCCAACCATTTTTCTCACATTGCTTGGGAAATGGACACTTTGTAGAAACATTTGATGGTAAACTGGAAAAAACCTTGACATTCAGGGCATAAGAAGATACTAGGAACCAAAACCCTTAGCAAGACTTTGAAAACACAAAAAGTCCCCAGAGGCTTCTTAGGTTCAGATTTAGATGACTCACCAATTTCAAATGTTCCTTGATTTGTGTAACCAAGAATGATTGTCTTTATTTCTTCTTTACCTTTTCAGTTGTTTATCAATATTCTGTGAGCTATCATTGTATTGTTTTGGCTTTTCATTTTCTTCTTTCTTAGGTTTCTCATTCTCCTCTCCCAGTCTTTCATTTTCACTCAGAATTTGTTGGTTTTCCTTAGTTGTGTCATGAAGGTTCTCATGCATGATATCATTCTCTTGAGATATCCTGAAGAATTATTCCTCCCTTTCCTCCAATGCATCCTCAAAAAATTTCTTGGCATCTTATATAGTCTTCCTTGCATCTTCATATGTTCTTCTTCCCTCAAGGTCTTCACACATCATAACAGACTAATTTTCAAGCTCTCTTTTCATATTCACCACTTCTTCTTTAAGTTATTTTTTCTTATCCATCTGATCTAAAATTGATTCCTTAGATTATTTAGACATACTAATTTCAGATAGTTGATCAATGTAATCCTGGGTTTCACATAACTTCTCAGTAAGCTCTCTCCTTTTGGTAAGTGACTTCTTTAGCTTTTCCTACAACTCATTGATCATCTTGTTTTCATTCTCAAGTTGCATCTCATACATGTAACCTTCCATGATTGTGAATATTTTATCAAGTTGTAAGGCTTATCACTAAGATGATCAATTCTTTGATACAAATTGTTAGAATTATTATGTACTGAGAGGGGGGTGAATTAGTACAAACAGGTAATGAAAAAATTCAACCACCAACTTGAATAACAAAAATATTAATTTCCAAACCATAAACTATATAACAGATGTAAATAAATAGAAGTAAACAATGTAAAGCATCCACAAAATCATCACACATGACACACACACACACACACACACACACACACACACACACACACACACACACAAATATATATATGTATATATATATATATATCATGGAAACACTTGGTTAGAGGGATAAAACCATGATGGGGATGACACCCACAAGCCCACTACTACAGTAAATGAGTTTTCCCTATCAGGAGATACAAATACCCTTATCAAGGGTTCACCCTATCAGGAGTGACAAGTACAATGTTAGGAATACAATTAGATCAATTATGATCAATATCATTAGAGGATTTAAAACTCTTTCTACAAGTCCACTCGGTTAAGGGATTAACAATAAGAACTTGTAAGAGTTCACCTGATTAAGGGATTTTGCTTGCTGCAACTATTAGGGAACAACACGATGAATGATCTAGATGTAACACTAATTTCATGTCAGATCCAATCTATTCTCTCTACTCTATAACTGCTCACTGCTCTATCTCTGCCAGTTCTTTGATTGCAACCCTAAATCACACTGATTGAAATCACAAAACCCCAATCACACAACTAACAACAAAAATAACAACAACCAACAACCATTTCAATATGAACCGTTTACTTTGTATACACAACTTGCAATGACATCAAACATACCAAAAATTAAATTCAAATACTTTTCCACATAAGCACCACCCGCCAAAGTGATAATTTCGATGTAAAACACATTTTAACATAACCATATTGGATCAAAATAAAATCTTCTAGTTATATCTCCAAGGTAGTCAAACATGTTTTGACCTCTCCAATGCATCACCATAAATTTACCTCATACAATTGCATTAATCCCATAAATGTCAGCTCAACACTTCCATAACCTCTATTCTACATCATCATATCACCAAATATCATCGCTCTTACTATACCGCTCACCAATCTGGGATCTACCAATTGTGGCTCAGGAACACAAGTGTTCTTACTTGTCTCAATGTCTATTATTAGGAATAAGTTGTCTCAACCTTGAGTATTTCCTTACATTTGATATTTTCCAAATGTCGGCACTTTGGACAATGTGTAAGGTAATCATGACTGATACGGTTATGATGGATTCCTATGACGGTCATTAATATTTGTAAGAGTTAATTGTGGAAATTTTGATGATGGGTGAAGATGTGCAAGACATGTGGCAACTAATCAGTTGAGTACTGTACACTCTTCTACAATCGTGGGGTCCAAAAAAAATTTTCGGGTTCCTATTTTCTTGGAGAATGGTAAAACCCTAATATGGATGCCTTTGGAAGTTGCCCTAAAAAGTGAAGCACATGATATAAGTTTTTTTTAGGGTTATGAATCTAAGAGAAGTGTATTGTTGGAACATTTTTATGTTGCCGAATTTGTCTTCAAGTGTCGATTATCTCCTGAAGAACTTCCATTGCAAGTGTATTGTAAACAATATTAGTTTTGATTAATACATTGTGTAAGTTTTGGAGTGCTGGGGTTTTTTACCAAAAGGTTTTCCCCAGGGTAAATCATTGTGTCATTCTCATTTTTCTATGTATGCATGTTATTGTATTATCATTCTGTAATTGCTATGGGTTAAATCTAAATTTGCATGATCCTCTTCTCGGGAGTTTAGCGTAGGGAACTATTTTCCACACACTTAGTTTCCTTTCATCTATGACATCAAAAAATGTCTTATCGATCAACCAAATGAGTTGTGGTTGAAACCGCACAGAAATCTAAACATGTTGACGTTGTACCTGTGATCACGCCTCTTGATTCCACTTTTACCATAATTGCCACCAAAGTGTTGTCCTCACTATCTATTGATCTTTTGGACATAGTCAGTGCATTACCGATCACAAATCCTTCTTATCCATTATGTCTTTGATTCACCTGTTATATATCATGATTATTCTGACTTAGTTTCCATCAATGACAACCAAACAAGTGACTCCCTATGACTACACCCAAAATCCTTTAGAATGCCAAAAAATTGGTCTCTTCAAGTAGGAGTTAAACTTAATTTAACTAATTATGGTGGTAGATATATGATTTTCTAGTATTGAGGGTTAGATAGTTGACAAATTTATCCAAGTGGTAAATTTAAAAATAGTCTCATAGAGTTATACGTGAAGGTCTAGAAGGAAGGTGACTCTATTTCTTGACAAGGATAAGAAACTGGTCTTCCATACAAAACATTATTCAAAACACAACCATATTACAGTAGGAGAATCAAAATCATAGATAGAAGAAAGAATAGAGATTAGTTAGATACCAATATTTTTATAGACAAGCATTAAAAAAGTAGTGGTAGAAAGAGAATAAATTAGAGAAATAAAATTAGGAGTTATGATCAAGTAGGCATATAAGTCTATTTTAAGGACTCATGCCATTCTGAGATAGATAAACTAGAGACTAGAAGTAGAAGAAAAAAAGAATATATAATCTGCTATAAAAAGCATCATCTTGAAGATCTAGTCGGTGAATAGGTGCACCCACCTAGGTCTTGCATAGCCTAAATTGTAAAACCCTAATACGGCTGCCTTTGGAAGTTGCCCTAAAAAGTGAAGCGCATGATATAAGCATTTTTTAGGGTTGCAAATCTGAGAGAAGTAAGTGTATTGTTGGAACATTTTTATGCTACCAAATTTGTCTTCAACTATCAATTATCTCCTAAAGAACTTGCATTGCAAGTGTATTGTAAATAGTATTAGTTTTGATTAATACATTGTGTAGGTTTTGGAGTGCTGGGGTTTTTTACTGAAAGGTTTTCCCCAGGGTAAATCATTGTGTCATTCTCATTTTTCTATGTATGCATGTTATTGTATTATCATTCTATAATTTCTAAGGGTTAAATCTGAATTTTCATGATCCTCTTCTCAAGATTTTAGCGTAGGGAACTATTTTCTGCACACTTAGTTTCCTTTTAGTTGGTATCAGAGCTTGGCTAGTTTTGGTTCTATTTGTTAGGGTATGGGTTTTTTGAGCTAATCTCCAGTTTAGTGGGAGTGTTGTTGCAGAGTATTCATAACCTTATTGTAGGAAGAGATGGTAGGATCTTCATACAGTAGAATGGAGGTGGAAAAGTTTAATGGCACAAACTTTGAGTTGTGGAAAATCAAGATGGAAGACATGCTCATAGACCGTGATGTATGGGAGGTGGTTGATAATGATATCAAACTAGTAAACATGACTCAAGAAGATTGGGATCTCAAGGATCAGAAATCTAAGGGTCTCATTAGACTCTGTCTAGTAGATTCTATTCTCCTGAATGTTCTCGATGAAAAGACCGCAAACAAATTGTGGACACAGCTTGGGTCTGTGTATCAGGCCAAGTCCTTGGTGAATAGATTGTTCTTGAGAAAGAAGCTATATTCTCTGAGAATGGAGGAAGGAGGATCCATTGTGGATCACTTGAATGCATTTAACATGTTGATTGCACAATTGAGATCAACTGGTGTCAAGTTGGAGGAAGAGGATCGATGTATGACCCTGCTAAGTTCCTTGCCGGATTCATGGGACCATCTTGTGATGGCCCTAGGGAGTAAAATTGTCACTTTCCAAATGGATGATGTGGTGTCTTCACTGTTATCTAAAGAGATGTGAAGAAAGAATTCCGATTCAACTAAGGAAGCCCTTGCTGTTCGTGGTAGATCCAAAGACAGAGGAAAGAAAAATGACAATAAGTCTAAAAAGGGTAGATCCAAATCCCATGGGAAATCTAAGACTCCTAGAAAGTCTAAGGTAACATGTTGGAACTATGGTAAGATTGGGCACTTCTGTAAGGAATGCAAAGAGCCAAAGACGAAGAAGAAAAGCCCATATTCAGATTCTAAAAAATCTCAAGAAGATGGCGATGCTTTTTTCACAGCCTTGGCCATGCATGCATCTGATGATGTGTGGCTAATTGACTCAGGTGCTTCTTTTCACATGACCTCTCATCAAAGTTGGTTCTCAAAGTACAAGGAGTTTGATGGTGGAAAGGTGTACCTAGGTGATGATTCTCACCTAGAGATAGTTGGATGAGGAAGAGTCACTATTAGATTCCCTAATGGACAAGTAAAGGGGATCAATGGGGTAATGCACATCTTGGGTTTGGCATGAAACTTGTTATCTGTAAGTATGTTGAATGATGCAGGTGTGCAAGTTGTTTTTTCAAAAGAAGGATGCAAGATGATTAGAGGATCTATGGTGCTCGCGAAAGGTACTAGGAGAGGTACCCTATTTTAGCTGGATTCTTGCACTTCACAGTGCAATAGTTCTTCTGTCTCAAGGAAGAGAGCAGCAGTCACTTCATCTCCACCATCTGAACCAACAGTGAAGAAGTCTATGGTAATGGGTTCCGATGGTAGTGTAGCAAGTGTACCTAAGGGTGCTAACACTTTGGAAGGCAAACTTCGTGCAGAAAAGATAATGTTGTGGCATATGAGATTTGGCCACATAGGTGAGAAGGGTCTCAGAACCCTAAAAAATAAAAACATCATTGAGAGGATAAATGATTGTAATCTCAAGTTTGACTTCTGCGAACACTGTGTTTATGGTAAGAAAAATAGTGTTCAATTTTACTCTAGTTCTCACAAGTCTTCTAGTATTTTGGATCTTATCTATTCAGATGTGTTTGGTCCTGTTAAAGTTCCTTCACTCTCCAAATATATATATTTTGTATCTTTTATAGATGATTATAGTAGAAGGACATGGATTGATTTCCTTAAAAGTAAGACACATGTTTTTAGTCGGTTCAAGGAATTTAAAGCTCTCGTAGAGAATCAGACTGGTAAAAGAATTAAGTGTGTGAGAACTGACAATGGTGGTGAGTTTTGTTCGGCAGAGTTTGAATAGTTCTATAAAGAATGAGGGATTGAAATGCATAAGACAACTCCTTATACCCCACAAAAAAATGGAGTTGCAAAAAGAATGAACAAGACATTGATGGAGAAGGCTAGGAGTATGCTTAGTGGAGCTGGCCTCGAACAAAGGTTTTGGGCTGAAGCTGTGGCCACTGCTTGTTATCTGGTTAACAGATCTCCTACATCAACTCTTGTTGGTAAGACACCCATGGAGGTGTGGTCTGGTAAGAAGCCTTTAGTTAGACATCTTCGTGTTTTTGGTTGTGAAGCTTATGCACATGTGCCTAAGGAGAGAAGATCTAAGTTGGAAAACAA
>MU227618.1:1995018-2036717 GCA_018584345.1 Thuja plicata | reverse complement strand
GAAAGTCCAATGCTACTTTCATGAATCAACCTTTTTGGCACTCCTTGGGATGTACCTCAATATATAGAAGACTGTTAAGTCCTGCTCTGTTAAGAGACTTGATGCTTCAATGGTTAAAATGAAACACAATGAACTATTTCTAATGCAACTTGAATTGCATATTTTTAGATCTATTTAAGTACATTACCTCTCTGATCAATGTATCAATTCAATTCTTTGTTCTCCACACTTTCTGCTCTGCGATGTTGTGCTTCACTGTTCGTCGGTGTCTGCATAATTATTTAGCTCTCCTTTAGCTTGATTGATCAGGACTGTATGAAGTTATCCTTCATCAATTTCTCTTCAGCATCCTCTTTCTATTCATCCCCTTCATCCCCTTCATGTGATTACGGAAATGAATTAATCTTCTCTTATATAGATATGATATTCACCATTTCTTGATTCTTGATTCTTGATTCTTGATTTTTGGCGTGAAAAACAATCTAGCCAATCTGATTTAAAGCTTAACTCCTGATTTATCTCATAGTTATCTTCTTGCCAATAGTACAAATCTTCTTTAAATCAATCACTTAACTCTGGCTGAATAAAACAATGAAAACAACTAGTTAAGTCTATCTTTAGCTCTTGCCAGCTAGATATTTTTTCATTTTCTAAACTCTCTGTTCTGTCGGTCAACTTTGCAGTTAGTCATTGGTGACAACTACCAATTCTGTTGGTGTGACTCTAGTCAGCTTCGAGATCTTCGTCCGTTGGGCATCATTGGATTTTACTTGTCGGGCAACTCTATTTTTAGCTCGTCGGGCATCCTGTGATTTTGCTTCATTGAGCAACACTGTCTTTTGCTCATCGGGTATCACTGTGACTTTGGCTCTTTTCTTTTACCGATGGTGTGCACTCCATCGGTGTTATCTGTCACTTAGTGAATACTTGAATTTTACACATTGTTGAAAGCATAATCTTTGTTCCATTGATTCTATGAAGTCTTTGGCATTATTTACTTGACCGTATAGATGATATCAAGTTGACATCAATGACAATACAAACCATTAACCAATTTAATGTCTTGCATTATCTTCAACTTAACATTATCAAGAATTCATTCAGTTACATGTTATCAGTTTTGTCTTTGATGTAAAATAGAAAAAGTAATTAGTATTAGAATTACTATCAGACAGAAGGAAGAGTTATCAAAATAAGGAGGTTGACTATCAGAAGATGACCACTATTGGTCGTAAGGAAAATCATGAAGCAACCAACAAGAGGAAGAACAAGAAAATAGTTTATGGAAAGATCAAGATTAAGTTTTTGATTAACCTCAAGATCAAAGATTAGGAATGAAGGATGAGTTAAGGAGATTCAAAGTTAAAATCTTAAGGAATAGATTATGAATAAGAGTTGTCGAGAAGAAGTTACGATGATGAATTGAGTAGAGAAGCAAATCAAAAGTAGAGAAGAGAATAGAGATTTTGAGCATAAGGGATCTAACAAGCTTTAGAAGGAAGCATATACAGGTTAATTACTATCTTATGAATAATCCTAACACTTTCTACAAGGTATTGTAAATCCCTTAACTAGGTATTCTCTAACAGGACTGATAAGTTTATTTTTGTGTGAGATTTTTGTAAATCATTTAATAGGGTGAACGCCATACACGCATGATTAAATCTCTTAGTAGATTAGTCTTAATAGGACTGTACATACACTTAACAATTTATCTATCACTCCTAATCAGTTGAGTCACTCGAAAGGTGACATATTATAAGCCCAAACACGCAAAACCTTTTTTTGCAGTGAAGTGTTGTGGGTGCCATCCCCACCGTAGTTTTTCCCTCTACTAAGCATTTCTGAGTGACCAAAAATATATGTTATGAGTGTTTGGATCTCATTATGTGTTACTATTATTTACTTTATGTTTTTAAGTTACAACATATCGGTAATACTATGAACACTATCAGTTAATGTTACTATTGGTTAATGTAACTATCAGTTAATGTAATTATCAGTTGATGTTTAATGGTTTAAAGTTTAATCAAAGGAAAAAGAGGTATAAGATTGTTAATATTGATTCACCGCCCCTCTCAGTACCTAATCTTTCCAATTAACAATTACTATTGGACATGAGTAGAGACAAGGTGGCTCAAGGACGTGTGCACGACACATACAAATGGATAGAGCCAAGGAGGTTCAGCATGCACTACCATTCTGTGGGGTGTATGTTAAGGTAGTCAAGTTTGGTACTTGATAAAATGGGGGTAAGGCATAGTCTGATGGAAAGAAAGGGACTTGGCTGCAATGGGAGTTATGAATAAGGCTTGTCAGTGCCGTGCAAGGTTGGAATTCCTAGGGGTAGGCCCATCCTGGGAAAGAGTGAAATCTAGCCCCGTTACAGTTGGTATCAGAGCTGGCATTGTTGAAGGGACATGTAAGACCAAATCAAAACCTGGTAGACTAGGAGAAGTATGGAAAGTCTGACAATGTTTGGGAGCTATTCAGTAGAGTTTGGTGTAGGATTGTGTTCGGCACATGATCTGAGGAAGGTTGGCATAAGTACTAAGGATGGTGCCATGTTCTACAAACGTGGTCTTAGATGGATGTTGGTGGGCATTCTGGGTTGGGTTGTTTGATTTGGGAGTATGGGTGCAAGGCATGCCATGAGGTCCAATCAACAGGCAAGTAGAGTGACATGACAAAAGTTGAGGAAGCCAGGGGTAGGATACATGTAACTTTAAGAAAGCAAAAAGGGGTGCCGCTAGTGGATTGTGGAGCTATGTCTTTCAGTGGATGTCAGGAATGGTTCTTGGACAGTGGAAGGTGAAAGAAAAAATTTAGGTGTGGTAGTAGGCTGAGTGGGAGACATAAGTATTTGGTATATGATTCTCGGTGTTCAATTTGGTTGGAAAGCTTGGCTGAAGTTAGTCATGGAGTGGATTCATGACGGGGTCAGCATTCGGTATGTTGGCAGCATCAAGTATGTTATGGTGACAGAAATGGTGCAAGGGTGTTGAAGTGTTCTAAGGTTGTGCAGTATCATCCAAGGTGTGGAGAGTAGTCTGTGAGGCATATGCAGATCTTGCTGACAGGTGCTAAGGTAGCAAAGCGCGGGCCTTGCGTTGGCATTTTTTGGCGCTAAGGATGTCGTCTATTTTAAAGTGGGGGAGTATGTAAGGGGCTGGAAATTCACCAAATAGATGGGGCTATGTGGAGTGCAAGGCACACATGGTCACAATGTTGGATCCCGTCAAGGACAGATTTAAGGTGCAATCTTGGGACTGTGTCGCTTGGAAGCTGGGCACACGGTTGTGGCATAGGATTTTGCATGGTGCGGATCTAAGGAGTAACAGTGGAGGGTAAGTGCTTTGGTGCACAAGGAAGGCTGGGGTGGCTGACCCCCTCAAGAGGGATGAAGCAGAGTAGTCCTTCCCTCATGTCTTTCGGTAAGAATGAGGTATCTAGGGATATAAAGAGGTGAAATAGAGTAACCTCACCTTATCACAAGGTGGTGAGGTTTATTGGTGAGAAAGTAGGGGTTCAACGGAGTTGGACATGAGTAGAGCCAAGGTGTCTTGAGGAAGTGTGCGTAGTGCATAAAAATGGATAGAGCCAAGGAGGTTCGGTATGCACTACCATTCCGTGGGGTGTATGTTAAGGTAGTCAAGTTTGGTACTTGATAAAATGGGGGTAAGGCATAGTTTGACGACAAGAAAGGGACTTGACCGCAATGGGAGTCACGAATAAGGCTTGTCAGTGTTGCACAAGGTTGGAATTCCTAGGGGTAGGCCCATCCTAGGAAAGAGCAAAATCTAGTATATAACAGGATCTGCACAAAGTAGATTTTATTAAAAATCTTGAAACTTCAAAAGAAAAATAACAGGGGTAAAACTTGGTCCTTCCTACCCATGTAGATATGAGAGCGCAATGATTTCAATGTGTACATAGGGGTTTCAATAAATCCTTTGGATTCATTTGAATTCTCTAACAAGATATGTATATACAATGTAGAATGCACTTTCCAATTTCCTTGAAGGAGAGTTATTTAAGGATAAGAAACATATACAAAATGTGAATACCTAGAGATTGCACAACTAAATGCTTTGAGGTATTCCATTTTTAGGAAGTATAATGAAATGTTAAAGCTGGTTTTTCAATATTTACCAAAATATTCTCTACTTGTGCCTTGACTATGTGTATACACTAAATTGTGAAAAGAATGTAATGGACATAAAAATAAATGAAATTGTTATAGCTTTCCAAATTGTGGAATCACGTATATGGAGATATAGTGAGATAGTTGAACCAATGCTTAACATGTATCAGGGAATGTGGTGATTCACATACTTACAAAAGCTAGATGTTGAAAATGTTATAGAAGATTTGTGTACAACATATAAATGACCAACCTAAGCAGGAGAATTGTTTAGTTGTATTTCTAGAGGAAATGTCATCCGCAATGATAAAAATGATAACTCCCAATTTGCAAGAAGTGATTTGGTGTGTGGACCTAAGAACTTTTAGGCAAATATATACAATATTATAACATACAACCTGTTAGGATTAAGTAATACTAAGAGGGGGGTGAATTAGTATTGCAACACTTTAAACATGAACTTATTAAATTCTAGCTTAACCATATAATTACTAAAATGAAAAGAACATAAGTACACAACACATAGCTCATAACACCATGAATTATTGTCGAGGAAACCTTGGTGGGGATGGTACCCACAAATATGCACTAAAAGTATAGTGTCCATGTTAGGAGACCTAGCCTTGTTAAGAGCTGAGTATTACATTAGCACATTTCCCTGTTAGGGGAATACAAAACCTTGGTAAAGGTATATTGAGCACACTGCTCTTATAATAAGAATTAGTTATGTTATAATCAATATTAGACATGAACAACACAAGTATTAGCTATGATTAGATAGTTCTAGTTGTATCTTGCATCTTTCAAACATCACAATGCATCCATGCATTCCATTTGTTTCATATCATCTCATCACTTTCACACTTTGCTTTACAAAAAGCTCTTTAAATATATATGTGTTACATCATCTAGTCGACTCTCAAATACATTACAAAATAGAATTAATGCTTATGTAAAGAGTAAATACAAAGTTAGAAACCTTATAATACCAAATAATAAGTAATAAAAAATCCCAATCCAACTTAGCATATTTGGATTCCATGTCATGCTCCGTTAATCATCGTGACTATTCATTTTCCCTGTATCTCTGTTCCTATGTCTTTGCATGTCTTCAAAACACTGTAACTCACTGCGATCAACATCAAAACTCAAGAAAAATTAGTAGAAGGTCATAAATATCCCAAACTATCTTCCTCTAAGCTCACATGTGATCATTCATTATATACTATATTTTTTGTCCAAAATTGTACTGCCATACTTTGTATTTTTGTTCACTGTACTTAGTCATTTTACTATCTGCATCTCTAAAACTATAAAAATTCCAAGAGATCATCATACTAGATGTGTTTCCATAAATGAAAACCCTCAAGTGTCCCACATCACTCTAAAAATTCATCACTTGCCAACAATCTCTCCCTTTAGCATTGATGGAAACACTTAGTGAAAAATGACTAAGTGTCTGTGCCAAAAAGATATCCATGTATATACTTTACATATATCCTTTACATATATCCTTTACTTTATATAATTATCTATACATTTTTCATCTCTTATCTTTTCTCCCTTTGAAATCAATGGAAAAAGTAAACAAAAATGTAAAGTATACCAAAATTGTACCAATGCTTACTAGAGAATTAGACCATTTTTAGTACATCTCAGAAAGAGTTTTCCAAGATCTTCACTTCCTCTATCCATGTCTTCACCAAAATATGACTCATATGAATCAGTCCATTCAGTGTGAATGAAGAAGTCTTTACTACCTTTAGGTTAGTAGGCATTTGTGTTGTAAGGGCCCGTCCCGTCTTCTCCATGTCAGAGATATGGACCTCAAGAATTGATAGCTTCGGAGTGATTAGACTCTTTAGAAAACCAAATATTTCCATAACTCTCCCTCTTTCTATATCTAGTAGCCTTAGTTTGTCCAAAATCATGGAAACCTCTTTGTCTATCTCCAATAAATATTGTGAGGAGGTCTCACAACTATCCATCAACTTATCTAGAGTAGTTCTATCTTTTTCTACTATGTCCCCAATGTTCTTGATATGTCTGATAGGGTTGATACTATAACTGTATAACTTCCTTCCTTGTGTGACACAACTTTTAGCCTCAGATGTAGTTTTGTTTAGTATGAGCAAGTCCAAAGAAATAGACTTGCACATTTCCTCCAATTTCTTCTCAAGATATTTCTTCTCGGTCTTCTCTTTAGTGATATTCTCAAATGACTCATAGTGACTGTCAAAGTTATCTAGTGCATGTTTTAGGTTCTCTGCATCATCTTTTCCCTAAAAAACAATAGGCACTAGAAGTAGTTTGTTCAATGTGTCAATTTCTCTTACCATTACCTTAGTATTTTTCTCTCCTTTCTATTTAAATCTCTCTTTAGCTTTAGCAAATGTGATGAAGGACAACTTCATCAAATCATCCTCATCCATGTTCTCAACGTCAATGCTCAAAGACTTGTCTCTACTTTCCAACAATAAAGGTGAAGAATCACACGCAGAAGTTTCCTGTTTCACTTCAACCTTATCCACTATATCTTCTACTATTTCATCAATGTTTGTATTCTGCACAAAGGGGTCATTCACCTCCTAGAAAGTGTCCAATGACACAGGCACACCAGAAACATAGAAATCTAATTGCTTCACAGTGCTTACATAATGACTAGCATCTTCACTCAATAATTTATTAAGGTTTATTTTAGATTTCTTTGATGATTCTCCTTTCTCAATGGATTTGGGCTTAGGAGCCTTAGGTGGCAAGATGTCTTCAGTTTTAGTTCCCATCAAGAAATTTTCTACATCTTTTTGTGTCTCCTCAATGAATTCATCATATTTTCTTCCCATTATCTTTACTAATCTTGTCTTTGTTCTCAGTAAGGGTTTAAGTTCACTCAATATTCTCTCCATCTCTTTAACAGATACAACAGGCAACATGCCTTAAATTGCTTGTTCTCTAATCACTTCATCTTCCTTCTGTGCTAATTTTTTCCTTATCTCCAATTTCTCATACAAATCCTTAGGTACATTGCCTCCAATCTCTAGCAAATTCTTCATAAAAATAAGTAAATTTTTAATCACTATGTTTTCAATCAGAAGTTTGTAAGATTTCTCATACCTGTCATAGTATTTTTCCAAAGAAATAAGCTTTCCTTTCTCAATAATCCTCTTCTCCAAAATTTTCATATCTGGCTTCCAAATTTGTCTCACATTAGTGGCCTTTTCTTCAATTTTCTTCTCTTCTCCTTCTGTCCTTTGTTCCTTAGGAGGTGAGTCCAGTTTAGTGGACCTTGTGTTTCTTCTAGGTACTTTATTTGTAGTCTATTCTTGTGATGTATGTTGAGGCGGTGAAGGTGTAGATACATCAATCATAGTAGAAAGTGGATTTATTGACTTCACATCTTTTTGAGGTGGAAAAGTTGCAGCAGCAGTGCTTGCCAACCCGAAATATCTCTTAGTCATCTTCTTCCTAACTTCTTTCATTTCCTCTTTAGATATTCCTTCCTTGGCTATATAGTCATCAATTATATTCTCTAATTTCCTCTTCCTTAATGCTCTAGTCTTTTCCTCCCTAATCTTTGTAGACTTCTCCTCATAAGTACCACATCTTTCCTTTGATGAATCAACTTCTGAAGCTAATATGTGTTCTACTTGCATAGTCAAAACTTTAGAACTAACATCATAGCCTAGTGGATAGCACCATTTCTTTCTAGGAATAACTTCCTCAAAGAACACACAATTAGTTTCAACCATGACACAGATTGAGTCCTTGTATTTTTCTACCACTGCCTCAAGAATTCTCTCCCTTGCCTTCATCTCTCTCTCTATAGAATTTTGATCATAGCAAACAATTCACCATCTAACCAAGTGTTTTTCTATCTCCTATAACTTTGAGAAATATGAATACCAGTAGGTATACTGTCTTTCCATTCTCTAGGGTACATACCAGGAAATTTGTGAACAATGTGAATGTACATGTGTATCAACAAAGATCCAAATTTGAATGCTTTAGACTTGTCCTTCTTTATCTGCCTTACATTTTCCAAGAATTATTGTGTTAAGACTTCGCATAGATTGTACTTGATGTTTTCCTTGATGATCTTATAAGCCATTAAGATAACACCTACCAATACAGAATTTAGTCGACTTCTATAATGGAGTTTATAGCCTAAGATCCTAGTAATCAATCTTACATCCTATTGGAATACATCATTTATCATCATCGCTCTCCTGTCCCACTGTGAATGTGTTAGCATTTCTACCATCTTCTTAATGTTCTTCTCAACAATAGGTACTACACCAGTATTTTCCAATCCTATTATGGCATGAATTAGGTCATTGAAAACCTTCATAGGCTGATCTCCAAGCCATATGAACTGATCATGAGCTCTACTCAAGATATTCTTTATCCATTCTTCTTCATTGAAATCATGAAGTTTGGTTAGCTTCATAATAATCAGGTTATTTAGGTGTGCAAACTCATCCTTCATTTTTCCATCATCACCTATCATGTCTTCCATCACTATAGCAATCTCTTCTCTCCCAAAGATCCATGCTTATAATGTATATATTCCCTAATATCTTTGACATGCAAGAAATCATAAGGTGTTTGAGAAAATGTGCCTTTGGGGTCATCCTCAGTAGATTTGAAAGGGTGTTTCTTAAATTTGTATCTAGGTTTCTTTATGACATAAAAAATCATAGGAGTATCCATTTTTAAAACTTTGCAATCGATCTAAATACCTCTTTACTGTGGAAATGTGAATTTATGCACCGATCAAATCCTTCAACACACTTTCTGTAATTTTACTTCTTCTCAAGACTCTATTCTCCTTAGGCTCTTCTCTACAAATGATTCTCAATTATGTTCTTTATATTAACTTTATACTTTGCTGAATGAAAAAATGACATAGTTCCAAATAAACTCATTTCTGTACATAAACTAGTTGAGTAACAATCTGGCGATCACAAAATATAGGCTTGCAATATCATGCAATCAGAGATATGTGATCCAAAACATTTCTACATTCTCTCCCTAAGCTCACAAGATCTTACTCCTCAAATTTAGGGGCTGGATAGATTTCATATGTATTCTTCCAATACTCCCCTAAGGCCATGATCAGCCATCTAGGTTGATGTAGCAATGTTACCATCAGGCGAAGACTTAGTAGCATCTACTAACTCTCCCTAAAATTTTTCCTCACTAGACTCCTTTACCTTCCATGCTTTATTACTGTTGATATCTTCTTCTTTCTTGAAACAATTTTCAAATTCATTGCTGTACTTGGAAAGACTCTTACCAATATCACCAATGTTATTCTTTATAACCATGGGAGGTGGGCATCTTTTGTTGTCAGTTCTATTGTACCTACAAAACTTTGTTATATGACCTGGATTGTTACATTTGTATCATATAGCAGGTGATATATTCTGATTAAACTGGAACTTACAATACCTTACAATGTGCCCAAGGTTATTACATTTGTAACATGTGGTCTTCATTGCTGTCTCTTCACTAATGTAATCTTGATTGTATCTTGACTAATCAGATTCCCTGCATTCTATTTTCTTGTGCCCATATGCATAATAGTTAAAGAAATAAACATAAAAAGGTTTGAAAGGGGATTTACCTCTGCAATCTGTCTTCATGTGTCCAATCTTGTTACATCCAAAACATCTACCTCTGAAAATTCTAATATATTCTTTAGGTTCTTCAAGAGTAGGTCTTTCTCCATCAATCTTTACATCAAATTTTTCTTCTTGATTCTTTGAACATTCAGCTTCATTGAAACCAACTCTAATCATGTCTCCTTTAGGTTTATGTATGTTTCTCTATTCATCAATCAAGTCACTACTCATATGAAGTCTCTCAATATTATTCTTTGCCACAATAAGTTCTCCTTTTATTATCTGATTGTATTTCTCTTCTAGTGTTCAAGTCCAGTCTTAATTTTTCCCATATGAATATTAGCATCTTTCAAGGTTTCTTCAATTTTTTTCTTAGCATCCTTTTCTTTTTGAATCTCTTTAGCCATCTGTAGTGAAGTATTTTCATAATTAAGCTTTAAGGTATCTTTCCCTTGCTCAAGCTGCATTATCTAATCTGAATTATCATTGTCTAAATCCTCTTTTATCTTAACCATAAGATCTTGTCTCTGACTTCTGAAAATTTCAATCTCTTCTTTTATTTTATTAATGAATCCCTCTAGCATTCTCAATTTAAATTTCAATTCATCATTCTCTTCTTTAGATTTTTCAAGATCTTCAACTGTTGCTTCAAATTTTTCTTCTAAACTTTTAGAATCCATCTCAATCTCCCTTAAGATGTTAAACTTTCTTTCCAAGGGCAACAATCTCTGATACCAATTGTTAGGATTAAGTAATACTAAGAGGGTGGGGGTGGGGGGGGGGGGGGGGNGGGGTGAATCAGTATTACAACACTTTAAAAATGAACTTAATAAATTCCAACTTAACCATATAATTACTAAAATGAAAAGAACAGAAGTACACAACACATAACTCATAACACCATAAATTGTTGTCGAGGAAAACCTGGGCAAGGGAAAACCCTGGTGGGGATGGTACCCACAAATATGCACTAAAAGTATAGTGTTCCTATCAGGAGACCTATCCCTGTTAGGATCTAAATATTACATTAGCACATTTCATTGTTAGGGGAATACAAAACCCTGTTAAAGGTATACTAAGTACACTGCTCTTACAATCAAAAATAGTTATGTTATAATCAATCTCAGACATGAACAACAAAAGAATCAACTATGCTTAGATAGTTCTATTTGTAGCTTGCATCTTTTTGAAATCACAATGCATCCATACATTCCATCTGGTTCATATCATCTCATCACTTTCACAACTTTCTTTACAAAAATCTCTTCATATATATATATATATATATATATATCATCAAGTCGGCTCTCAAATACATTAAAAAATAGAATTAATATTTATGCAACAAGTAAATACAAAGTCGGTGAACTTATACTACCAAAGAATAGGTAATCCATAATCCCAATTCAACTTATCACATTTGGATTCAATGCCATACTCCCTTAATCATCGCAACTGTTCATCTGCCATGTATCTATGTTCCTCTGTCTTCGCATGTCTTGAAAACACTATAACTCACTGTGATCAAAACCAAAACTCAAGTGACCTTAACAGAAGGCCATACATATCACAAAGTGTCTTCCTCTAAGCTCGCATGTGATAATTCATCATATACTATCTTCGCTGTCCAAAATTGTACTGCTATACTTTGTATTTTTGTTCACTATACTTAGTCAATTTACTATCTACATCTCCAAAACTATACACAACTCCATGTGATCATCATACTAGATGTTTTTCCATAAAGTAAAACCCTCAATTGTCCCATATCACTCCAAAAATGCATCACTTATGAAGACAACCAAGAGATGTTATTTCATGAAGTAAAATCCATTGGCAAATCTAATATTAATCTATGGGTGGTTTTGACTAGGGAAAGGGGATATGAAATGTTTAATGAAATAAATTGAAAAGATTAAATCAGAAAAATAATTACTATTTTTTGACATAATACCTCTAAAAGTAACATTATCCCAGAGAGATATTATTCCAGAACCAACATGGGTGCACAATATAGCTGCATGGATTGAGATTATTATATAATATGTTCAAATTGATTTGTGAAAGGGTTTTTAAAAAAATACAATTGATAATCTTAAAGAAAAAGATTGTCAAGGCTATAGATATATTTTGTGGAACATTACCATAAATTTGGATAGAAGAGAGAACAAATTTTCTCATTGTAGGGGGGCCTTTTAGAGATTTTATGTATCATATTTATTTGTAAGACCATTTGATGGAAGTGTTCCAAGGTGTGCTTGCACAAACTCCACTAGGTCTCCCCTTGTCCTAGTCTTCTTAGGATCCTAAAATCAACACTAGGATCTCCCAAGTGTTTTCTCTAATGGCCTAAGACTTCACTAACTCAACACAGTGAGTTATGCTTTTTGTGCTTCACCTTGAAAGACAACTATCACTAGTTTTGTCTCAATGCTTCACTCTTGCTTGAAGGATTGTAGGAATAAATCCTCCATCCCAACTTCACCAATGATACAAGGGTCATGTCCACCATTTGAAAACTCATTCTACATCCTTTTCACTCCAATATAATAGGTCTTCAATCCCAATTCAATCGAGTTCCAAATTTAGTCCTTATAGGACCCTATTAGGCCTAATTGACCAATTAGCCCTATCCAGAGGGGTTTTCTGGATTTCTTCCCAATTCTTACAAACAACCCAAAAAAATAACCTAGGATCCTGATACCCTTTTGGAAGACCTAAAATATTTTCAAGGTCTAGGATTCCCAATTCATTCGTACACCAATGTCCTGAAATGTAGGGCTAATAGGGCTTTTTGGGTTCCTAAAATGAAGTTGATTGATTTCTATCTAGAAATCTATCCAAATGGATTTTTCAAGTTATTATCTCTCAATTAGGAATATATAGGACCCTAATGAATCTGAAACTACACCTGGTTCAGACCTTTCACACACACCCTTGCTTTTGCATTCAAATTTCTCTCTTCCATACACCTAACCGGACAATCATAGCTCACCTAGGGCATGACTTCAAAAATAGAAAATCAGTTCTCCAAGCCTCCTAATTTAATATCTACACTATACAGAGGCTCCCCTAACATATTCAACCACATTTTGTAGTTTCCCACAGTTGGATTCTATTGGGGAGCCATGAAACCAAAATCTACCTAAACTGGACCAGTAAACACTCTAAATCCTAAACAATTTCCTGAGACTATCAAATCAACTCTAATATACTTTCTCAATAAATATAAATTTCTTATATCTATTCTACTTCATAGACCCAAAACTATATTTAACCTTTCAATCCATTAACATACCATTAACATAAAAACAAGTCGACTGTACTGTCAAACCAGAACACACTGCCTTCATTCACTTCAAAAACTTACTTACAATATCCTCTCTCTCAGGAAATGAGCCAAAAACTATCTTAAGATTCCTCTCCCATGTTTTTAGGCCTTCAAAATTGATTTCCCACTCCTATAATGAAGGGAATCCAAAGTTGTTCAGTTGCATGCAACATTTGCAAAAATTTGTAAATATTGTCGTGACAAATTTTGAGCATCTTTTGCATTTATGATGTAAACTAAATTTTAGGACCTCTAACCCATATAAATATATGGATTAACATCATTAAGGCCTTTCTAGGCATTTTCACACTTGGCTTAGGTCTAGGACACATTTAGACCACATTTCCCATTTTAGGCCTATCCTAAGGATTAACAACTTAGAAATCAAACTAACCTAAACTAGATTGGATTTAGTACTAACTACTAATCCATCTAGTCACACACATTGCAAGACCTTCTAAGGTCAAAAGTAAAATCACTGACTTGGCTAGAGTCAGTTACAAGCAAAAATTGACTAAGCATTGGGAGTTTGCCTAGGTGCTGCTGCACCATCCTCCCCAAATGAAAAGTATTCAATCCAACATTGGATTGAGTAAGCTGGGATCAATGCCCAAATTTTTGAACTCTGACTACTTTACCCAAGCCACATCTACATCCATTTTTCCATGCCACTTCATCAAGTGTTCTTTGTATTCCTTCTCTCTTGTCTTCTTGTAAACTCTGGAATCCAGTATGTGTTCTACCTTCTTGATTGGTGTAGATGGAAAGTTGAGTTCCTCCACCTCATGTATGAATTTAGTAAAAATATGATCTAGATATGGGATTGGGAATTTTTACAAAACTAAGTCTTCTACATTAAACACTGGAGATAGACTCATATCCTCTAGAAGTTCCACCTTGTGTGCATTTGTGCCATATTTGGATAATATAGTTCATGTGACAATTCTTCTCATTTTTAGTTTATGTGGCACTCCTTTTTGAAACCTTTCCTTTTTGAGGTGTACCATCACCAAGTCCCCAATTTGGAATTGGACATCTATTTTCCTCTCATCTACTTTTCTCTTTACTTTCTTTGTATTTTCAATGAGTGTCTTCCTCACTGTTTCATGGACTTCTTGCATAGAATGTGCAAAGTCATTTGCATAGCCAATTCCATTGGCTCCATCCTTTAGATCTTTGAGCTAAAATATACCTCTTGGATGAAGGCCATAAACTATTTCAAAAGGACTCTTACCAGTAGTCCTATTCACTATGTCATTATAAGCATACTCTGCTTGCCCAATGAGTTGGTTCCAAACTTGACCATACTTCTTAGTTAAGAATCTTAGGAGGTTACCAAGACTCCTATTGACTACCTTAGTTTGGCCATCACTCTAAGGATGGTATGTAGATCCAAAAGACAAGTTGGTTCCTATCTTCTGCCATAGAGTCTTCTAAAAATGACTCATAAACTTTGTGTCTCTGTTTGTCACTATACTCAATGGAAAACCATGTATTCTGACTACCTCCTTGAAGGATATGTGGGCTATCTGACTGGCATCATGGATTGTCTTGTAGGGTACAAAGTGTTCCATCTTACTAAATCTATCCACAATAACATAAATGCTATCCATTCCCTATTTTTTCTTGGGAAATCCCACTACAAAATCCATGCTCAGACATTCCCATGGTCTGGTTGGAATAGGTAGAGGCTGGTATAGGCCTGCATTTGAAGATGTACCTTTTTCCTTTTGATAGATAACACCATTTTATACATATTTCTTAACATCCAAATTCATCTTGGGCCAAAAATAAAACCTTTGAACTAATTCTTGGGTCTTATTGACACCAAAGTGTCCACTAAGTGCACCATTGTGCTTCTCTTGAATCAAATTTTCTCTTATGGACCCTCTAGGGACACACTATTGACTTCCTTTAAACAAAAGATCACTCTACAAAGTATATTTTGAGAATTGACTATGAAATTGGTTCTTGTATTCTTGACATACCTTATAGATGTTTGCAAAATCTCCATCTTCTACATATATATCTTTGAAGCTCTCTATTCCCATGCTTTGCAAGTGTATCTCTTGTACTGTCAGTTCTCTTCTGCTTAAGGCATCTACTACCTTATTCTGCAATCCCTTCTTGTGCTTGATGTTGAAGGTGTATGCTTGCAGGTATTCAACCCACTTCATATGCTTGTGGCTGAGCTTATCTTGTGAGTTCAAGAAACTCAGTGCTTGGTTGTCTGAAAAAACTAAAAACTCCTTTAGAAGAAAATAGTGCCTCCACTTCCTCAAATCTTGGACTAGAGCATACATCTCTAGGTCATAAGAAGAGTATTTATTCTTTGATTCACTTATTTTTTTAGAGTGAAAGGCCATTGACCTTCCCTCTTGACTCAAGACTGCACCAATGGCTACATTGCTGGCATCACATTCCATTGTGAATAGCTTCTCAAAGCTTGGAAAAATCAAGAATGGTTGGGTAGCAATCTTCCTCTTTAACAACTCAAACCCATGGTTAGCTTTTTCATTCTATACAAATTTAGTTTTCATCCCACCCTTGATAGTATCAAGCATAGGAGCACAAATTGCACTAAATTTCTTTATAAAATTTATATAGTACTATGCTAAGCCATGAAAAATTCTTACCTCAGTGGCTGTCCTTGGAGTAGGCTAGTTGATGATGGCTTCCACCTTGCTAGGATCCATTTTTAGATTGCCCTGAGATAGTACAAACCTAAGGTACACTAGCTCTTGTTTCATGAATTCACATTTCTCCAAGTTGATCATCGAATTCTCTTCATGCAGCTTCTTGAAGACTATTTGCAAATGTCTGAGGTATTCTTCTCTTGTCTTTCTATAGATGAGTATATCATCCAAGTAGAATACCACAAATTTTCCTATATGGTCTTTTAGGACTTCATTCACGAGTCTCATGAATGTGGATGGGGCATTGGATAACCCAAATGGCATGAAAAGCCACTCATACAGTCCTTCTATGGTCTTGATGGCTATTTTCCATTAATCTCCCTCATTGACTTTGATTTGGTGGTATCCACTCTTCAAGTCAATCTTTGTTAAAAATTTGGCTTCACCTAGATAGTCCATTAGGTCTTCTATCCTAGGGTTAGGGAACCTATGCCTAATGGTTATTCTGTTTATTGCTCTGGAGTCAGTACTTAGCCTCCATTTTCCTCCCTTTTTAGGGGCTAAGATAGTGGGTATGACACAAGGGCTAATACTTTTCCTAATCAGACCTTGGCTTAGGAGTTCTTGAATCTGTCTAGATATTTCCTCATTTTGTTGAGGAGTCATTTTATATGCAGCCTTATTGTGAAGGGTAGCTCCTGGAATAAAGTCTATTTGGTGTCTTACAGTCTTGTTAGGGGTTAGGGATGATGGATGTCCATCACTAATAATACCTTCATACTCCTGCAACATCTCCTGCACTTCCTTTGGCAATTCTTTCTTCTTGACTGTCTTGTCCACAATTTCTTCTTTTGGTTTCAACACAAGTGCAAATACAACTCCTTCTCCTTCTTCTAAGGCTTCTAAGAACTCTTTCTCACTAACCATGAGAACATTGGGGCTAGATGATTTCATTTCTCCATCCTCCAATAGTGACTATATTTTGAATGTCACATTGTCTTTCTTGAAAGCATATGAATTCTTTGCTCCATCATGCATGGCATGTCAATCAAATTGCCATGGTCTACCTAGGAGTAGGTGACATGTGTCCATATGTAGCACATCATAAAATACTTTGTTCTTATACCTTACAATTGAAAACTCCACCCAACCTTGTTCATTAACAAGGACATGTTGTTCTTTGTTTAGCCAGGTGACTTTATAAGGATTGGTGTGGGGTATCTTTTTCATTTTCAGCTTGCTGACTGCCTCCTCTGACACTATGTTGTCAGTAGAACCTGAGTCTGATGAATCTACATAGTTTCCCCATCATTTTTCATTTCACTCTGAATAGTGATCTCCTTTAACTAGGCTCTTCTTTCGCTGGTTCCTTAATCAAAGTTCATCTCATTATTAAATTCTCACCTTCCTCTGACTCTAAGGGAACCTTAGGGTGTTTTCTTCCACCACTAGCCTCTTTTTGGACACAATTCACCTTTTTATCATCTCCTTGAGAAGTAGTACCCTTCTATGGACATCTGTATGTAGGATGTCCCATCTGGTTGCAGTGGTAACACTTCATGTTAGAAAAGTAGTTACCCCTACCTTGGTTATTGTTTCTTCCTCTGCTACTAGAGTTCCTTCCTCTATTAGAACTCCCTCTATTAGAGTTTCCTTCTTTTTTTTCAAAAAATTTAGTCTCTCCTTGACTCTTTGGTTCCAAACTCCTTCCACCATATCCACCTCTCTGTCCTCTAGTGTCTCTTCCTTTACCCTTCCTCTGGTAGTGCTAAAGTCTTGTTTCTTTCTCATCTTCTCTTTAACTTTTATAGCAATTTGGTGGCACTTCTAAATGGTGTCTGGAGTCAAGACTCATCTCATCTTGTATGGTCCACTTAAGGTCATTAAGGTACCTTTCTACCTTAACCTTCTCATCCTCTGCAACTCTAGATCTCATGAAAAGTCTATGAAAATCTTCAGTATAGGAGTTTACATCTAGGTCCTTCTGTCTTAATCCTTGTCTTCTTTTATGCAGTTGGATTTCATAATCCTTAGGGATATAAGCATCTCTGATTTTTTCAACCATGGCTCTCCATATGGCAATGAGATTATTTCCTTCCTTCTCCCTCTCATCTTGGATGAATTTCCACCAAGTGAGTGCATAGCCTCTTAGTCTGGCCTTAGCAACTTTCACCTTTTGAGCCTCAGTGATGCCATCACACTCAAAATGGTTTTCTAGTCCTTCTATCCAGTCTAGGACTATCTCTGGTTCCATCTTTCTAGTAAAGATAGGAAATCCTTCTAGTGCTTTACCACTCATAGCCTTTAAATATTTCAAGAATGGCTCCCCATTAAGGACATGGTCAGCTTCGGGTACTATATCATCTATGGAAATCTCATTGCCTTTCCCTTCAACCTTATCCTTCACTTCATCTGCTTTCACATCAACTTCATCTACCTTTTTCTCTAATTGAGCCAATCTATCTCGGAGTATTCTATTCTCCACTTCTTGATCATCTACCTTTTTTCCAACTCTGCATTGGTCACCATTGTGGATTCTCCTACTGACTCTTCTAGTTAGAACATTAACCACAAGCCTGATCAAATATTCTCTGATACCAATCTGATGAAAGTGTTCCAAGGTGTGCTTGCACAAAATCCACTAGGTCTCCCCTTCTCCCAGTCTTCTTAGGATCCTAAAATCAACACTAGGATATCCCAAGTCTTTTCTCCAATGGACTAAGACTTCACTAACTCAACACAGTGAGTTATGCTTTTTGTGCTTCACCTTGAAAGACAACTATCACTAGTTTTGTCTCAATGCTTCACTCTTGCTTGAAGGATTCTAGGCGTAAATACTTCATCCCAACTTCACCAATTCTACAAGGGTCATGTACAAAATTTTAACACTCATTATTCATCCTTTTCACTCCAATAGAATAGGTCTTCAATCCCAATTTAATTGAGCTCCAAATTTACTCCTTATAGGACCCTATTAGGCCGAATTGACCAATTAGCCCTATCTAGAGGGTTTTTATGGATTTATTCCCAATTCTTATAAACAACCCAAAAAAATAACCTAGGATCCTGATACCCTTTTGGAAGACCTAAAATATTTTCAAGGTCTAGGATTCCCAATTCATTCGTACACCAGTGTCTTGAAATGTAGGGCTAATAGGGCTTTTTGGGTTCCTAAAATAAAGTTGACTGATTTCTATCTATAAATCTATCCAAATGGATTTTTCAAGTTCTTATCTCTCAATTAGGAATCTATAGGACCCTAATGACTCTGAAACTACACTTGGTTTAGACCTTTCACACACACCCTTGCTTCTGCATTCAACTTTCTCTCTTCCATACACCTAATCGGACAATCATAGCTCGCCTAGGGCATGGCTTCAAAAATAGAAAATCGGTTCTCTAGGCCTCCTAATTGAATATGTACACTATACAAAGGCTCCCCTAACATATTAATCCACCTTTTTTAGTTTCCCATGTTTGGATTCTATGGGGGAGCCATGAATCTAAAATCTACCTAAACTGGATTAGTTAACATTCTAAATCCTAAAAAATTTCCTAAGACTATCAAATAAACTCTAATATACTTTCTTACTGAAAAAAAAGTTCTTGTATCTACTGCTAATTCATAGATCCAACACTAGAATTAACCTTTCAATTCATTTACACACCATTAACATAAAAAAAAGTTGACTACACTGTCAAACCAGAACACACTTCATTCACTTCAAAAACTTACTTAAAATATCCTCTCTCTCAGGAAATGAGCCACATAGTATCTTAAGATGCCTCTCCTATGTTTTTAGGCCTTCAACATTTATTTTCCACTCCTAGAATGAAGGGAATCCAAAGTTGTCGATTTGCATGTAACATTTGCAAAAGGTTGCAAATGTTGTCATGACAACTTTTGAGCATCTTTTGCATTTATGATGCCAACTAACTTTTAGGACCTCTAACCCACATAACTCAATGGTTTAACATCATTAAGGCATTTCTAGGAATATTTCACACTTGGCTTAGGTATAGGACACATTTAGACCACATTTCCCATTTTAGGCCTATCCTAAGGATTAACAACTTAGAAATCAAACTAACCTAAACTAGATAGGATTTAGTACTAACTACAAATCCATCTAGTCACACACATTGCAAGATCTTCTAAGGTCAAAATTAAAATCACTGACTTGGATAGGTTTAGTTACATGCCAAAATTGACTAAGCATTGGGAGTTTTCCTAGGTTCTCCTACATCACCATTAGTTTATTGTAAAATTCTTTTAGTTTTTTTTAGGGAGGCTTGATTAGTTTTCTGAATGTAACTAATCAATTAGTTTAAAATCCATATTGTTTAATTACCAAAATATGTAACCATTTAGAGGTGTTCCTGTGTGGTTATAAAAGGGAGACTGTAGATTGGAAAAGGGGGTGATTAGATTTGAGGAATGAAGATTTTAGAAAATAATATGTAACAAATCATGAAATAATAGAAGACTTTCAATATTTTCTCTACAATTGTGTAGTGGAAAAATTTATTTCTAAATCCGTTCTCTATGATTTTAAGTTATAGTAATTGAATGCTCTCTTAAATTATATTATGAAGAAATTATTTACTATTATAGTAGTTTGAATTATCAAGAATCATTTGATAATTTGTTTTCCTTATGCTTCTTTTCTAATTGGTCTCTTCAAGTAGGAGTTAAACTCAATTGGACTAAATATGATGGTAGATATATGATTATCTAGTATTGAGGGTTAGATAGTCGATAAATTTATCCAAGTGATAAATTTAAAAATTGTCTCATAGAGTTATACACGAAGGTCTAGAAGGAAGGTGACTCTATTTTCCAACAAGGAGAAGGCACCGTCCTTCCATATAAAATATTATTCAAAAGATAACCAGATTATAGTAAGAGAAATAGAAGCATGGATAGAAGAAATAAAAATTATTAGTTAGATATCAAGATTATTATATACAATATTTATAATAGAAGTAGAGGTAGAAAGAGAATAAAGTAGAGAAATAAAATTAGGAGTTAGGATCAAGTAGTCAGACTAGTCTATTTCAAAAACTCATGAAATTCTGAAATAGATAAACTAGAGACTAAAAGTAGAAGACATATAGAATATATAATATTCTATAAAAGAATCAGATTGAATATCTAGTTGGAGAATGGGTACACCCCCTAGGTCTTGAAAATCCTAAATTGTAGGGTAAGTGTAACCATAATTTTGCTACTCCTGTTCATTGGCCAATTCAATTGGAAGGTTTGAACATAGAATTTGAAAAACTCTTAGGACTTTCCAATTTGTTCATTTGGGAACCAACGCAATGAATATTTTGTAACCTTTTCTAATTCTTACATCTAGATCCATGAAATGTAACCTCATAGTCTTTTCTACACATCTAAGTTATTCTCAAGAAATTTTACTAGTTTTATAATTTCCATCAATAGATATGAATCCCTTACCACATGTAGGTGTTGTGCCTTTCCTTACAAATGAGATTGGTCCTCCATCATACTTCTCAAGCTCTATGGACTTTCTTTTGTCACAGATCAAATGATTTGAAAATCTAGAATCATTCTTCCAGGGTCGAGGTTCTTCTCTTGCATGTAGGGAAATATTCACAACTGTTGATCCTCCATTTTTTTTCCATATCATTTTGATTTCTAGATCTATTACTATCATTATAATTGATAGCCAAGAACAAAACATCATAATTTGACTCATTTCCATATTCATCCTTAGATGAATGAGTCTTCATAAAATAAAAACTCTTGTACCTTTGTCTAAATTATCAGTCCTTGTATATCTATCATTTATTTGATAACTATCCTTTCTCTCACCATTATTAGTCTTACCAAAGTTATCTTTCTTATAAAGGATTTTATCCAAAAAATAAAATACTCTTCCACAATTGAAACACTTGAATGGTAACTTACCTTTATACTTTCCAAATCATTTCTTCAGTCTTTTTATAAAGTTCGCTTCTTATTCATATTCTAGATCATAATTTATTTTAGGTACATATTCAATCTTCTTTTCAACCTTGAATGTCAAATCCCTTCTATCATTTTGACTATCTCAAAGTTCATTGATCTCAAAATAAGTGACAACCTAATAGAGCCGATCCAATGTGTACTTGTCCATATCTTCACTTTGCTAAATGGTAACCAAAAAATATTTGTGATTTTTGATCATAGTTCTCATCACTTTCCACACAACATCACTGTCTTCTAAAACTCCACCAATACCTCTAATTGAGCTCATAACCTCATTTACCCAGTTTCAAATTACTACTTTACGTTCTACAACTTGATCTTATTTTCTTGTTTCTATATACTATTTTGATTCTCCCAAATTTATTTTGTAGACTTGCAAGACATAACTTCAATCAACTTTGAATCACTTTATCCAATGATAACAAATTTCTGAGCCATCACATTATTTTCATGTAACTTGATTTTATATAGTGTAAAAGTAGCACCAATTGGGGGATTATAATGTTTCTTAACAATATCCCAAAGAATGAACGATATAGAGTACAATGTGATTCGATCCCATCCTTCCAAAAGGCATAGTTTGTTCCATTTAACTCAGGTACCTAATGACCATTTTCATTCACCATCTTAGATTGTCTTCAAGTGGTAGAGCTTCTCCAAGAGGAAATTAGCTCAAATACTAATTATTGAACACACCTCAATACTAAGAGGAGGGTGAATCAGTCTTGACCAAATCTTAATACACTATTATCACACACACACACACACACACACACACACACACACACACACACACACACACACACACACACACACACACTTATCAATTATATTTATCCAACTAACCATCAATAAAAGATATTTTAATGACAACACAAACACATGACTACTAGATTTTAATTGGGAAAATCCAATGTGGGAAAAACCAAGATGATAATCACACTTTTTCTATATGGATAAAAAATTAGAAATGCTTAGGTCAAGAGACAAGGAACACACTCCTCCTAAAAATTACTTGAAGGCTAAAGTACCAACATTAGAGAAAGAAAAAATATCTTGAAAACCAATGAAGGCCACTTCTTTAGAGAAATATATAAGTTTTCAATAAATTCAATGTCTTCTAGTAGGCACATGGATATGATAAAGTAGAAATATGTGTGATCTACTAATCAACCACTACAACAACTCTATCAAACTCTCATACTTGCACCTATACACTTTCACACTCACATCACACTAAATTTAAATTTGATCAAAAAATAATCTATGTCAATTCACACCTCAAATCAGCCATCTGCACAAATATATATGAACTTGATAAACCAAAAAAACAAGTAGGTTGACCATGATATATATCAACATTATTTACACAAAGTTGGCCACCAAAAATTCTTATACTTAATGTGGTCCACCCCAAGAGATAAAGGTTATCCAAAAGCACATAATAACACACCTTCCAAAAATTATCTAATCAAAGAACATGCACCACATCATCCTCTAAAGTCAATTCCAAATGTAACATATAGAAAATCATAAGATTACATTAACCATTCGACCCAAAAATATTATCCAATGCAAAAAACTCCATCTAGATCTCAACACGCCATGTTAAGCTCCATATAAACCTCTTAACTCTTCATCCAAAGTATATATAGACCAATATGATATAAATCAAATCACCAAATTCAACTTATTCGGCTAGAGACTAACACAAACAATAGTCTTGAACATAGAGAAACATGAGTTCACTTGCAGAGAAAACCAAGATAACACTAGAACATTGAAATTTTTTTAGGAACATGTCCACCAAACCATACACCTATAAACATCAATGAATTTCATTCTTTGAAAAAGTCCTAATTATTCCTAACAACCAATCTCATTGTAAGTAGAAAATAAACCATAAGACCAACATCTAAATTTCTATGGACCTAAAAGTAAGGATAGTGCAAAGCTCATACACGATAAATGATAATACCAAAATTACAAGTCACCAAATTGTTATGTGGATCATTCTCACATTCAAACATTAGCTACCCTTTCCTATATATACCAACTTTCCATACTTGTCACCTTTCAGATATACAACATACTAACTTATCATTAGCACCAAATATTAGAACAAAATTTGAACATCCATTAAACTTAAAATACTCTTTCCTGCATATCAAGCTTCAAATATTCTTTCCCATACACATAAATGAGACTTCTCTTCATCATGTACAACACTAAATACATACAACACTTTATAAGGTTGACATCAATGCACACATTAAGTTGACATCAATGAAAACACTAAGCACATATTTCTAATAGATCCTTCATGGAGCCATCCTTTCATTCTCCCATGATGTTCATCAAGTTGACATCAATGCACCCATTAGGTTCACATAAATGACAACACTAAGCACATATTGCTAATAGACCCTTCATGGAGCCATCCCTTCATTCTCCCATGATGAAACTTACCTACTAGAAATCTAGCATCTAAATTATATTGTAGATACAATATTTACCCATGAGATATTATACATATTTCTAGTTTGATGTTTACGCTATGATAATGTATCAATGAATGTGTGTGTAATCCTAATTTTGTTGGGAAATAAATAAATTTAATACTAAATATTGTGAAGATCAATCTCTATCTAATAAATTAATCAAATGATTAGAGTCAAGGCTTGGATAGCTACAACATGAAAAGCTTAAAATCATATGTAAATCTGCAAATTAAGTTTCCTTAATTATGGGAAACCATGATTAGATCCTTCTTTATGATGCCAAAAATCAGCTTGTTAACCATGCTTAATTGACCTATCTTATGTGAAATTATAATAAAAATAAATAATCATTAAAATTAGCATAATATATCAGAAATAAGGCATAGATCAGCAACATAACATTCACACATAATATAGAATTTACATAGAGAAAACCTTGTGGGGAAAAAATCCACCATGAAGAGAGACCAAGCTTCTATTAATAGCAATAAAAGTGCTTACAATACAAACACTTCAATTATCCTCTTTTTCTCCACCATAGAAGCACCTATAAACATGTGAACAAACTTTTATGCCTCCCATACATCCTTCATTTCCTACAGAAAATTTTTATTCAATTTTCATGATATCTTGCATCTTATTCTAAACCCAAATGGATGTATTTATAGAATGAGAAGAGCTCCAAAACTACTAATAATGGTCCCCAAATAAATCTCTTCATTCCTCATGACCAAAACCATTGGAATTACTTGACAAAAATAAAAAAATAAATTGGTTTAGCTTCCAATACCTTCCCTCCAATACAGACACTTGTACTTGGAGGATAGAAATTACATTAAATGTAATAAATGATTAGAAACCAAGAGACACTCATTGCCTCTTCCATGCTCCAACTTGGAGAATCCCATAGGTCACCCTTTTGTCAATTTACCATGAAATTAAATATCTTATTATAGAATCTATAAGGGGGAAACAATATTAAATAATTCTATTCACGACCCACTTTAACTGTTGCTAATGTAACCCATCACCCCTTATAAATGTGTTATGAATAATGGTGAGATTTAAATATTAAAAATTATTTTCCCTATGTATCCTAAGTCGCTTAGGACACTTTCTAAGGATATTAGAACCATCTCATCAAATTTACAAGGTAGATGACACTTTAATCCTAATAATCTCCCTCTTGTGTATTCATTGTATGAGTGTACGAGCTATGTGCATATCTCTATAGTATGGTAGGATGGACCTATGTGTTCTACATGGTCATGTGGACTATATGATCACCATTAGGAAATATAGGAGTTAGCATGAGAGTCGACATAAAATTCATTATTTTCTTCACCCTCTTATGGTTTTATCTTTATTTGAATACTTGCACTATAAAATTTAAGATGTTTGAATAAAATTTACTGTAATAATGTAATTATGTATAATTTGGACCTTCTTCAAGATGAAAATTGTAATCATATGTTAAAGATATGGACTACTGTATTTGGCATGCCTTAGTTTTAGTATCAAGCATAAGTTACATGTATCTTTCCTTTATTTTCAATGGCGTTTAATGGTTTAATGAATGTAGGAAACTTATTATGGGCTCTAAAATGAACTTACTGGTGTGTTGAGTCATTTTGTAGGGTGTTACATACCCCTCTTCATGTAGTCTTACATTTTGTGCAATCTAGAGTCATTTAGAACCATTCTAAGTTTTTTTGGGGTCATCCAAGACATCTTGTAAAGTATTGTAAAAGTGCAAAAGTGTCACATTTCCTTGACCTTGAGCATTCTGTAATACCCACCCTTAGTTTGCTTTTTAGTTTCAGTTACCAACTTTTAGGCCTTTTCAAGTGCGCATTGGTTATTTCAATTATTTTTGATGATGTTCATGTATTACTTTCAATATATTATTGATCCTTTAGATAGTTGTGTTATATCTTGTGTTTCCAGTAGATTTATGGTTATTTCATGATGGTTATTGATATGCTATAATGTTATTTTGATTATGGAAATAATGACAATATTGACATTATATTGTATGCACATGGATCATTTGTATGTTTTACATTTCTATTTGGCATGTCTGATATGGTATGGGACAAAGTCGTAGTCACTTGCTTCGATGAGATCCACATGATAAATTAGTCTCAACCATTGTTTGTTATATTATATGTATGTATGTTCGATTTGTGATGACAGGTTTGCAGGTACTGGGAAATGTCTTCCTTGATTTGGTAGGAGTGAGCGTGCCCTATCACAATATCTCAATGGTAATAGAGGGGAGATAATATTCAGGGCTAAATCCCTACTCTAAACCCTTACATTATCCTAGAAATGGATAAGAATCTGACTGACTATCCTATCTAAATCTGTCAAGGTGACGTGGATTATTGAGCCTTTCTCTGTGTGCTTGTTGTTTATGTTTCAGTTGTTTTTTTGTTTCGATGATTTTCTTTTGGATTTGTGATGCTTTTGCCTTGTTTTTTTAATGATTAATTATGGTAAATATTAATTTTAATTATTGCACCTTTAATAAGGTTAAAGCATTAATATATTAAATATATGGCTATTAAATAATTAAATATTAATTAAATGCTTATATTTAATTAATTGATTTAATTATTAAGTCTTAATTTAATAATTGAGATTTAATAAATATTAAATCTAAAAAATGAAATTAATTGTGCAAATTGAATTGTTAAATATTGCTTTAAGTTGCATGATTAATTGTTTTAATTTAGTTAAAATATTCTCATGCTTTTTGATTTATGACTTTGATTTTTTTATTTTAAAGTTAAGTTGTGCATTGTTTAAAGTGAAATTAAAATTAAAGTATTTCTTTTAATTAATAATTAATATTCCTAATTAGGGTTGCACTTTTGTAAATCTAATTACCCAATTTTCTATATATCTGAATTGAAAGCCATTTAGAGGAGTTCAATAAGGTGGAAGGAGAGTTCAGGTGGTTAAAGAATTTGTTGAAAGCTTAGGAGTATTTTGGAATCATGTTTGCTTTGGGATTTGTATTAGAATCTTCTCATCAGTTACTAAGGTAGGATTTTGAAACTTTTTAATTCCAGCCTTCTAGATCTCTGTCTTCTATGCATCTGGTTTTGCTGGGATCCTGTGTCTGAAACTTCCTTGTTTGATATTGTGTGTTTAAAATTGTTTAAATTGAGTAATAAGTTATTTGATCTTTCTGGGCATGTTTTCTTTCCCGTCTTGCTATCAGATTTGTAATTTTGGGCTTAAGAGTTTCATTAAATTATCTCAGTTGTAAAATGGGCATTAGGGTTTCATTTTTAGATGTATTGGTTTTCAAATTACCATTAGGGTTTCAAATTTGTGAATGACATTTTTCTTGTGAGAAATTTTGATATTGTTGCTGAAATGGATAATAGTCTTCAGACCTGTAAAAATACCTTACCTTGAAAAGAAAACCATTCTTCTACTATACTCCTGTCTAAAACCCCAATTTCATAGCTGCATGGGAAACAAAAGAATAATGAGGTTAACTTTTGCATGGTAGAATAATAAATTAATATAATTGAATATTTGCATATTTCCCTATTTTTAGTAACTTGCATGTTCCTTAAAGATTTCATTACCTTTCCCTTTAAAAATTCATTTTTTTTGTAAGATAATAATAATTAATATATTGCTTAAAAATATATTACCTAGATGCATGGTTTATGTTCCTTATGATATTTTTCTTAAAAATAAATAAATAAATAAATATAGTTTTACCTTGGAAATACATTACTTTTAATTAAAAATAATAATAATTAAGCTTTTGTTTAAACAAAAAAATGTTTAAAAAATATATTTTCTAGTTTTAAATATAATAATAATAATAACAACAATAATAATATATATATAAATAAATAAAAATAATGTTTTAAAAAAAATTAATTAAAGTATTTTTTAAAAAAAGTTTTCTAAAAAATCAATTTAAATTTGTTTTTAATTAATTTTTATTTAAAGTTTTTTTTTTCTAAATTAAAGTTTTACTTATTAAAGTAATCTAGTTTTTTATTATTTTTAATTAATATTAATATTGCTTTTCTTTCATAGTTTAAATAATGTGGTATTATTAATTTATTAATGATTTTATTAATAGGTATTACTATTAAAAGTTTAATATTAATATTAATTAATAATATTTTTTTTTTTATTATTGCATGTTGAAAATTATTTTGAGTATTTAGTAAATTTTAAATGGACTAATTTATGTGTTTTTTTTATAAACTAGTCTCTAGGCGAATTAGTTTGTATTTTTCTTAAAGGTTTAATGATTTTGTGGTTAGTGTTTTTATTGGATAAACTAAATGTTTAATGCACCTTATAGATTGGTTTATTATGTTTTAATGATTGTTTGAAATTGAGTTTTTATCATGTAGTGGTCTTTTTCTAGATGGCTATTAGATGAATTGTGTACTTCTCTCCTTTATGGATCTATAATATTTTCGGGTATTTGTTGGGACTAGTTGACCCTTAGGATGTTGTCTCAGGACTTGTTGGGAAATTATTGCTAGTTAGTTTTGTATGATTATTTTGTGGTGTTTGAGATTAGTTGTTCGATAATTTTGCCGAACCTAGTATGTCTGAACTCCTGTTATGTGATCTTTTGATAAATCCTCATGTGGTTAATAAAGAACCAATAGTTCTTGTATGTGCAGGAACTAGTTTATGAGACTTATGTGTTTTTATGACCTTGAGCTTAAGGAGGTTAAATAGGTGCATTTTAGGGGAGTGGCTTACAATAGGGGTCCAGGGCCCAAAGAGGCTAGACCCAGGGTAACCCATCGTAAGTTATTAATAAGTGATAATTTAATAATAAAAATTGGGGTTAACATTAAATATAAGATTATTCTTGATGCCTCGCTCATGCCTTGAGCGCTTGTATAGCCTAAGGATGAGAATGGGATGATACCAAGAGAGTAGGTATGATTAGAATTCCTCATCTTCATGAGAGGGTATTCTAGTTCCACATGAGTCATGTTGAGGGTCCAGAGTCCAGAGTGACCATTCTAGGGTAAGTCAAGTGATTGACCATGTGATGACACTCCCATAGTATGTAGCCTAAGTATCCTCCATAGGTCTTGCTTTACTTTGGTGGTTGCATTTTCACATTTGGATTTTTGGTTTCAGTTTTTGGTTCATTTTGGTGTTTGGTTAATTTTTGTATGTTCTTTATCTTTGGATGGTGTACCCTTGTGTTGACCTTTGATCTCCAGTATGTCTTGATCTTTCCTATCCTTATATTTTTTCTTTATTCTTTCTTATTGTGTACCCATGTTTGTGGGCCTGAGGTTATCTCCTCAACACGGTGGGAGTGGACCTTTGGTTCCATGAGGTCAGGTGGTAGTGATTCTTTTACCATTTGAGATGTGACGATCTTGTTCTTGCTTGGATGATCCTTATTGAAGTTGTTCTACCTTCTTATTCTTCTGGATACTTGTTCTATTTCATGAGTTATACTTGTACCATATCTCTATATTGGTTGACATCCATTCAGAGGATGTATTATATTGTTATTTATTATTTCATACCCTACGCCTTGTGCAGTGGATGCTGATTCATTTATGTATACCTTGGGTATCATTTGTATATGTGATCTTGTGATTCAGTTGATGTATCTTTTATGTTAGTTCTTTATAGTTTTTCTTCGTAGATTAGTTTACTTAAGTAATTCTACGTCAAGGAACCCTCAAGATTTGTTATCTATGTTGAGTTGTTTTTATGAGTATGTTATGTATTTCACTGTATTTCTTCCACGTTTTTATCATTATTGTTTGTAAACATTTAAATTTTATTTATCCTGATAACTTAGTTGCATGTTTAGGTTAGATTCTCCTAGGTTCCCTGGCAGGGAATTACACGTTCAAAACTAGTGTAATATTTTAGGGAATTGGAAAGGTTTTTATATGCCTCATCCTTTTTTGTATCCTTAGCTTCTAGTGTCTAGAGGAGCTATTTTGCTTACTTCATCCTCAAGCCTTTTTTTATTTTTTTCATTTCTCTAGGCAATGTTGGGAACCTTTAGTCTAATATGATTTGTCTCTTATATCCTAGGGACTGATCCAATATTTAATTCACCCACTAATCAAAATAAATGTGTAGTTGGAGAATTATATCATGAGTGCAAGTTTTTTATGAATAGTGCCTAGGGTGAACACTAGCACACTTAGACGACTAGGGTGTAGAGAAAGGATGCTAGCATGGAATGCTAGTGTCCTTATAGTGAGCTAGTGTCCTAGGTGGGTACCAAAGTCTATTTGAGGTCCTATTTCCCAAGACATTTTTTGACAAGATTCTGTAGGCCTAGAGTGGTAATTATAGGTCACTAAAGTTGTTTTTTAGAGCTTGGAAAGTCTATGGAACCTTTTAAGTGATCCAAATGTGTTGGTAGTAAGTTGTGGCATCAATTGCATTGGTTTGTGTGTGCATATTTGAAGCTAATCATAACACCAAGAACTGAGGAATTTCATGTGAAGTCTTGTAGTGATAAAACCACTAGTTGATCTTTCCTAAGGTGTTCTAAGGATTCCAATACAAGTATTTGACATTTTTTAGTGTAATAAGTTTTTTGCATGTTGTTGAATTGCAATGAGATTTTTTTAAGATAGTGGTTTAAACTAGTAAACTTAGATGCAAGTTTTTGGAAAAAAAATTATGTTCTTACTTGTGTTTCCTACTTTATTTTCTTATTTCCTTTGGGGTTCCTTGGTAGGGAATTACTAATTATATGGTTCAAGTAGTAAAATGTTACATGGAAGCATAATTTTCATTTAATGCTTCATACATTAAATTGTTAGTGCTAACACATAAAAATAGGTTAGGATAATTATAGGAAATATATTTTTCACACCCCAAATGTCCCAATCATTCTAGGATACATTATTTTGGCACAATCTCTTAAGATCCCTAAGTGTAAAAATATCAAACTATGACTGATTATTTATCAAAATCCATAACACGTACAAACATTTTGTGTAAACCTATAATGTCATGAAGGGTCCCTTTATAATGAACTTTTATTCCTTGCAAATTACATAACTAAAGTATGCATATTGACTAACCTAAATTATACCAAATATATGCAATCCTCATAATCGAATGATATGTTGATGTTGTTAAACAATTAGAAATGATTGATCATAAATACAACATCATGATAATATGACTAAGATGAGTCAGTAGACACATGAACAACACAACATTATGAGATATAAAAATAGGGTAAGAGGCATCTATATTATATAATTACCACAAAGAAAATCTAAGGCTAGGATAGATTAATGATGGATAACTAGAATTGGATGAGGATTAGGGTTAGGATCAAAGATGTTGTCATGTGAAAAGTGTCACATGATGGATAAGGGATAGTGTTAGGAGGTGATTATTGAAAAATCTAAATGTGAATGGATTGGATTAAGAAGTTTAATTTGAAATAAATGGAAAGGAAAAAAAATTAATTTGACCTAAATGAGAAGTGTCTAGGTTCTATGAATCTAGAATTTGTCTTAATTAATCATGTGAAGGGGACACTTGTCACATGATGAAAATTTTATATTAAGAATCATATGAAAAATTTAACAAATAGGATTGAATGGACAAGGATAAAGGAGGTAAAGGCAAATTTTGAAATTATTTAAATAATAATAAATATTAATTTAATTAATGTTTTTGATATTAATTAGTAACCAAAACAAGGGGGCTGACCCTTATTTAAGGATGATAGAACAAGAGTTGTGGAGTGATCAACAACACATTACAAAATGTGTTGGTTGTTATAAGTCAAGGCCACATAAGACACAATTTTAGTAGATTAGCTACCTTCCTTAAAAGGCCTCTACAGAACAAAGGGATGAAACTCACCACTTACAACATAGTGGCCAAAATAGGCCATTAATAGTATATAAACAACACCTAGACATGTGGGGAAAAATAACTAAGGAAATTTGAAAGGTTCTCCAAGCCTTAAAAAAGGGTAGAAAAGTGGAAATAACCTTGTAGTAAAGGGAAAAAACCCCAACCAAGCCTCCCCCATTTGAAAAAATATTTTCCATAGTAGATCCAATCACGAATCCATCCCATGTCCAAGTTGCCATAGAAAGAAGAAGACCACTCAAAGTTACAAAAAACCTCCTTCATAAAATAAATCCCCACATCCAGAGGAGACTCGTCCACCTCTATAAGAATGGTGAAAGAGGAAGAAATAAATTAAGTGCACTAACTCCTTAGTATGGCCAACAATAAATACCCCATCACAACTAGGTCCAATATGGCCCCATTGCTAGCTACAAATTTCAACCAGAAACAATCAAATACTAGGACATACCCTTGAAAACTATTATAAGTAATCAACTGGGCACCAAAAGAAATTAGATCACTATCGATACCCACTAGGATGGACAATTTGAATAAATAAAAAACATAGAAAAATAAAAACAAACCTGGTATTAACAATAACATCCATCACAAACCAACTACAAAGAGTAGAGAAACTCAACCCGGAACCTAGGGTAGGTATAAAGGGAAGAAAAGTAGACTTGTAAACATTCCCTAACCCCTCAATAAGCTAAGGATAACCTTTCCATCAATCAGAATGCATCCTACCACACCTCGAATCATCACAAGAGAATTATTTTCATCACCACAAGATTGCAACAGACATTGAAAAATCCAAAGTAAATCCATAGAAGATCAACATTTTAAACGCAAGAAATATACACCCTCTAGATGAACTTCAAAACTTACAAGCATGTAAGAAACCCCAAAACCCACTAGTAGCACCATAAGGAAAAGAAGTGCCAACAAAGTGAAGGTAGAATCTAAAAAAACCACATATAAAGACATCATCTCCCCAACTTCTAAAACCCCTAGGACATGGAAAGTTAGAAAGAACAGGGTCAAAACCCCCAAAAATAGGCACAACCTCACCAAAGGAAAATGAACCACCCCAACTCTCAATTAGGACATATAGATAGATCCATCATACAAGAAATCCATCTAGGTGGGGAAAAACTCAAAAATAATTCAAAATTACAACCATGGATCTCCTTAGGAAAACCCCGCATAAGATACCACATCAAGGATATGTATAGAAGAAGGTGAAAACTAGAATATAAACCCCTTTGAATCAACACAGAGGGTTTCCTCCATACTTAGGAAACCCAAAACTTCATTCAAACTATTGAAAGAACCAACCATAGACGAGGGGCCAAAATTAGTATAACTCTTAGCATATCAGGACCAAAAAAAATCAATACTCCAAATTCATGTTTCCTAGAAGCACCAAGCACGCATAACCCTGTGTGAAGGGAAAATGACAAAAATGAGTGCAAGGCTTGAGAGGGATGTGATAATAGCAGTGTAACTCTAACAAAACCACCACTATGGTGCATACCAACAACATAGTCATAAATATGTAACCAATCAATAATACCATCTAGAAAAAATAGGGCATTGTATAAGCATAAAAGAATGCACAAAATCAAGGTAACATCCATGGAAAATCCTTAAAAATTGCATAAAATATGTGAAGTAGAAACCCCAACATAGTCATCCAAGTGCATACCAAATGATAATCAACAAGAGTGAACCACTGATAGTAGTAGCCAAATGATCCTCCCATGCACATGGATTCCACACCCTTTATCCATGTGAAAATACAACCACACCGGAGATCCATATGCACATAGTAGCTCCAAATAATTCCACTTTAAACTCTGACCACATAGATCATTTTATCCATATCTAGGAATAGAAGAAATAATGTGGAATAGGGTACATTCCAACCAAAGTGCAACCCCAATCTAAAGAGAATAAATCCCCTTACTCAAATATTTCTCTTGAACTATAAATAATTTGCCAACAACCAAGTAGGAGACATAGAACTTCGTTGGAGCCTCCTATGCAGATAGGGAGATTGTTGCCAAAAAAATTCCAAGGGTACTTCCAACTACCTCGTTATAGGGGATGCAAAAAATTTATTGTAAATCATCAACCACACTTCCCTAACACCCAAAGCACCCACAATGATAGATAGAATCACACAAGTGGCAATAAGTGCACCCATAAATGCTATTTTCAGCTTAAAGGAAAGAACAAGGATCCTCAACATGAATCTACCCAATATATGAGCATGAAGCATATAAGAAAACACAAATATAAACACCACACTAACACTCTACCTGAAGAGAGTCTTCCAAATAGGAAGACCAAAAAATACCACGAGTCATCTCAACATGGACATGCAGTAACATGATGTCCAAAAAAATGGAGAACTTCCTCAATAGATAACAAGAGAGACACCATTTCATGATGATCATATTTTTCCATTAGTATGCAAAGGAAATTTTTTTTTGAACCTTTGGTAACATGGTCACCAAAAGATAGGATTATAGTGCAACCCAACACAATAGTTTATAGAGGTCACCGAAACTAGTCTTCACTGAAAGAACAGGTTACAATGTAAACCGATAGCACAACCAACAGAGTAACCCGACAGAGAAATCAAAAGTGTAAACCCAATAGACAAGTTCACAGAGGAAAGCAACAGACAAGTTTACAGAGGAACTTGATAGACAAGTTCACAGAGGAACCTGACAGAAAAGTTCATAGAGGAACCTGACAGACAAGTTCATAGTGAACACCGACAGTCAGACTCTAGAGAAACCCAAGAACCAGTCTACCAAGAGACAAGTTTATCCCAAGAAATGTGGATATGAGTTACACGTTAGATAAAACACTTAAGTTTTTTATTTAGCTTTAAATATTATCTTTAAAAATATTTCTTGAGGGACAAGTAAAGCATATGTAATTGTTTTAATTAGTCTAACTAATTGTAAACATGCAAAATAGGAGATCAAGGTCAAGTTGTAAACCTTTGATCATAGAGTTTTCATAGTTAAGCGTGAAACCTATTTAGGTCGATTCATTGTATAAATAGATGTGTAATCAATCAAAAAAAGATGATATGATGCTAATTGTAGACACAAAGACATCTATGGATCAAATAAAAAGTTTCATGTAGAAGGTCAACAAAAGATGAAATCAATTGTAAAGAACAAGATTCAAGGCTACCGAGAAGAACATAGGTATTAATCAAAAACTATAGGTGATACATCATATTGTAAACTTTAAAGGATCTATACTTAGCAATTCAGGATTGCATATACTCAGGTCAATAAGTATTTTTGAATACATTCTAACAAGTGTAGAAAATATAAGAAATGATTTAAGAAGGTGGATTTAACAATCCTTTTTGTAAATCTCTTAACCGAGTGCACACTAAACAATGTTTCTAAATCTCTTAAGAGAGTAGACCTTAACAAGTCTAAACATGTTACTCCTAACAGGGTAAGATCATTAGAAGTGATAAAAATTGTAAGCCTTAACCAACCCCTTCCATTCTGTAGATAGTGAAGCTTTGTGGGTTTCATCCCCACCGCAATTTTTACCTTCTAACAGGATTTTTGTGCATTGCCAATTCTTGTGTCATGTGTCATTGCATTTCATGAATGTTTCTATGAATGTTTACCTACAAATTAAGTTTATGATTTGATATTACATACACAAAGATAGAATAGCACATATGGTCGGTAATGCAAGGAATTGATTACTAAATGATTAAAGGTTAATTGAAAAAAAGTTTTAAGGGTACTGATTCACTCCTCCCCTCTCAGTACACACCATTCCATTATTCCAACAATTGGTATCAGAGCTAGATCTCTTATTTGGAAAATTTTAAATCACTTGAGAGAAAAGATCATACAATGGAAAGGTATAGGCTAGACAAGAATATTGAGAATCAAAAGTTGCAGATACAGATCTTCTATGAGCAATATAAAAAATATAGAATCAAGATGAGAGAGCTATTGGATGAAAGAAAGGTTATGGAATCTCGCTGTAATGAAATTGACTATCATGAAGAAGAGATACCTGATTTGTTTGAGTCAACATGATCTACATCTAGCAGTACATCAGACACATATGAAGGAAGCATTACAAATTTGAATGAAATCAATCAACATCTGGCTGGACAAATAAATTCATTGCAAATTGGTCAAGAGACACAGATGGTAAGGATGATTGAGGTTACGAATAATGCTAGACAAGATGAGAAAAAAAGAACATTAGCTATTGATGATAGGAGGAAGATCACTAAAAAGCTACAAGAGAGAGAATAAAAAATACAAAGACTTACTGAACATCATCATGAGATCACCAGTCAAATTATTCTTATGAGTCATGAGGTAAACCAAGTGAACATAGAACTGAGTGGGAAATTGGAAGCTATTGGTGAGATAAGAGAAGAAAATAAAAAACTAAAGCATGAAGTAAGGATTCAGCAACATCAAAATGATATGATTAAGAGCGCTGAAGAAAGAAAAAAAACAATGTATGATTTTCTGGATGGACAAAAAGAGTCAACAACAATACCAGTCTAGGGTATACCAAGCATGGAGAATCATCATACCAAGATGATAAAAAAGATATCTACAAAAATCCAAGGCCAAGGAAGAATTCATGCAATCACCATGGAAAACCATGCCACACATCAAATATTTGTAGGAGCAAAGCTAAAGGTATTCCTAAATCCACATCTACATTCATAGGAAATTATTATAACTATAACAAGAAAGGACACAAAGTACATGAATGCGAATCTAAGGTGAAACAACCAAAGAAGGAAACCTACATGGAAAAATATTGTCCTACTTTCAAAATTCATGGTCACACATCTCTTGAATGGAGGAAAAAGAAAAAGCAAGCATGGAAGCCAAAAGAACACGAAAATGCTTATCAACTGAAAAGAGTCGATAAATCCTATGTTTGGGATTACAACACATGGAAAAATTGCAAAGCATGTGGCAGATATGCACATAGTTGCAAACTGCATGAGAAAATGAATAAGAAGATCTAGAAGATAGACTAACCCCTGAATGGCATACTTACACTGTCAAAGGGTCGGCCATCTAAGCAAGGACTGTAGAGATTGAGTGACAGAGACAAGCACTTTTCTCAATGGAAAAACTATTGAAGACATCAGGAATATGAGAAACAAAATGTGGAGGAAAGATACAAACACTAATGATGCTAGACCAAGCAATACAATTGGTGACATCATATCTAATGGATTTGGTGATATCACCACCCCCACCTAAGCAGAACAAGTAAGTATGGAACTTCACTATACCAAGTTATATTTTACATTAGTTCCATTATACATTGATAAAATGTCAAACTAGTATAAATATAGATGCACTATGATATTACTTGTTATAAATTTGTGAATCCAATCTTGTCAGTCAATGCATACCGAGAATCATCGGTGAACATACAAAACTAAGTTTTTGATTTCAACCGAGCACCATTGATAATCATGTAAAAGAAAATTAGTCTTTGCCACATACCGAGCACCATCGGTAAACATGTGAAGTTCAATTGAGTTGACACTTACCCTAAACATCACACTCTCATCAAGAATGAAGTTAGCATATTCCCTGAGTGACTCTGTCTTCAAACATTGAGAAGTGGGTAAAGCATTAAATGCACCAGTTAGGGCATCATCTATAAAAAGGGTGAAAGAGAGCTTATTCGTTCAAAAGGAGAGTAACAGTGAAGAGCATAGCACAAAGAGAAGAACATCGACTAGATTACAAAAGTGATTAATAAGAAAACTCATGACATTTAGATAGATCCATATCATCTAAAATAGATCAAGTGAGTATCTAAGTCTCACCGAGCTCACAATTTATTTATTAGAAAAGCCCTAATTTCCATAAACAATGGAAACCACATCTTGCATTTCCAAGATCAAGAATGCCAAGGATAAAAAGGTTAACCTAATCAAGAACACTACTTGTGAAGAACCTAAATAAAAATTCTATCCTTAGGTAGCTTCACAACTTGACAATGTTGGAGTGTTCTCAAGCATACCACCTAGGGTTTTATTGATCAAGGATGCCCGAGCATATATCCACTGCAAAGTTGCATAAATTAGAGATCTAGAAGTTGAGGAAGCTTACAAGAAGCTTTGCACAGATGGAACCATCAAGGATGAAAATAAACATATTGAGGTGAAAGGGCTGACAAATTCCCTAATGTTCCTGAAGGAGTTTAAGACCGAATGGATCCAGATAGTTCTTAGCTAGGTATATGACCAAAAGATGTGGTTGGACGAGACAAAATAGATCACTAAGGATGTTATACACGTAGTGATTGGTTATCTAGTAATCGACAAGGAAAAAGCACTTAAACACCCTTCTTGCCCCAAGATTGAGAAGATGAAAAGTGAAGAATGGGATGGTAGAGGATTGAAGGTAAACTCCATCACAGATTTAGAATTGAAGTTTGGTACATGCGTATTGGGATACAAGATATTCCAAGCCAGTAGAATGAATAGTATTGCATGCGGAGTAGTTGACACTGCACAAAAGATTGTGAAGAAGGTATTACAATTGGATCTATCTGAGATTATACTGAAGCAATTGGAGGAGAACATGCAGACCATTAGATCAGAAAAATCTAATTCATGTAAGTTTGGTTCACTCCTCATGTGTATATTCTTCCACTTTCAAGAATTTTTCCCATTTGTCAGTAATGTCAATTGGGACACTAGCCGAGTAGTGAAAATACAAATTAGTGAATTTATTAAGTCACTAGGGGACAAATTTAAATTAGTCATGGATGAATATTTCACTGTATTCAAGGAAAAACTACAGACAAGGATGAGGATACTAGAACAACTGGTGGATCAATATAAATATGATATTTGTCTCATGGTGGACACTGAAACAACTTTGATCAAACCAGCTATACTGAGGACAACATGGTTAGCACCACTTGAATATGAGATAAACATAGATTAGGCCACAAATTCTATTGAAGCATTGTTGAATGAACCAATGGATAAATAATTACCAAGATTTGGAACCTATGAAGAAGCTAAGGCCAGAATAAAAACAAGCTTAGTTGTTAAAAAGATAGACATAAAGAAGACCAAAATGGTAAAGACACTTGAAAAGAAGTTGTCAGTCAATGAAGAAGAAATATAACAAAAATAAGCCACCGAGGGATATCCACCCGTCAGTGAAGGTGAACAAGTGAGTGACTCTGAATCAATAGAGTCTGATACACCACCCCCAAAGAAACCAAGGACAACTACTACATCAAGAACAAGGAGTCAAACTACAAAAGTAGACTCACCACTGGTTAAAAAGGGAAAAGTGAGGACTTATAAAAGAAACCCTCAAACCAGACAAACATCAGAACCACAGAGGAGAAGGAGATTAATCCGAAGCAAGGAAGATAAGGAAGACATTGAACAAGATGAACAACCTAAAAAGAAAAAATTTCCTAAGATAATTGATGAGATTACTGCATCAATAGTCAAGATAGGTAGCATATCTAAACCTAAGATTAGGAAATGGATAACTCTGAATCTCGAGGATCAGAATAAAATAGAAGAAGCCATCATCAAGACAATGTGTGTATTCAAATATATACCTATCTAGTTTGATAAGATGATGCCACAAGAACTTCTAGATAGGTTATCAGCAAGGTGGACATTTGCATTGAATTCTAAAAGAAAAATAAGGGAAAGATCCCTAGTATCAATTATGCCACCTGAGTCAAAGATGGAAGAAATTGATGAAATGATGAAGTTGTACTCAAAGAAGTTCTCAACAAAATTGAGAGCCTACAAAGTACTACAGGGAAGCTTAATAGAGATTGACAAGGAGAGTGATGATGCTTGGAGAAAAATACACAATGAACCTAAAGAGGATACAAGCCCCGAGAGAGTATTAGCACTTACTGAGAAGCCTCACAATGAAGAAAAAGAGGCAACACCAAGCCCTAAACACATCTTAATAAATGACACTGAGGATTTAAATTCAATTGAATTGAACACAGAAGCAAGTAAAGAAATGGATGACATACCTTATATTTTACAGCCATTAGGAGACACAACAAATGTCACAATCAAAGATGTGACAATAATAGATATGATTGGAGGTGATCCTGGTGATGAAGTAAAGGAAGATGAAGATGTCACTATTGCCTCCAAGAAAACCAAGGAACAAGACACAACAATTGATGCTGCATAGGTTAATATACTAGGACAAATGCCATTATTGATATAGGCCATCAATATCATCTCACAAAAGGAGAAGTCACCCGAGCATGATGCAAGAATACTCGAGGATAAGGGTGAAGAGGAGAAGAAAAGAACCACTAATGAATAGAAAGTAACAGATGGAGAGCAGAAAGATGCCAGTGAAGAAAAAGGTGATGCCACACCAAAGGATCATGAAAGAGAAGTTGCAGATAAAACTAAGGTTATGTGGAGACGTCTCCATCCAACTAACAGTTAAATATTGAGTAGCAGGTAAAAGGAACAACACCCCCAAAGCCTTCACCAAGTACATCAGACCAAGCAAAGGATCTTGCTATGGTACTACATACAACTACCTCCACCACATTTTTAAAGAAAAATAATAAGAAGATTAAAAATCTAGTCACCTTGGATGAGATAATTGAAATACCAGACTGTGATCCTAGGACATTGGATCTAGAGTCACTTACAAAGTATGCCAAAATTTGTAAAAGGAAATCTATACAAGATAAAATCAAAAAGGAGACAAAGGACACCCAGGTACTAGAAACTACAAAGGATATCTTATTACAAATTATACCCGATACCGACATTGATCAAAATGCTTCTATACTTGATCAATTATCTATTCTTACCAAAGCCATCACATCACAAAATATAGATGCAGAAAAGATAATCGAAGAACATGCAGAGCAGAAATACCAATACAAATTAACAGAGAAAAACAACCAAGAAGTGGTAGAGAACAAGGTAAAACTATTTGAACTATTCAATACATTGGAACCAATCATTTCAGAATTTATAACATTAGTTCAAAAGTTATGCACTATAGAGAAATTCACTAAGGAAAGTAGTGAAAAGATTGCAAAGATAGATGCATATCTAAATGCTAGTGCACAAGGTCTTACAACCAATGAAAACGCATTCAAGTTACATTATGACAATATTATGGAATCTAAAAGGTTGAGACTTAAGATTCTAGAGGCAGAATCCAAACTCAAAGATGAGGTAACCGAGATCTAGGCTCTAATACTACCTAATCTCACATTACTGCAACAACATATGAATTTAGCAAAACAATTTATTGCCACCCCCGAAATATCTATAACTGAAAGCATATATGATATGCATGCAAGGATCACATTAGAAATCATCACCCTTGAGAACCTCAAAGAACAATGGGAAAAGAAAATTGAGGACATTCAGAAATCCCATTCTCACATTTTTGACAAATTGTAAGTATGACACCTTTGTCATTATTATAAAAAATGGGGAATTTGATATGAGAAGAAGGAGAAATGATGATAAAGTAAAAGGGGGAAAAATATATATATATATA
>MU227618.1:1983323-1994858 GCA_018584345.1 Thuja plicata | reverse complement strand
TATACTAAACATTTTAGTTTTGACATATCAGTTTTTGATACTAATGTCAAAGGGGGAGTTTGATGATCATATTTTGCCATTAGTATGCAAAGGAAGCAGTTTTTTGAACCGTCGGTAACATGATCACTGAATGATAGGATTATAGTTCAACCCATCATAATAGTTTACATAGGTCACCGAAACTAGTTTTCACCGATAGAATAGGTTATAATGTAAACCGACACCACAACCAATAGAGTAACCCAACAGAGAAATCAACAGTGTAAACTTGACAGAAAAATTCATAGAGGAACTCGACAGACAAGTTCACAAAGGAACCCAACAGACAAGTTCACAGAGGAACCTGACAAACAAGTTCCCAGAGGAACCTGACAGACAAGTTCACAAAGGAACCCAACAGACAAGTTCATAGTGAACATCGATAATCAGACTACATAGCAACCCAAGCACCAGTCTACTGAGAGATGAATTTATTATGAGAAATGTGAATCTGAGTTACATGTTAGATAAAACACTTAATTTTTATATTTAGCTTTAAATATTATCTTTAAAACCATTTCTTGAGGGACAAGTAAAGCATATGTAATTGTTTTAATCAGTCTAACTGATTGTAAACATGAAAACTAGGAGATCAAGGTCAAGTTGTAAACCTTTGATCATAGAGTTTTCATAGTTAAGCGTGAAACCTATTTAGGTCAATTCATTGTATAAATAGATGTGTAATCAATCAGAACAAGATGATGTAATGATGATTATAGGAACAAAGACATCTATGGATCAGATACAAAGTTTCATGCAGAAGGACAACAAAAGATGAAATTAGTTGTAAAGAACAAGATTCAAGGCTACCAAGCACATCATAGGTATTAATCAATCACTATAGGTGATACATAATATTGTAAACTTTAAAGGGCCAGTACTCAGAAATTCATGATTGCATATACTCATGTCAGTAAGTATTTTTGACTACATTCTAACAAGTGTAGAAAATAGAAGAAATCCTTTAAGAAGGTGGATTTAACAATCCTTTTTGTAAATATCTTAACTAAGTGCACACTAAAAAGTGTTTCCATAGCTCTTAACAGAGTAGACCTTAACAAGTCTAAACATGTTACTCCTAACAGGGTAAGATCAAAGGAAGTGATCAAACTTGTAACCCTTAACAAACCCCTTCCATTCTATAGATAGCGAAGCTTTGTGGGTTTCATCTCCACCACAATTTTTACCTTTTAATAGGGGTTTTGTGCATTACTAATTCTTGTGTCATGTGTCATTACATTTCATGAATGTTTCTATGAATGTTTCTATGAATGTTTACATGCAAATTAAGTATATGATTTGATATTACATACACAAAGATAGAATAACACATATGGTCGATAATGTAAGGAATTTATTACTAAAGGATTAAAGGTTAATTGACAAAAAGTTTTAAGGGTAGTGATTCACCCTTCTTCTCTCAGTACACACCATTCCATTATTACAACATTTCAGAGTGAAATGCCATCACCAAAAGATATCTAGCTGAGAATGTTGGCATAGCAAGCATGACCTAAAAAATGTGGTCTTGAAAATCTTGGCAAAGAAACAAAATAATCAAAACCATTGGGGCCTAATAATCTCTAGTTGTAAATGTCCCACCAAAACCCTTAACCAGAGGCATATCACACACAAAACATACCACTATTGAAACAAAGATCTCTAGAGAGCCAACTAGATTTTCATCTCCATCCTCATGCTCCTCTCCACCAGGTTAAAATTTTTAAATCACACCTTGGTAGTATCAATTTGGTCAATAAAAACTATGCTTGCCTGCAACTTTTCACTAAATGCAATTGATTGTTTTTAAAAATTTTGAAAAAAAATCACCATGATAAAATGGATTTGAGATTGAAAAAAATGTGACATAGTTGTGAACACCTAATTTTTTTCATGCCTAACCATATCTAATTTTATTATATTCTAATTGATTAATTAAATAAATATTATTAATTATTCTAATTAATTCTATCATTTACACCATGCTATCTTGACTTTGAATTAAATAAATACTTGTAAAGTATTAAATAAATAACAAGTATTTATTTAATTAAAAGTCAAGATATGACAATTTAAACGATGAAATTAATTAAAATGAATAATAAATATAATTTAATTAATGGATTAGGATATTCTAAAATTAGCTATGGTTAGGTGTAGCATCCTAAAGTTTAAGCACATAAGTGTACAATTTAAGGACAAATTTTTCCTCATCTTAGTTTATTTTTTATAATTGGACCTCACATGACACTTGATGGTCACCTAAATTCAAATATGGGTCTTTTCTCCCTTTAATATTGTGTAAAATCAAGGTTAGACCTTATTTCTAAGTGTGCTCATCTATGTTTCCTCCAATTAAATAATTTATTTTATCACCTAGGCCCTATATCACTATTTGTGTCCTTTTGGTTCTTTCCCGACCTCAGATCTGGCAGTGCCTTGAAATCCTGCATCCACTCATTACTTAGGAACTATGGTCCTGATTTGAGCCATGATTGCATGGAACAAAATATTTCAAATGTTCTGTTCCTAGGTACAAAATGTTTCAAATATTTTTTCCCTTATATTTGTGCTCAAATTTGAACCGGGGACCAATCTCGGTGTTTTAGCAGGGGGTTTTGATTTACAGTTGGCCTGCCTAATTTTTAGTCTCTGAAATGTTTTGAGAGGTATATAAATATTCAATCTCTCCTCATTTTGATATAAATTACTATCCTCAAGCATTCATGGTCCACAAGAAATCCCATATTATTATCAAGTGATTACAATCGAGATAAGCATTTAAGCTATCAAGTGCAAGGAAGCAAATCTAGATCCATAAAGATGTCAAGTTCAAGAATTTATTCTTCTCAATAATTCAAGGTGTATTTTTCCTTAGATTTAGCTTCTTTCCCATTGGAGACCAATCAAAGGAGTTGTTTATCAAGGAGGAAGATTCACAACCATCTACATCTCTTCAAGTATTCTCTTTCTTCTACTCAATCAATCATTGTGGAAAATTATAACATCTATAACACAAGGTTTTTCCTTTCATGATTTACTTTTGGTTTTTGTATTAAGTAAAAGCTATTGCATCAACATAATTGATTACATTTTAAGAAGCATTTGTGTTGCCATGGTATGATATACTTTTTTTATTAGAACAAGTTTTTGCTACATGACATAAAACTTTCTTTTGATTCTATTTAATTTCAAGATTGATTCCTAAATAGGGGTTTTGGAAAAACCCTATATTCAACCTTCTTCCCCATTTTTTTTTTGTGCAGGAACATGTTATGGAGCTACTGTTGAAAATCTAGGAAGATTGAGACATAATAGTGTATCCCTAGAAATTTGAGGTTAAAACCTAGGGAAAAGAATGTTTCAAACATTTCTTCCCTCCTAGATCCATCCCATCTTTGACAAAAATTTAGGTTACAACTTCATGTTATCAGATCTTTAGTCACAGGTATTTCTAAGATCTCATTTATTTGTTATTCAAATATGAAGTAGTATATCTTCTACTTTGATTCTAATTGCATATAAATATTTCCTAATTTGCATTTCTCATCTCATTATCATTTCCCATTTCAATGTCATCGTTACAATGAAGGATCATTGATCCACTTAGTGCTTGGGACCTTCCTATCCTATTAGGACATCTTCCCTCTAAATGTGTAATATTGAAAAGGAGAAGTGATCCACCTTTTTACATTGCTTCCTTTTTCCCATTGTACATTAGGCATAGAAAAATTTAGGTGTTCATAACCATGTCTTAATTTTTTCAATCTAAAATACATTTGATCATTGTGAAATTTTTTCAAAATTTGTAAAAAGCTTCAATTGTATTTATTTAAAAGTTGCAAGCAAGCATAAATTAATTTTGAGTATCATGTGGCCAAATTAACACTGCCAAAACATCTAGGTGGGCAAGTAGACACTTAAAAAGGTCCTATTTTATAACCCAGTTAACTTGATCATTTTGAGCCACATTGTGTTAGTATGTGGAAAATGATCATGCAAATATTGTACACTTGTCATGTATCCTATGTACACTATACCATATATCATTGTGTGATGTGAAATCATCAGATTGTAATTTTCTCTTTGCTAGATAATAAAACATGTTGATGATTGTTTCTCTAGTGGATGTAGCTCATATTGGGTGAATTAATTTAAATATCTATGTTATTATATTTTATGTCTTTCTTAATTATCTTAATATTGGTTATTTTCATATTTTCTAAAACCCTGACAATTGGTATCAGAATGATGTATTTTTTCATGATTTCATAGGAAATTTCAGATTTGAGCAGACACAATGGCAGGAGAAGGTAGGATTAAGGTTGATAACTTCAATGGCCAAAACTATAATATATGGAAGATGCAAAGGGATATTATTTATTTCAAAACAATCTTTACTTACTGTTGGGTGGAAAAGAAAATAAGTCAAAAACTATGATAGATGAACAATGAGAACTACTTGATAGGAAGGCACAAGGAAAAATATGGTTGTTCCTGGCATCATCGGTAGCTTTCAATATAGAAAAAGAAACAAAAACATAGGGTCTATTGAAGGCATTAAAAAAACTATATGAGAAACCCTTGGCCTCAAATAAGGCATTTCTTATGAAATATTTACTTAATATAAAGATGGAAGAAGGTGGGTCTTTTAGTGATCATTTGAATGAATTTAACACAATTACTAGTTAGATAAGTTTTGTAAAAGTAAAATTTGAAGATGAGGTTAGGGATCTTTTGATTTTATATTGCTCATTTCTTGAAAATTGGAATAGCTTGGTCATGGTTATAAGTAACTATATCTAAGGCTCAAATACTTTAAAGTTTGATGATGTTTTTTTTGTTATCCTTAGTGAGGAAATGCTATGGAAAAATACAGGTGAGACATCAGGTAATAATTTTCCTATTGAGAATATGCAACAATAGAGGGAAATAGGAAAATGACCAGGTAATTGTGGGAAATATAAGAAGGACAATATCCAAATCAAGGGTAAATCTAGAGTGCTAACATTGTGGAAATAAAGGACATTTGAAGAAAGATTGTTTGTCTTGAAAGAGAAAATAAGGGGATGGATAACAAGAAAATGACAAGAATGAAAATGTAGCAGGTGATGCATTACATGATGATTTGATTCTTTCTCTGGATAATATTACTGATTCTTGGGTGTTTGATTAAGGGGATTCTTTTCATGCCGCACGACATATAAAATATTTTATGACTATGTTAAAGGTAATTTTGGATAGCTTAATTTAGGTGATGATGAACCAAGAAAAATTATTGGAAAGGGAAACATGCATATAAAATTACCAAATAGAAACAAATGGATGCTAAAAGAAGTTCAACATATTCTTGATTTGAGAAGAAACTTAATATTAGCCGGACAATTGGGAAGTGAAGGTTACATAGTAACATTAACAAATAATTTTTTAATAGTAGTAAAAGGAAAAAATGTAGGTACATTGTATTTATATATTGGTAATTCTGATTATTATACTTCCCTAGCTTCCATAGGAATGGATATAACTCTATGGCATAATCAGCTTGGGAACACAAGTGAGAAGGAGATGAAGATTCTCCATTCCAAGAATTTATGCTAGGTTTGAAACAAGTTGATTTGGATTTTTTGTGAAAACTGTGTTTATGGACATTGGAAAATAAAAGAGAGTTAAATTTCTCAAATTTGGGAAGGATAAGAAAACTGAAAAGTTATATTTTGTCCACTCAAATGTATGGGGACCAACTCATGTATCATGTCTTGGTGGATCTTATTATTATGATACTTTAATTGATGATACAACTAGGGAAACTTGGGTTATTTCATTCCCAAAAAAATTAATGTATTATAAATCTTTAAGAAATGGAAACCTTTAGTTGAGAATGAGATAGAAAAACTAGTTGAAGTGTCTGACCTTGGGTAATGGAGGTGAATACTACAATAAAGAGTTTGATAGTTATTTTTCATACCATGGGATTCATAAAAAATAGGAAATTTCCTAGAACACCACAAGAATGGTGTATCTAAAATAATGAAAAGAACAATTGAACATCCCCATAATAGGTAATAATAATCATGCCAAAGCTTCTCCTAAGAATAGTATATTCAAATAAGGATTATTTTCCCTACCATAAAGTGCATTTGAATTTTCAACCTAGGGACATATACTTGAAATGGGACAACATGATCTGTGCACTAAGTTTCTCAAAGAGTCATATCACTTAAGTTGTAGGAAAGAAAAATACATGAAAGAGACCTACGCTATTGCTACAGGAAAGTAAAAATACACTTCTACATAATGAAATTAATGCTGACAACTGAAAAATCAACTCAAACCTATTCTATCAACCCAAAGCATTTACTATAATTATTCTTGCAAGTGCTACAGGAACATACACGAGTTGTAATGTTGTAGGAGGAAACAGTAAATTCTAATTAAAATGTTGTAAAATGATGAAAGGAAATCTAACCTAGTCTAATCTAATCCACCTTCCAAGTGGGCCCCCTTGGTTGGATTCTGCTAACTACTAACACATAATATAACTCAAAATCACTCCTTTATTATATTTCCAGAAAAATTGATTACATCATAGCAAAAATAATGCACAAAAACTAGAAAGAGTAACTTGCTGTGCAAATGCAAAAATAGTATATTATCTAACTAACTAAAAACTATAAATAAAATCCCTTTATATAGAGGATTGATTTTTATTAAAATCATAACGATAATGTGTGTTTGATTCTTGCCATAGAGAAAGGATAATGTAATAGGCCACAATAGAAGATTATAAATACTAGATAACCACTTCATCAGAGTATTGACTGCAGAGAAAATATAGCAGAGTTATGTTCCTATATTCATTGAGATGATGGCTCCTTCAATTTAGCAGGAATGTCTCACAATGTCATAACGGTTCTCCTCATCGCAACTGAGACTTCGTTGTTTCCTCATCAATGTTGTCCATCCACTCTCAAGCCGCTCCTTTTTCCTGACAGGTTAGTAGCACCTGCAGATATATATTCAAGTCAACTATTCAAGTCAATCCAAATGTTAGAAAACACATTCAAATAGGTATATGAAATACTATGATAGATATATAATTTTTAGAAAAATATGTCACTACTATCTACCCATAGGATTTGGTGGTCTTGACTGTACTTATAGCATGATCACAAGTTAAAATACTTAAAATTTTCACAAGTGTTTTAGGAATGTCTTAAAACAAAGTATAAAAGAAACATAAAATAGAGACAAATTATTTCTCATCATCTGCCCCCCTACAAGTATAATGCTTGTCCTCAAGCATTACATTTCTTTTCAATTCCCTTGAATTCTCCAACCTCTATCTTTCCTCTCATCCTGCTCTTGAAGGTGTAGTAGAACCCTCTGGTTTTCTCCCAGAAGTCCATCCAATAATCTTCCTACAGATGGTCCAACTTCATAGCATTAATGTCATATAGGGACCATAGAAGCATTGGTGGATGAATTGGTAGGGGACACTAGAGCTCACGCCTAATTTGTTTGCCTAACTGTATATATTTTGGTGCCCGATGAATTTCTGCTTCAAGGTTAAGAGGACTGTGTGGTTCATCTTTCTTGAATACCCCTAGCAACCTATTCCATCTATTTCTAGCACCATCCAGGTCTCTTTGAAATGTAAAGTAGGAAATCCCTTGATACTCTATGTAAACCTCTTTTCTGATAGTAAAAATTTTCTTCTTGGTTTATGCTTTTATGCTCCCATAAGTTAGACAGAACCAGTCCCTTAGTAGAACATCGGGCTGACTACTTTTAGCCCTTAAGGGTAGTGGTTCTGATTTCTCCTGGTCCCTATAATTATTTAATTGTCTTTTATAATTGGCTACATTATTCATCCATGACATTAAGGCCCTTAGATGTATATCTCCAATGTAGAGCAAGAGATTCCACTCAGTCTCCTCTAGAATAATGAAGTTGTGCATATATAATTCACAAAGCAGGTTCGTTTTCCAGGAAGGAAGGGTTTGGTACAAAGCATAGAATTCCTAAGCTGTTTTAAACTCAACATCTTGATCCTTCATGGTCATCAGTAGTTGAAATAAGAGGAATTTCTCTTTTAAGAAAATAAAAACACCCTAGGAGGAGGCCTGCAAGTTATAATTTGACAATTTCAAGGCATGATCCATCTTCTATTTGTGCCTCTTCAAATGCTCCTTTAGGTCTTCAATTTCCTCTTTTTGATCATTGATTAATCTTTGAATTTCCTTCCTTTCTTCCTTCCATAGAGTTTTATAAAAAAAATTATTTGTACAAACCGAAGAGAAGGGATTGTAGAGTAGGCAGCCCACACTCTTCTAGCTAAGTATTTTGTTTCCTCTGTTCTCTATATGCCTGCTCTAAATAGATGGTGAACCAAGTTCTCCAAAAAGGCACTAGAGAATTATGAGAGTGTGAGTGAGAAGATGTTTGAGGAAGTTGAAGTTCTTCCACATTTTATTCTTGCAAATTCTGATGACTCTTTCCAGGATCACTCTGACATGTGGTAGGCTCATCATCACATAAATCATTTAGGTTTTGAAAAATATCTGGGATTTCTAGTCAAACTAGGGAATTGTCTGGAACAGATTGAATGTCTAGGGATACTTGATGAATTTGTCCTCTCATCTAAAGAATTCTCCATACATGAGTCTCTGCAACCTCCACAACTTTATTTTTACTAGCTTTCATCAGTCTCTATGCTATAGGAGTAGTTGCTGTAGGAGTCGACTTTCTTTTCTTACTCTTTGAGATTGTGGGATTTTGTGGTTCATTTGCAAGAACTGAAGTTCCTTCATCAAATTTTCCTTTCCTCTCTTCTAAGAAGAGGTAGGGACATTTCTCTCAGGAGAAGGTGAAGGTCTATTTTCCTCAATATTTTTAGGTTCCCCTGCTTGGGTGGTTCTTTCAACAGCTGGCTCAGAGGGTGTTGAATTATCATTAATGGGTTGCTCAACAGGCTCAACTTGGGGTTGCAAGGTTTTAAACTAAAAAAACTCTTCCCATGCCAAGGGAGACACTTCCCTAAGGGATTTTTAAACTAAAATTTTAATTAGGACATGGTCAGAAACATAATTTGTATTTCCCTTCTAGGTTTCCTTGGCACTAATGCTTAGGATGTTATACTAAAAATTTGGAACATTTATTAGAAAACTATGCCTTATATAGCTAAGAAATTTGAAATGTGCATTTCCATCTCATTGAATGGTGGAGGAAGTGACATGCGCTTGCATCCTTTCTTGTTTGTCTCCAATGGAGGATCTGTAGGAAGGGTAAAATGGGCTTGAGTGATAGATACACTCCTAGTGTGCTTGTACAATCCCAACTAGACCTCTAACTAACTCTAGTCTTCACAAGACCATCTCTTCTATCCCTATGATCTTTCAAGTCCTTACTAAACTCAACTAGGACTTTCCCTAACACCACTATAAGGGTTGGTAACTTTCATGATTCACCAAGAGGTAAATATTATTCAATTTTCTTTCACTCCTTCACTCATCCTTGGATGTCTCCAAGTGCTTTCTAACTAAAAAACTCAACTAGTGCTTGCAAGGGGTAAAATTTATGCTTGAGTAACTTTCTTTCTTCCTCATGATCCCATTTGACTTGGGTATCAAGATCCTTTAAAATTATTTCAAGACTTTAGGATAATTTGGTCTTCTAGGCCTAATTGCTCAATTAGCCCTACTCAGTGGGTTTTTCCAACTTCTTTCTATATTTTCCCAAATGACCCCAAAAACAAATTGGAGATTCAGATACCCTTTTCCAAGACCTCAAAGATTTTGTAGGTTTTAGGGCTCTAAGGCCACCGTACAATAGGTTCCTAGATTTAAGGGAAAATAGGGCTAATTAGGCTAATTTGGTGCAAGCTACTGATTTCTCCTTAAAAATGTCTCTAAATGGATAGTTCATGTTGGATTTGAGAAAGACAAATCCACAGAACCTGAAGAAAACCTATATGCAAATAACATGTTACAGGAGAGAAGCTGAAAGGAGGAAAAAGTAGAACCCAGAATGTACTCAAAATGTGAGAGCAAAAATATATTCCAAGTTATGAAAACAATAATTAAAAGTTCGACCTTGAAAGGTGAACGAAACCCTAAAGTAAAGAAAAGATAGGTTGTGCATTAATAATTAATATAAATATTAATTATAATGCACCTAAGAGACAACTTAAGTAATAAGAGTAATAAAACAACTTAATTAATTAAACCAATGTGATTTAATTAATAAGTGTAAAAGATGATTACTCTAGCACCCCCCTTAAGCCAAGCTATGGGGGTAAGCTAACTTAGCACAACTATGAAAGAAGGAAATGGATCCTGGCTACCTAATACAAGGAAATATCTATAAAATAGAGATAAAGGAGAAAACCAAGTGGGAAAAACCACTCTCCAAAAAGAGATAGAACAAACATGCTGAAAAAAACATGAAGGAAGGCCTTAAGAAGACCCCCCAAGGAAAACTTTCGTCACCCCAAGAATAGAAATCAACTAAAGATAGCGTGGGGATGAAAAAGGTTTAGTGAATATGTCAGCAATCTGTGTGTCAGTGGGAATGTACTCTAGAATGAGAGCACCATCCTGAATCAGCTGGTGGATGAAATGCATATGAAGCTCAATGTGTTTAGTGCACTGATGCTCCACTAGGTTGCAGTAAATGTGAATAGTACTCTGATTATTGCACCACAGAATAGTGGGATGATCAGGAGGAAAACCAAACTCAGTCATCAACTGTCGAAGCCATAAAATCTCCTAACTAGCGTGCACTAAAGATATCTACTTAGCCTTTGTAGATGAAAGTGTGCAAGAATTATGCTTCTTGCATGACCATGTGATAGGACCAGAGACAAGACAAAAAAAATGCCAGAAGTAGACTTCCGATCATCAACATCACCAGCCCAATCTGGGTCAGTGAAGCCAAAAGTGTGAGGAGCCCCTGATGTGTAGTGAATGCCATACAAAATAGTGCCCTGAATGTATCTCAAAATACGCTTAACAACTTGCCAATGAATCTCATGAGGCTCATGTGAAAAATGAGAGATAAGTGTATGCACCCTAAAATGGTCGCCTAGACTTTGGGCCCCATTTATTATTTTATCAATTTATCAAATTCCTGAATCAATGCTTTGGAACATTTTCAATTCAAATCAATTTCCTTGATCAAATTGTAATTAATTCAATTATTTCAATATTTCCTAAGGTTTGACCATTTTTATTTAATTAAAATATTTAATCTCCCTTTTAATTAAATAAAATTCCTCTTATTTAATTAAAATATTTAACCTCCCTTTTAATTAAACAAAATTCCTCTTATTTAATTAAATTAAATTCCTCCCATTTAATTAAATAAAATTCTTCTAATTTATTTAATTGAAAGAAAACTCCTCTTTTAATTAAATAAATAAAAATCCCCACTTAAAGCACTTTATTTGTTGAAAAAGGAAATGAATTAAATTAAAAATTAAATAAAAATCCCTTTTTC
>MU227618.1:1939065-1982961 GCA_018584345.1 Thuja plicata | reverse complement strand
AGACACAACTAGGTCAATCTGAGGGCCTTCATTTTACATTTTTACACATCCATGACTAGAGAGCTATGGATCGATATTTGAGGCCTCATTCTTGAGCAACCTTGAATGGAATGATTCATAGAATTGTTACAACATTTATGCACACAATAAGACCAACTGCAAAGGAAAGATTAGGATGCATGTGTGTCAGGTACAAAAAGCTACCAACCAAATGCCGATACAATCTAGGATCCACTAAAGGAAAAGTGCAAGAGGTAGACAAGGTAACACCTGACTAAAAAGGTGTGGGAGAAGGATTGCAAGAAAGCATGTCAAAGCACTGAAGCATGTCAAGAGCATAATTCTACTGGTAAATGAAGATCCTAGCAGAGGACTGAACAATTTGAAGACCAAGAAAGTAGTGTAACAGACTAAGATCATTCATATCAAACTGCACCATCAATGCACGCTAAACATCCTAAATCATTGAAGATGAGGTACCTATGATGAGAAGATCATCAACATATAGAACAAGGATCAAAACCTCATCCCCAAGACACTGGATGTAGACTGTAGGATTAGAATGATAGCTTGTGAAACTTGTGGAAAGAAAAAAGAGTCCATCTTCTCATACCAAGCATGAGGGGCTTGTTTGAGACCATACAAAGAATGCTGAAGTCTACAAACTAAGGAGGAATCTTGCACAAATCCCTAAGGTCGCTCCATGTAAATATCCTCAGTAAGATCACCGTGCAAGAATACACTCTTCACATCCATCTAAAAAATGGGCCATCCCTGAGAAGCTGTGAGGGATAAGAGAAGGTGAATATAATGCATCTTGGCGATAGGGACAAATGTCTTAGTGTCAATACCCTCAACCTATAAAAAAACCTTCACAACAAGATGTGCCCTGTACTTATAAATAGAACCATCAATAGAAAACTTAGTATGATACAACCACTTGTATCACACTAACTTTCTTCCTTTAGGAAGAGAACAAAGATCCCATATATGATTCTTCATTAAAGAAGAATACTCCTCCTCCATAGCATTGTCCCACTTAGAATGTCCTATCACAGGTGAAAATGTCTGAGGATCACCACAAATAGCATAACTCGGAAGGATAGAACCCACAATATGAGACCGGGTGCGATGGGAAGATGAAGGGTCACCTGCTAGAGATCCTGTAGCCTCAACAATAACATGAGCCCATCTAGGCATCTATGGAGGATCCTATGGTGGAGGTAAATGGGGATCACCAAGATCATCATCCTCATCATCCTAAAAAGAATCTAGAAGAGATGAGGGAGAAGTGGTAAGTGAAGTAGATGCTGGAGTTAGGGTATATACTGCAGGAAGGCACTCATCAAATTGGACATCCTGTCAAAATAGGACCTCTCTACAATCAGGATCAAACAACCTGTATGCCTTAACATCCTTGTAGTAGCCGAAAAAAATGTGGTGTTGTCTCTTTCACTCCATTTCTCTCCTCTGAGCATCATGTATAGATGCCCATGCTTCACTACCAAAAACTTGGAATGAAGATACATTAGGCTTGACATGAGACCAAGCCTCCTCAGGAGTCATATGTTGAACTGCCTTGTGGGGCATCCAATTCTGAATATAGTTAGGAAAATTGACTGCCTCTACCCAAAGGATGAATCCATGGTTCTAGACTGAATCATACAATTTTCCATCTCTCGAAGTGTTATGTTCTTTCTCTTTGCCACACCATTCTACTGAGGGGTGTAGGGAACTAAAAACTGATGCTATAGACCATGTTCAGAGCAAAGATCCCTAAAAGCTTCATTGAAATAATCCCCCCATTATGTGTGCATATCCACTGAATAGAAAGACTAGACTACTTCTCCACAAATGTCTTAAAGATTTGAAATAAATCAAAGACATAAGACCTGTACTTAAGAAAGTACACCCATGTGTGCTTGGAGAAGTCATTAATGAAAGTAAGAACATATCTGGCACCAAAAAAAGGAGTAGGAAATGACATGAGGTCACTATGAATCAACTCCAGTGGTACAAAAGCATGAGTAGCTCATCCCTAAGGAAAAGAATCCCTATGTTTTTTTCCAAGAACACAACCTTGACAAACATAATTAGTGCAAGAAATTCAAGGAAGCCCAAGAACAAGTGCCTGTGTTCTCATCTACTGAAGATATATATAATTGACATGGCTCAAATGATCATGCCAAAGCCTTCTCACTGAATCTACATGTGCTATAAGACAAGAACCTGTACCAACAGAAGGCTCAAATCCATCAAATCTGTATAGGCGGGATGCAGAGTCAACACTCCTAGTAGCCACAATCGAATAAAAATCATGGAGGTCCCAAATAACCACATCATGTGGTGAGAAATCATCTGTCTTTTTAGAGATAGAGTGGCAAATATGATAGATGGACAATAGGTTCATCGAGATGTCCGGGACCACAAGAACATCCTGAAGAGAACCCCCAACTAATGCAACATAACCAGAACCCAAAATTGAAAGATGTGATGAGTTCCCAATAACAATTTGTGAAGTAGCACAAGGAGCAAGTGAGGTGACCAAATACTGAGTGTGAGTCATGTGGTGAGAGGCATCGGAATCCAAAATCAAGGTGGGCTCAGAAGTCATTGCTCGTGTAGTAAGAGCATGACCTTTCCCTGCAGGGAAGGATGTGGACCGAGGAGAAGAAATGTGATGCTCCTACATGGCTTCCTCTAAAGCCTCCAAACATTTCCAACACCTAGAAACATGATGTCCATACTTGCCACAAAAACTACAGGTTTCACTTGTTTTCTTATTAGTCTTGAAGGAAGACTCAGTAGACTTCAAAGATGATTTTCCCTTTGAAGGGTGAGCTAGAGTTTTTGAATCAGTTTTCTATGCAGGTTTGGAGGAAGACTCACTGCCTACTGAATATTTCTTCAGTTTGGTTTTCTATTTTGGTTTCCCTTATGAAGATTGAGCTACCAATGCTTGGCTTGAGGAGCCAGAAGCATCCATCTATTGGATATTTTCTTGTTCCCATGTCAACCGATCATAGAAGGTCTCAAAGGAAGGCATGGTGTGCCTGGCACCCAAAGCATCCATAGAGGAGTAGAAAGTAGAAGAAAAGATCTGATACTGTCCTCGCAACTTTGAGAGTATTAAAAAGATACACTCATCATCTGTCTTGTTTTTCCCACATCCTGATAGAACTGAGCGTAGAGACTTGAACTTCATCAAGAAGTCCACAATAGTGGGAAAACCAATAGGAGTCAAAGAGGTCAACTCTGCATCAAGTTGTAGTTCTTGGAACTCATTCACTGTGCCAAATAAATCTAAAACTTTCCCCAAATGGCCTGAGGAATGTTCAAACCCTCCAGGTGAAACAAGAGACTGTCAGAGATGTTTAGTGCAATTAATCCCATGGCTTCATCCATTTTGTTCCTCTGCTAAAGAATCTGAAAAGGACACTACAGAATAGGTTAATTCTAATCTAGACAAGACCATAAGCCATGTGACATAAACAACCTGGTCATGTGTGCTTTCTAGGTGTGGTAGTTATGTGGTGTTAGTCAGGCCATTAAAGGGTCTGAATTTGAGAGAAAGAAGATGAAAATAGAAGGGTCTTTCTAAAGTAAATTATATAAAGTAAAATGCACCCCCACAATGTAGTATGCTATCCCCCATACACTAAAAATTAACTTAGAAAGCACAAAACATAAGAAGAAAAATTGGATGCCAAATGCAGAGAGAGAGGAACCTGAAGCCTCTACTTCGATGCTGAAATTAGGTACTCAAACGACCAATTTGCATATGAAACCCACAAGGTGGTCTCCGAATCGGAAAGAGATTTTTGATGATATCTCATTTTCTAAAAAATGATATCGTATGCTCAAGTTATGGCCAAAAAACCAACAGGACCTCTGTAAACAAGCTCTTTGGAAAAAACTAGTAATTGGAAAAAATTGACGTTCAAATGACCGTCGCTAGGCACTGCATAAAATTTGACATCATCTAAAAAAATCATAAAGGTCTTCTTAGGCAAAAATCTAAGGCATGTTAAGCCTTCTAGGTTTCTTGACCCCAAATTCCCAATTTAGGCTAAATTACACTAAACACACTCAAAACCTTAAACATCTATTTGGATTGATCCTAGTCTAATCCAACTAGGTACAAAAATGCAAGACCTTCTAAGGTCAAAAATAAAAAAAAATTACTTTGCTAGGGTCAGTACAAGCCACAAAAAAAACATAGGGATTGGATTTAGCCTAGGTTCTCCTGCACTATCCTCCCCTAATAGAAAGATTTCAATCCACCATGGATTGAGAAAGTTGGAATCAATGGCCAACTTCTTGAAGTCTGTCTCCCTGATCCGTGTAACCTCTACATCAACTTGTCCATGCTACTTCACCAAATTTTCTTCGTAATCCTTCTTCCTAGTCTATTTGTAGACTCTTGAATCCAATATTTTCTCTACTTTGTTGGAAGGTGTAGAGGGTAAGTTCAGTCCCTCCACTTCTTGTATCACCTCAATAAAACTTTGATTAGGATCTAGCATAGGACCTTTATATGAAACCATATCTACTACATTGAACACAGGAGATAAACCAACATCCTCTAGAAGTTCTACCTTATATGCATTGGTGCCATATTTGGCCAGAATGGTACATGGGCCAATCCTTCTCATTTTAAGATTATTAGGCACTCCTTTCTGCAATCTTGCCTTGTTCAGATGGACCATTACTAGATCCTCTACTTGGAATTTTACATCCATTTTTCTTTCATCCACTTTGTTCTTTATCTTCTCAGTATTTTCATTCAAAGTCTTCCTGACTATCTCATGCACTTCCTTCATAGTTTGTGCAAAATATTCTTCATAGCCACTTCCTTTTGCTCCATCTTTCAACTCCTTGAGTTCAAATATCCCTCTAGGGTGTATTCCATAGATGATTTTAAATGGGCTTCTCCCAGTGGTTCTGTTGATAGTGTCATTATAGGCATACTCTGCCTGTCTAATGAGTTGGTCCCAAGCTTGACCATACTCTTTAGTTAAGCACCTTAGGAGGTTACCTAGACTCCTATTTACCACCTCAATTTGACCATCTGTCTGAGGGTGATATGCATACCCAAAGGAAAAATTGGTTCCTATCTTTTGCCAAAGTGTCTTCCAAAAATGGCTCATAAACTTTGTATCTCTATTTGACACTATGCTCAATGGTAACCCATGAATTATTACTACCTCCTTAAAGAATAGGTGAGCTATCTGACTTGCATCATGGACTATCTTGCAGGGTACAAAATGCGCCATCTTTCTAAAGCTATGTACTATGACATATATACTATCAAATCCCTGTTGGAAATAATGGGAAGTGTGTACTGAGAGGGGAGGGGTGAATCAATACCTCTAAAACTTTTAGTTAATTAACCTTTAACCTTATGTAATCAAATATTTTCTTTACAGATCATATCTGTTATTCTTTCTTTATGCATATGATATCAATTCATAATCTTAATTGTATGTAGAAATTCATAGAAACATTCATGAAAATAATAACACATAACACAATATATGGTAACGTACAAAACCCCTGTTAGAAGGTAAAAACTATGGTGGGGATGACATCCACAAAAAATTCACTATCTGTAGATTGGAAGGGACTGGTTAAGGCTTATAATTTGATCACTTTTGATGATCTACCCTATTATAAGTATTATGTGGAGACTGGTTAAGGTGTACTCTATTAAGAGCTTTAGCAACACCATTTAGTGTGCACTCGGTTAAGAGATTTACAATAGGATTGTTAAATCCACCTTTCTTGAAAGGATTTCTTCTTTTTGCTACACTTGTTAGAATGAAAAAAAAAATACTCATTGACTCAAGTGTATGAAATCTACAATTTCTGATTACAGATCCATTAAAGTTTACATGCATAATATATCACCCAATTTGATTGATTAATACCTTTTTTTCTCGGTAGCCTTGGTTCTTGGTTCTTGATAACCAAATTCATCTTTGTTCTTCTACTTCTTGAAACTCTCAATCTGATCCATAGATGTTAACCTTGGCTACAATCATCCTCTCATCCATTACAAATGAATGATTACAACATCTATTTATACAATAGACTTGACTTTTTTAGTTTCACGTATTAAAAACTTAACTCTATGATCAAAGGCTTACAACTTGACCTTGATCTCCTAGTTTTCATGTTTTTAATCAATTAGACTGATTAAAACAATTAAAATTATGTTTCTTGTTCCTCAAGAATTTCTTTTAAAATAAATCTAAATTCTAAAGATAAAGCATAATTGTTTTATCTGACGTGGAAGTCAGATCCACTTTTCTCGGGATATAACTGACTTTTGGTGTCTGATGCTTGGGTTTCTCAAGTCTTTCAGTGTTCCTTTGTTGAACTATTTTTTGGGTTCCCTTTCTCTATTGAGTTCCTTTTTTTTTGCTCTTTCATTTTATAGTATAACCTGCTTGTCAGGTTCCTCTGTATTATCTTCGGGTTGCACTTTAAATTTTCACTGTAGAACTTGTGTCGTCGGGTTTCTCTTCACTTAGCACTTTTAGTCAGAAGTGAAACCTGAATTTTGGTGTAGTGTAACCGATGGTTCAAAACTATTTCTATTTTCATACTAATGGAAAAACTTATGTCATCAATCTCCCCCTTTGACATTAGTATCAAAAACTGATATGTGTAAAATGCTAAAGTGTTTAGTATGTACACCATGTATATTACTTATTCATTTCATGACTCCCCCTATGCATATGCCAGTATAGTATAGTATATGTGTATGTTTACTTGTCTTTATACTATTTCTTTCTTTTAACCTTGTCTTTTCCCTTTGTGCTATATTTTCCTTTTCCCCTTTTTACTATATGCTCTGTACATATCATTTTCCTTTTTCCCCTTTTTTGATAGTAAGGGAAAAGGTGTATACCTATAGCATATCAAAAATATGAGAGTGAGAGGTCTTCATTTCCTCCATCATCTTCTCCCATTTCTTCTTTAGATTCTCAAGAGCCATATTCTCTAATGTGATCCTGGCATGCATGTCGTAGATGTTGTTTGCTACAGACATCTATGGGGTTGCAATTAGCTATCTTTCCAAACTTATTTGTTGTTGACAAAGTGTGAGGTTCAGTAAAATATGATCTTGTAGCTCAGTAACATCTTCTCTGAATTATGATTCTGCTTCCCAGAGTTCTTTTCTTAACCTTTTGATTTCAATTATCTTTTCATAATGCAATTTGATTGCATTTCCATCTGTGGTTTGACTTTGAGCACATGCATTTAGATCGGAATCAATCTTTGCAATCTTATAATTATTATCCTTTGTGAATTTATCCAAAGTGCATAGCTTTTGAATTAAGGAAACAACTTCAGTAATGATTGGATCTAATTCATTTGTTAATTCTGAAAGCTTTACCTTATTTTCTGCCACTTCTTGACTGATCTTTTCTATCAATTTGAATTGGAACTTCTGTTCTTCTCATTCCTCAATCATCTTTTCTACATCCCCATTCTGTGTTGCAATGGCATCAATGAGAATGAAAAGAAAGTTTATCCAAAATGGGGGCATTGTGATTCAATGTCAGGAACTATCTGTTGTAAGATATCTCTTGTATTTTCTAGCATTAGAGAATCTTTGTGTTGTTTTCTGAGCTTTTCCTGCATTGCTTTCCTTTGACATATCTCTCCATATTCTATTAGAGATTCATAGTCCAATTTGGTTGGATCACACTTTGGTATTTTAACGATTTCATTAAGTGTGACCTCCAACTTACTCTTCTTGGTTTTCTTCTTCTTCTTCTTTTGTGGTGCACCTGTATAAAAAACCATAGCCATCTTATCTTCTTGGTTTGATGTGCTGAAGGAAGGCTTATGTGGTTTTGTACCTTTTTCCTGTTTCTCAGAGTTTTCCTTTCAGTTGTCTAAGGACATCTCCTTATCTACCTTTGGTGTATCTACAACATCTCCTTCAGTGTTCTTAGGAAAGGTATCAAATCTCTTATCTTGTTCACCTTTCTCCTTTTGCACTTCATCTGTATCTTTCATTTGTGCATCCTTATTGGTGTTATCTCCATCTTTTTGTGTGTGATCTATATTTGTAACATTTTGCACACCATGTTTTTTTTCTCCATCGATGACTACCTATTCATCGGTTGTATCCTTCTTCTCATCATATGTATCTTTTTGTTCATCATTACCCTTATTCTTGGGTACGCTTGCTTCCTTCTTTGGTGATTTCTCCTTTTTCAAGATAATGTTGATAGCTTGTATCAATAGTGGTATCTGTCTTGGTGTGTCTAATTGTGCTGATTCTATTGTAGTGTCCTGTTCGTTAATTTGGTCTTTGACAATAGTGACATCTTCATCTTTCTGAATCTCATATGCAGGATCCACTCTGATAATATCAATGATTGTATTATCTGGCCATGTTTCTTCTACAATGTCCATATCCTTGTTGGAAATTGTGTTTAATGATTATTCATTAAATGTTCATCAGTGATAATAATATGTTCATGGTTCTATTTATCCTAATCATCTTTGTTCTGTTGATTTTTGATAAGAGCATTTTGTGGCTTGGGACTTGTATCCTTTTTAGGTATATCAATTATCTTTCTCAATTCAGCCTCACTCTTCCCATCTAGTTCAAGTATATTTCCTTGAACTACTTGATAGGATATTAAATTTTGTGAGAACCTCTTGGAGTTTTCCTTTATCATCTCTTCAATTTCCTCCATTTTAGATTCAGGAGGCATGACAGAAACTAGGGATCTTTCCCTAATCTCTTTCTCAGAGTGTAATGCAAATTTCTATCTTACCGATAATGTATCCTAAAGTTCTTTTGGCATATTATCTGCCAATTGTATTAGAATATATTTGAATATACACATCATTTTGATAATTGCATCTTCTATTTTATTTTAATCCTCGGGATCCAATTTCAGCCATTTCTTAATTTTGTGATCATTGACTGTTCCTGATTTGATAATTGAAGCACATACCTCATCAATAGTTTTAGGAATCTTACTCTTTTCTTTTTGGATAGATTCATATATCTTCCTTGGTTAGGATTAATTTCCTTCTGCTCTTCGGTGCTTTGGTTTGTTTTGTTTGAGGTTTTCTTTAGTAGATCCTTAATTGACCTTTCTTGATCGGTGAAGGACTTGCATCCTTTGTTGTCTGACTCCTGGTCCTGGATGTAGAAGTAGTCCTTGGTTTCTTAGTTGGTGGAGGTAGTGGTTTATCTAACTCTGTGGATTCTGAGTCACTCTCCTTCTTAGCTTCACCGATGGGTGACTGACCCTTGGTTTCTTCTTTCAATTCAGTTTCCTCTTCATTCACCGATATCTTTTTCTTCAAGTTCTTAACCATTTTATCTTTCTTTCTATCAATTATTTTCATAACTAAGCCAGTTTTAATAATTTCTTTGGCTTCCTCATAAGTTTGAAGCTTGGGTTTTGATTTTTCCAATGGTTCATTTATTAATGCCTCAATTGCATTTGATGCTTGATCTATGTTTACCTCATAATGAAGTGGTTCCAGCCATGTTCTCGGTACAACTGGCTTGATGTAGGTGTAGTTAGTGTGCGTGCTAAAAGTGGACCTCTCACTTAGCAGTACAATTCAACATAGTCATTGTACTTCAGATGCATACAGGAATGAATGTGGATTCATTCATCCTACATGTCTGAAAGAGTCGACCTGTTGCCTTCTAGAAGGAAGGAGTATGAGCTTGCTCTTAGATCATTGCAAGCTCAGTGACTGCACACTAACCTAAATGAAGGATTTTAAGCTATGATAAATGATCTAAGATGATATGCATATGCAGTTTGTTGTTCATCCAAGCTACTTAAGATTGATTTTAGAAGCACCAAATTGAAAAGTGAAAGATTCTTTTTAAAACCCAAATTGAATGTGCTCTAATGATTAGATTTGCATGCTTGAAATTAAAACAACAATGCTAAATGATAAATGCTAAGAAAAGAGAAGAAAATGCAGTATAATAACTTTAATTGAAAATTAGGATCCTTTGTGAGGGAAAAGAGTTTCTCTTTTATAGAAATCTCTCTCGAATCGATGGTCGAGATCAAACAAAAAGAGTGGCTCATATTTGATTAAAGAAGCACAATCCATGTGCAAGTGATTTGATTAGTTGAGAGAGTCAGTTGACTGAACTGACTGATCAGTTGTTTTGGAAACTTCCATATTCAGTTTACAGTTAACTGAAATGTTTCCAAAATGATAAACAGTGGAGAATCAGTTAACTGAGTGGAACTAGATTGTTTCCATTTTGATAAATCAATTAACTGGATTTGATGATGTCATATGAATTTTTAATAAATTAATTGATTTTGAATGCACACTTATGATTTTATAATTAATTTAATTCCCTTTTTGATTTAATTGACAATTTTGTAATTTTTATTTAATTAATATGTCATAATATCAATTAAATAATAGTATAAAGTTTATTTGCCAATGTAATGTGATTTTAGGAATTAATTAATTAATCAAGTAAGGTGATTGATTAGGACCTAGGGTTTAGGTTAGATTAGTTTGAATTCAATGAATTGCCTGTTTGATTTAGGAGTTAGAATAATCAAGATTAGGGTTTCTTGATTAATTTCTAAGATTGGGGGTCTAAGGTTTATGTGACCATTTTTAGGTGATTAAAGTTAGTGTCCACCATAAAAAAAATGTCAATCTCAAACTTTTCTATTAACTATTCTGGAATCCTTACTCTCTTTTGCATTCTTTCTTTAAATCCTGCAAAGTATTCATCCATGACTAATTCAAAATTATCTCCTAGTGATTTGATGAACTCACTAACCTGTGTGGTCACTTGTCTAGTAGTGTCCCATTTGACTTTTCCTATGGATGGGAAGGATTCTTGGAAATATAAAAATATGCACATGATGAGTGAACCAAACTTACATGAGTTTGACTTTGCAGTCTATATTATCTTCATGTTCTCATCTAATTGTCTTAGCATAAGTTTTGAAAGATCCAACTGCAGTCCCTTCTTGACAATCTTGTATGTTCTATCCACTGCTCTGGATGCAATACTATTCATCCTGCTAGCCTAAAATAACTTGTATCCTAAGATACATGCTCCAAATTTCATTTCATCATTGGTGATGGTGGATACCTTTAGTCCTCTTCCATCCCATGCAACTCTTGTGTTCTTCTCAATGTCAACTCGAGGAGGGTGTTTTAGTAATTTGGCTTTCTCAGTTATGGGATAACCGGTAACAACATGTATAAAATTCTCATCTAGGCATATCTTTTGGTCATGTATCCTACTCAGTACTAACCGAATCCATTCGGTCTTGAACTCCTTTAGGAACCATAGGGAATTTGTGAGCCCTTTTACCTTAATGTGTTTATGCTCTTCTTTGATAGTGCCATCACCATTGCAAAGATTTTTGAAAGCTTTCTCAACTTCCAGGTCTCCTATTTCTTCTATCTTGTAGTGTATATATGCTCACACATCTTTGATGAGAAAACCCTAGTTGGTATTCTGGAGAATGCACCAGCGTTTTTGGGTTGTGAAGCAACCTCAAGACATATCTTGTAATGAGGTTCCTCAAAGGTTGAATTCTTGATTAGGTTGACCTTATTCTTCTTATCATTGTTGATCTTTGAGGTTCTAGATGTAGTTGCCATCATTTTTTAAATTATGTCTTTTTCAAGTAAATGAAAGTAGAGTTCTCGGTTATTATGTTACTTCAACCTCTGTAGCTTTTAGGAATCTATTTGGAGTGCAAGGAGTCAGGTTGTAGGTGCTATGCAATCGGGTTGCTTTGTGTTCAAGTTTCACTCTGTCTCTTTTCTTTGGTCGTTGTGTGAAGAATGAAACCCTTCTATTGTCTATTTATAGAATTTTCCCTAATTCAAGTCATTAATGCTCAACCACTTATTGGTGTGTGAAGATGGATTTTTCAGGTGATATACAATAACATTCTCGGTGAGAATGTGATGCTTCAGGGCAGCTGTCAACTTGTTACGTTCACTAACAGATTTCAGTGTTCTAGTGAGAACAACATTGACAACTCACATGATTACTGACAGATCTTGGTTTACACTAGCCACTTATCCTTTATGTGTTTAACTGACAATTCCCGGTAAGTATAGACATCTTAGCCTTGTATGTACACCAATGCATTTTGGTATGTATTAATCGACGGGATTGTTTTCATAGAATCATAACAAGTAATACCATAGTGCATCTTTAATCATGCTGATTTGGTAATTTTAACTATGTCTAATGGAACTAATGCAAAATATAACTTGGTATAATGCAGTTCCATACTTACTTTTTTTGCTTAGGTGGGGGTGGTGATGTCACCAGATCCATTGGATAAGGTGTCACCAATTTCATTGCTCAGTCCAACTTCATCAGTGTTTGTAGCTTTCCTCCATATTTTTTTCTCATCTTCCTGATGTCTTCAATGGTGTTTCCATTTTCAAAGGTTCTGGTCTCTGTCATTCGGTCTCTACAGTCTTTCTTTAGATGACCAACTTTATGACAGTGTAGACATGCCATTCTGAGGTTAGTCCAGCTCCTATACTTTTTTGTCCATTGTCTCATGCAATTTGCAACTATGTGGCCAGATCTTCCACATGATGTACAATTTTCCCATGTATTGTAATCCCAAACATATTGGTTACCAACTCTTTTTGGTTGATAGGTAGTTTCTTGATCTTTAGGCTTCCATGCTTTCTTTTCTTCTTCCTGCATTCAAGAGATGTGTGCCCATGAATTTTGCAAGTAGGACAATATTTGTCCATGTAGGTTTCCTTCTTTGGTTTTTTTACCTCTGATTTACATTCATATGCTTTATGTCCTTTCTTGTTACATTTGTAACAAATTCCTATGAATGAAGGTGTGGATTTAGGAATACCTTTCATTTTTCTCCTGCATACATTTGATATGTAGCCTGACCTTCCACAATGATTGCATGTTAGCTTTATTTGTCTTGGATTTTCATAAACATTCTTTGTATCAGCTTGGTTTGATGATTATTCATTTTTGGTATACCCTAGTCCGGTATTATTGTTGACTCTTCTTTGTCCTTCCAGAAAATCATCCATCCTCTTGTTGCTTTTTTCAACTTTCTTGATTATGTCATTTTATTGTTTCGGAATTCTTACTTCATGTTTTAGATTTTTATTTTCTTCTCTTAGCTCATCGATAGATTATATTCTTTCAAAGAGTTCTATATTCATTCTGTTCACCTCTTGACTCATAAGAATAATCTGATTTGTGATCTCATGATGATGTTCTTTAAGACTTTATATCTCTAACTCTTTCTCTTGTAGCTTTTCAGTAATCTTCCTTCTATCATCAATAGCTAGTGTTATTTCTTGCTCAACTTTTCTAGCATTGTTCATGACTTCAGTCATTCTTACCATCTATCTCTCTTGAATGATTTGCAGAGATTTCACTTGTCCAGCCAGATGTTGATTGATTTCATTCAGACTTGTGATGCTTTCTTCTGATGTGTCTGATGCTTTGCTAGTTGCGAACCCCAAAGACTCAAATAGATCTGGTATCTCTTCTTCATGGTAGTCTGTTTCATTATAGAGAGATGCCATAATATTTCTTTCATCTAGCAGCTATCTCATCTTGATTCTAGCTTCTTTATACTTCTCATAGAAGATCTGAATTTATCGCTTCTAATTTTCAATACTCTTGTCAAGCCTGTACTTCTCCATTGTATGATCTTTTCTCTTAAGTCTTTAAACTTTCCAAAGAAGAGATCTAGCTCTGATACCAATTGTTGGAAATAATGGGAAGTGTGTACTAAGAGGGGAGGGGTGAATCAGTACCTCTAAAACTTCTACTCAATTAACCTTTAACCTTATATAATCAAATCTTTTCTTTACCGATACTATCTGCTATTCTTTCTTTATGCATGTGATATCAATTCATAATCTTAATTGTATGCAGATATTCATAGAAACATTCATGAAAACAATAACACATAACACAAGATATGGTAATGCAGAAAGCCCCTGTTAGAAGGTAAAAATTGCGGTGGGGATGATACCCACAAAAACTTCACTATCTACAGATTGGAAGGGGCCGGTTAAGGCTTACAATTTTATCACTTCTGATGCTCTACCTTGTTAGGAGTATTATGTAGAGATTGGTTAAGGTATACTCTGTTAAGAGCTTTAGAACATTGTTTAGTGTGCACTCGGTTAAGAGATTTACAATAGGATTGTTAAATCCACCTTTCTTGAAAGGATTTCTTCTATTTACTGCACTTGTTAGAATGCAAACAAAAATACTCATTGACCTGAGTGAATTGAATTTACAATTTTTGATTATAGATTCATTAAATTTTACATGTATAATGTATCACCTAATGTGATTGATTAATACCTTTGTTTCTTGGTAGCCTTGGTTCTTGGTTCTTGATAACCAAATTCATCTTTTACTATTTTGCTTCTTGAAACTCTCAGTCTGATCCATAAATGTGCTCCTTGGATACAATAATCCTCTCATCCATTACAAATTAATGATTAAAAAATCTATTTATACAATATATTTGACCTTTTTAGTTTCACGTATTACAAACTTAACTCTATGATCAAAGGTTTACAACTTGACCTTAATCTCCTAGTTTGTATTTTTTTAATCAGTTAGAATGATTAAAACAAATACAATTATGTTTCTTGTTCCTCAATAAATGGTTTAAAAACAAATATAAACTCTAAATATAAAGCATATCTATTTTATCTTGCGTGGAAGTCAGATCCACTTTTCTCAGGATATAATTGAATTTCGGTGTCTGATGCTCGGGTTGCTCTTAAAGTCTTTCGGTGTTCCTTTGTTGAATTGTCTATTGGGTTACTTTGTTAGGTTCCTTTATTTCTTCTCTTTTAGTTTATAGTGTAACCTTCTTGTTGGGTTCCTCTATATTATATTTGGGTTACACTTTTGGTTTTCACTGTAGAACTTGTGTCATCGGGTTTCTCTTTACTTAGCACTTTTGGTCAGAAGTGAAACCTGACTTTTGGTGTAGTGTAACCGATGGTTCAAAACTATTTCTCTTTGCATACTAGTGGAAAAACTTATGTCATCAATCCTTTTTTGGTTCTTGGTAACCCTACAAAAAAGTCCATACTTAAACATTCGCATGGTCTAATTGAGATGGAAAGATGTTGGTAAAGGCCTACATTGGAGGATGTGCCTTTTTCTTTCTGACACACTACTAAACACTCCACGTATCTCCTGACATCTAAGTTCATCCTTGGTGAAAAATAAAACCTTTGGACTAACTCTTGGGTCTTATTGACTCCAAAATGACCACTAAGTGCACCATTGTGCTTCTCTTGAATAATATTTTACCTAATTGATCCCCTAGGGACACATAATTTACTTCCTTTAAAGAAAAATTCACTTTGCAAAGTGTAATTAGAAAAATCACCATGGAAGTGGTTCTCATGTTCCTTACATACCTTGTAGATCTTTACAAAGTCTTCATCCTTAGCATATAGGTCCTTAAAACTTTTAATACCCATGCTTTGCAACTGTACTTCTTGTATTGTCAATAGCCTTCTACTTAAAGCATATGCTACTTTGTTTTGTATTCCTTTCTTGTGCTTGATATTGAAGGTGTAAGCCTGCAAGTACTCTACCCATTTCATGTGTTTGTGACTAAGCTTATCTTTGGAGTTTAGGAAACTAAGAGCTTGGTTGTTTGAATACACCACAGACTCCTTAGGAAGCAAGTAGTTCCTCCATTTCCTTAATGCTTGGACTAGAGCATACATCTCTAAGTCATAAGAAGAGTACTTCTTCTTAGCATCACTAAGCTTCTCACTGTGAAAAGCCATTGGTCTTCCCTCTTGGCTCAAAACAGATCCACTGGCCATATTACTAGCATCACACTCAACTCTGAATAACCTCTCAAAACTTGGTAGTGTTAGGATTGGTGAGTGGAAATCTTCTTCTTCAACAATTCAAATCCATGGTTAGCTTGCTCATTCTAAACAAATTTGGTTTTTATCCCTCCTTTGATAGTATCTAACATAGGGGCACATGAAATATCACTGAATTTCTTAATAAAATTTCTATAGTATTGGGCCAAACCATGAAAAATTCTCACCTCTGTTGTAGTCCTTGGAGTAGTCCAGTTAAGAATAGCTTCTACCTTGCTTGGATCAATTTTTAGGTTGCCTTGAGATAATATAAACCCAAGGTACACTAGCTCCTGCTTCATGAATTCACATTTTCCCAAATTTATCATAGCTTCTCCTCATGCAACTTCTTGAAAATAATCTACAAATGTCTAAGATGCTCCCCTTTAGTCTTGCTATAGATTAGTATATCATCTAGATACACTACCACAAATTTTACAATGTAGTCTTTTAGGACTTCATTAATGAGTCTCATGAATGTAAATGGGGCATTAGATATCCCAAATGGCATCACAAGCCATCATATAGACCTTCTATATTTTTGAAGGCTATCTTCCATTCATTCCCTTCATTGAACCTAATTTGATGATACCCACTCTTTAGGCCAATCTTGGTAAAATACTTTGATTCTCCTAGATAGTCCATTAGGTCTTCTATCCTAGGGATAGGGAACCTATATCTAATGGAAATTTGGTTTATTGCCCTTGAATCAATACAGAGCCTCCACTTTCCTCCCTTTTTGGATGCTAAGACAGTGGGGACTACACAAGGACTAATGCTTTTCCTAATGAGACCTTGGCTTAGGAGTTCTTGAATTTACTTGGCAATTTCCTCATTTTGTTGGGGGATCATCTTATAGGAAGCCTTATTTGGAAGGGTATCTCCTGGGATAAAGTCAATTTGATGACTAAAAACTCTCTTAGAGGGTAGGGTGGATGGTTTCCCATCACTTGCTATGTTCTTGTACTACTACAACAATGCTTGCACTTCTTTTGGTATCTTTGTCTTCTTGACTAACTTGTCTACATTTTCTTCTTTAGGTTTCAACACCAGTGAAAATCCCACTCCTTCTCCTTCCTTTAAGGATTCTATAAACTCATTTTTACTAACCATAAGGACATTAGGGCTTGAGGACTTCTTTTCTCCTTCTTCTAACAGTGACTATATCTTAAAAGTCACATTGTCTTTCTTGAAAGAATATGCATTCTTTGCTCCATCATGCATGGCCTATCTGTAAAATTGCCATGGTCTACCAAGAACAAGGTGACATGCATCCATAGGTAGGATTTCACACACCACCTTATATTTATACCTTCCAATGGAGAAGTCCACCCATGCTTGTTCATTCAAAAGGACATGTTGTCCTTTGTTTAGCCAAGTAACCTTTTATGGGTTACTATGTGGAATTCTCTTCATCTTTAACTTGCTAATTGCCTCCTTTGACACAATTTTGTTAGTAAACCTTGAGTCTATGATGACTCTACATAATTTTCCCATTATCATACATTTCACTGTAAATAGTGACCTTCTCTGGCTTGGTTCCTCTTTCACTTTCTCCTTGATTAATGTTCTTCTCATCATCAAGTTCTCTCCTTCTTCAGAATCTAAGGGTACCTTAGGGAGTTTATTTCCACCACTAGACTCCTCTTGGACAAAGATTACCCTCTTGTCATTTCCTTGAGAACTAGAGCCTTTCTCTAGACACCTATATGTAGGGTGTCCCATTTGGTTGCAGTGATATCATTTCATGTTTGTAAAGTAGGAACCTCTCCCTTGACTAGTGTTCCTTCCTCTTCCATTTTTATTAGAACCTCTTACTTTGTTGAAGCATCCTCTACTTGAGCTCCCTTCTTGTTGTTTAGTAAGTTTGGTCTCTCCTTGAGCCTTTGTATCTAAACTTCTACCACCATATCCACCTCTTTTTCCTCTATTATCTCTTCATTTTCCTCTACCTCTAGTAGTGCTTGAGTCTTGCTTCTTTCTTAACTTCTCTTCCACCTTAATTGCAATTTGGTGGCAGCTCTAAATAGTATAAGGGGTTAAGAGACTCATCTCATCTTGAATAGTCCACTTGAGACCATTAAGGTATCTAGCTACCTTCACCTTCTCATCTTCTGCAACTTGAGACCTCATGCGTAGCCTTTGAAACTCTTTAGTATAAGAGTTCACATCTAGATATTTATGTCTTAGAATTTGTCTCCTTTTATGTAACTGAATCTCATAGTCTTTAGGTACATATGCATCTTTGATTTTTTTTACCATAGCCTTCCATGTGGCTATGAGCTTCTTTCCTTACTTCTCTCTCTCATCTTGGATAAAATTCCACCAAGTGAGTGTAGACCCTCTTAGTCTTGCCTTAGCTACTTTCACTTTCTGAGCTTCTATTATGCCATCACACTCAAAGTGATTCTCTAGTCCTTCTATCCAATCTAGGAATATCTCTAGTTCCATCTTTCCAATGAAGATAGGAACTCCTTCCAATCCCTTACCACTCAAAGCCTTTAGTGCTTTTAAGAATGGTTCTTCAGTGAGGACAGGGTCAGCTTAAGGGACCTCATCATCTAAGGCAATCTCCTTACTCTTTCCTTCAACCTTATCCTTCACTTCCTCAGTATTTTCTTCTACTTGGTCCACTTTGTGTTATGATTGTGCCAATCTTTCTCAGAGCATTTTGTTCTCTTCTTGTTTCTCATCCACCTTCTTTGTAAACTCTATATTTTTCACCATTGTCGACTCTCCTATTAACTCTTCTCATTGAAATATTAACCACAAGCCAAATATTATTTGCTCTGATACCAATTTGATAGATACACTCCTAGTGTGCTTGCACAATCCCAACTAGGCCTCTAACTGACTCTAGGATCTTTCAAGTCCTTACTAAACTTAACTAGGACTTTCCCCAAAACCACTCTGAGGTTGGTAATTATTGTGCTTTACCAAGAGGTAAATATCATTCAATTTTCTTTCACTCCTTCACTCATCCTTGGATGTCTCCAAGTGCTTTCTAACTCCAAAACTCAACTAGTGCTTAGAGGGGGTAAAATTCATGCATGAGTAACTTTCTTTCTTCCTCATGATGCCATTTGACTTGGGTATCAAGATCCTTTCAAATGATTTTAAGACTTTAGGAGAATTTGGTCTTCTAGGCCTAATTGCTCAAATAGCCCTACTCAGCGGTTTTTTCCAACTTCTTTCTATATTTTCCCAAATGACCCCCCAAAAAATTGGAGATTTAGATACCCTTTTCCAAGACCTCAAATATTTTGTATTTTTTAGGGTTCTAAGGCCACCATACAATAGGTTCCTATATTTAAGGGAAAATAGGCTAATTAGGCTAATTTTGTGCAGGCTACTGATTTCTCCTTATGTCTCTAAATGGATAGTTCAGTGCCTAATATTACTAAGAGGTATATGTAGGACCTTTGTGCTTATGAAACCACCCTTGGTTCCACTCCAATTTTTACCCTGCAATCATACACTATTAGCTCTTGTCAAACCTCTAACTGAACACACAGTGCTCGCCTAGGGCATGACCATAAAAATAGTAAAATTTCTCCTCTAGACTCCTACCTACATATTTATACTATAAAGAGGCTCCCATACCATATCTATCTAGGCCATGATGATTTTCATGGTAGGATTCTATGGGGGAGCCATTTTGCTCACAACTACCTTGTCAAAACTAGTAACTACACACTTTACAAAAAAATTACAATCCTATGCTAATGAACTCACAGAAACTTACAATGTAAACAAAATTTTCTCAAATATACCTCTAAAACTCAAATCCAACACTAACTCTTACTATTCAATCCATCTAACAATGCTCAAACATAAACATAGTCTATTGTATACTAAACTAGAAAACAGAGTTCTTCTTGCTATTCAAAATCTTTCATTACATCACCAATACCTTGGAAAATGGGTTTCATGGTCTCTAAATATTCCTTCTCCATGTTTTAGGCCACTACCATTAACTAACTTGTCCACTCACCGAATGGAATCAAACTTGACAATATTGTCGGACAACATTGCAAAGTTGCAAAATGTTGTCAACCAACATTTTAGAAACTTTTACATCTTTGCTCAAAATTTAGTTTAATGACCTCCAATCATTATGAAATAATGTAAAAAAATAATAAAGGCCTTCTTAGGGACAAATATAAGGCATTTTAAGCCTTCTAGGATTCTTGAACCTAAATTCTCAATTTAGGCTAAATTACACTAAACACGCTAAATTAAACTAAACAAACTCAAAACATTAAACATCTCATTGGATTGATCCTAGTCTAATCCAACTAGGTAAAAACATGAAAGACCTTATAAAGTAAAAAAGAAAACAAATAAATTGACTAGGGTCAGTAAAAGCCACAAAAATAACATAGGGATTGGATTTATCCTAGGTACTCCTCCAACATTGAGCTGACCTATTATCGTGCTCATTGGGATAATGTTCCCCAATTGCTGGCAACCTAGTTACTTCTACTATATGTTCCTCTGTTGTGAAAAATATTAAATCCAATATGGTTTCCTTTCCCTCCTCAAATGTGCTCATAAATTCTGTAGCTACCTCCTCATCAAATTTCATCAATTTCAGGAAATACCCTAGCCATCCACACACATTGAATCTCCAAACTGCTTCAACATCCATGAGCAGAACAATAGGAACCAAGGGCTCAGGGCACATAAATTTCCCTCCCATTTGTTCCAAATTATTCCTTCAAATTTCTATTTTAATTTTTCAATTCTCAATTTCCTCTGCTCTGCAATTCCTGGAAATTCCTTATTCCCTTTTTAATCACCCTAAATTTAAGCTTTCAAACTACACTTTTTTCTTTCTTTTTAAAACTAAGGATTTTTCTTGCATTATTTTTGTTATATTTTTGAACATAAGCAATAATGGCACTTTCATAGAAGGAATTATTGCTTTAAGTGCAAGTTTTCACATAGCTTAATTATGTCTTCTCAGGCTCTTGTTAAGTCAGAAGTCAGAGATATTTAGGAATTATAGTATGACACTTCTGCAAAAAATTAAAAGGAATTAATGTAAAAAGGCACAAGTATAGATTTGAATTATCAGATAATCTTGTGAGAAACAATATGGACAACTAATAATGACATAAAAAATTAATACACTTCCCTACCCCCTATGAAATTAAAACAAGTGTCCACACTTTTCACACTTAGCATGGGGCAAGAAACTTGCGTAATGCTTTAATTATAGATATACGCAGTATTAGATATAATTACCGAAATCTATGTGCTAAAAGTGGAAAGAATTGAAATTTTTTACCTATCATTCTATTTCTACATGCACAAAAAAGGTGGCGAGAATGGAAAAAGTGCGGCAGATGCATGCATCAATTGATCTGGCTTTTATTGAAAACATAGGAATATAGAAAGATGTGATGACATGGAGGATGTGTGGGTGGAAGGTAGAGAAGTGGAATGGGTTGGAAATAATAATATAGAAAATAAATGGAGAATGAGACTTCATTTGAAAATGAAGTGTTTATTATGAGAATACACGAAGGAATGTTATGTTGAAGCTGCAGGAAGAAGGTTTGCAACCTCTGCTGCAGGAAGTATTACATGTTTCACCTATGGAGTTGTGTCTCTGAATTGCTGTAGGAAGCCATCCTTGGTCTAGGGTTGATGATATAGACAAATTTGATGCATTTTGACCAATAGTTTGAAATGCACTGGATCAATTGTTGTCAGTCAGATTGCTCCATTGTCGAAGACATGATCGATTTCATATGGGCCTAACCATCTTGTCTGCAATTTTCCTTGTGTTTCCTGAAATCTAGAATCAAAGAGTAGTGCCCAGTCACCTACTTGAAATTGTTTGTTCTTAATGTGGGAATCATGCCATTTCTTCCTCTGCTTTTGGACTATCTCTATGCATTGTAATGCAGATTTTCTCATCTCATCCAAAGAGTTGAGATGCAGTAGACGCTCTCGCTGTGTTGTAGGAAGGTAGATGTTTAACTTTAGAGAAGTATGCAATGTCTTGTGCTACAACTAAATTATAAGTATGGCTTCTTTCCCATAGAGAAATTAAAATGGAGTGAATCCTGTGGTTGTCTTCCATGTGGTTTTGTATGCCTAGACTGCTTCTGAAAGTTGGATGCTCCAGCCACGACGGTGCAGGTGAACTATTTTTGTTAGAATTGCTTCAATTTCTTTGTTGGTGACTTCCGCCTAACCATTGGCTTGATGATGGTAGGGAATGAAATTACCGTGTCTGATGTTATATTATTTCACGAGTTCTGTGATAAGGTTTGATGTGAATTATGCTCCTTGATCAGTTACATGCTCTCACAACATACCATAATGGGTGAAGATTTTTTCATACAGGAACTTTGCTACCTTATGATCTCATGCATGCTTGATGGCCTTCAATTTGACCCATTTTGTTAGATAGTATGTGCATACCAGAATGTAGGACTTTCCATTAGATGGGGGATCTATAGGACCAATAAAATCCATGCCCCACTTATCAAATGGTGTGACAACCACTTGTGGATGCAAAGGTATTTCATCTAATTTTGTTGGATGACCCAAACTTTGGCATTATCACATTTCCTGGTATAATTGGGTGCATCTTTGTGAAGTGCGGTCCAATAATAACCTATTGTTAAGATTTTTAGAGTTGTCCTCTTAGCTGCAAAGTGTCCTCCACAAGGCTCATTATGAAAAGCATGGAGGATATCATAGGTTTCATCTTCATGTGCACACATCCTCATGACTTGGTCTAGACCAGTGTAGAACAATGTATTGTCAATCCAAGAAAATTGGAAACTTTTCTCAACAAGCATTCTTCTGTCCTTAGGAGATAAATGTGTAGGCATCTTTTCAACTATAAGGTAATTGGCTATATCAGCATACCATGGGATTTTGACAACAAGATGGAATAGATGTCCATTTGAGAAGGTATCTAATATAGAGGTGTTAGTTTCTTCATTCTGGAGTCTGGATAAATAATCATCTACAACATTTTCTTTCCCTGGCTTGTTAATTATTGTTATGTCAAATTCTTGCAAAATAAGAAGCCATCTTGCTAGCCTGCCTAAGATAGCAGGTTTGTTCATAAGATACTTTATTGTTACATGGTCAGTATGAAAAAATATTGGATAACCTGTTACATAATGACATAATTAATTCAAAGCATAGACCTCTTCTAGTAATTCTTTCTCAGTAACTGTATAATTTAACTTTGGCCCATGTAAACTTTTGTTGATATAATAAATAGCATTTTCAAGGTTATTAGACTTTTGTCCTAATAAAAAACCTATTGCGTAGTCAAAAGCATATGTATGTATATAGAATGGTAAATAGGAATTAGGCCCTCTAAGTACTGGTGCTTTTTTCAGAAGGGACTTGAGATGTAGGAAGGATTCCTCATAGGTCGATGTCCATGTAAACTCAACCTCTTTTGTAAGCAAGGTGTATAGTGGACTAGCTATTTGACTAAAATTTTGAATGAAGCACCTACAGTAGACAACATTTCCTAAAAAGGATCTAACATCTTTTATCTTCGTAGGTGTAGGCAATGTAAGAATTACTTTAATTTTTGTAGGGTCTAATTGGATGCCAGTTTTTGAGATGAAGTGTCCTAGCACCACTCCTTCTTGCATCAGCATGAAAAATTTATCACTATAAAGGACACATTGTGTTCTTGACTCTGATCAAAATTTTTTCCAAGTTCTTCAAAGCTTCTTCAAAAGTAACACCAAATGTGGTGAAATCGTCCATATATATTTCCATGCAATCATGTGATATGTCAACAAAAATTCTGATTACAACCCTTTGGAAAGTGGATGGTGCATTACATAAGACAAAAGGTAACACAAAATATGCATAATTTCTCCAAGGAAATTTAAATGTTGTCTTCTCTTGATCCTCTAGAGCAATGTTAATCTAATTATAACCACTGTATCCATCAAGAAAAGATTAGTACTTTTTACCACCTAAGGTATCTAGGACTTGATCAATGAATGACAATGGAATATGATCCTTCTTTGTTGCATTGTTCAGTTCTCTATAATATACACAGATTCTTCATTTACCCCCTTTTTAGCTACTATTACCAAAGGTATACCCATTTACCGTCTAAGATTGGGTAAATAAAACCAGCATCCAACAACTTTTGTAGCTCAGTTTTGACAATTTCTCTTAAGGATGGGTTAAATCTTATCTGAGGTTGGTGGAGTGGTAGACTCCCTTCATTGATGTAAATTATGTGTGTACAGTTTTGGGTTCAAGTATTTCATGTCTCCATAGTCCGAAGAAAATGATTTTTCATGCTTACAAAGGAGTTGAGTTAGCAATGCTAGTTGTTGTGGTGGTAGTTTACTGTTAACATGAATATTGTGGCTAGGAGAGAGCTCTACATTAGTTGTCAGCTCAAGCATTGATACCTTAGGTATTGGGACTTTAGATATCTCACAGGGTAGTAACTGATGGATAATATCAGGTCCTACTAGAGAAACACAACTCTCGTAGGTAGACAAGTGAAGAACAAAGCTTTCAAAAATATCTTTTTCTATGACACAATCATTGGTAAGGATACTTTGAATCAAATCATCATCTTCTTGCAATTTCAAGAAGGATTTACTATTTAACATCATTAGTTGAGCAACAGAGTTTATCTCTTCTTCCTCATCTCCCAAATCTAGCCAAATAGGAGTACTCAAATTTGGTTGGGGTTGGGTAGGAGGATATAATGCTAATTTCTTGATTACTTGGCCATTCAAAATTGTCATGTTACTTGATCTACAACTAATATAAGCATCAGTAGTGGCTAACTAAGGTCTTCCAAGGATAACTGGATAACCAAAAAAATTGACCTAGCTGATAATATCAGGAAGTTAGCAGGATATTCCCAGGAATCCAATGTGACTACTATATCTTCTATTATTCTATCTGGGGTGACAATGGAATTGTCTGCAAGTTGTAATACTATTGGAGTGGTCCTCAATCCCTCTATACTCAACCTATGCATGGTATCCTTAGTTATAAAATTTATGGCTGCTCTGAAATCTACTAGAGCATTCTTCACAGACTGGCCATTAATTACAATATCAACAACTGGGCTTCCAGGGTCAGAGTACTTTGGAATGACTATCTTTCCCAACATAATATCTGCAAGTTGACCTATAACATGTACTATTTTGAGATCCTCTTTCTTACATCCAGGATTTTTGAAGGATGCTTCTTTAATGACTTTGTCATAAAGAGGAACATCTTTGATAGCTTGAAATAGTGGAATCTAGATATGCATGTTTTTCAATTGGTCAAGGATATCAAATGGTGTTTCTTTCTGAGATATAAGTTGGACCATGCTAAGAACTTGTGGAAAAATAGGTTTAACTGAGGTATGAACATCATTTTGACTTGGTATATTAGTTGGTGGGACAATATTTGGAAAATTGGTTGAACTAGTGCTGATGTAGTAGGAATGTCTGGAACTTCCATTATGACAGGAGGTTCTCGTGCAGGAAGGGTAGTACCAGATCTCAAGTGAATATTAGTTATCTCTAGTCCGTAGGTAGGGTACTGCTAAGCATCAGTAGCATACATTGGTTGTTTTTGTTTCTTGTTGTTAGGATTGGGTTGTGGTTGAGAATGGAATTGGGTTGGCCTTGGAGTAGGACTTGTGGCTATAGGAGGTGGCATTATTGTAGGTTGAGACATTGGGGGTGGTAAGGGTAGATAACCAGGATTTTTATTAGGCCATTATTGAGGTCCTCTCCATTGGTTATATGGTTTCCAATTCTCTCCTGGTGGATTCTATTGGTTTTGAGGCTGTGGCCATTGGGTTTTCTATGGGTTAAGACACTGGTTCTGCTGAGTATTAGGCCATACAATTTTCCAAGCAGGTTGGGAGTAATGAGAAGGATTTTGATAATTCTAGTTCTACCATTGATTATTATAAGGATTAGAAAATTACAAAGGGTCATGAGGCATACCTTTCTTGAAGCCCATGATCGACGTTGAGAAACAAAGAATACTTGCTCGTCATCTCCTTCTATTTTCATGTACTCAGTAGGAAGGTTTTGGTTCTCCAAATTTGCCACCAGTTTGCACCCACAATCTTTCTTTTTCTTGCGGCAGTGAGGACAGTACTCAGCTAGCTTTGCTTCAGCATCTGCATGCTTCTTCTTAGCAGTCATTGTATCCAAGTGAGTGGCAACATCATTGATGATATCTTGCTTGAAATATGATGATAGGTTCAAGATTTATAGCTTAGAAATGTTTGAGCTATTTCCCTTAGCAAGTGTAGACCAAATTCCTCTGTCCTTCTTTACAGTTGATCTTGAATAGTTGAGGCATGTTTTCTTAAGATCATCCCATGAATATTGGGATATATCTCCTCTAGCCATGGGTCTAGTTCTTCCAGGCAATTATCATTTACTCCCCTCAAGAAAATGAGTTTTTGTGAATCCTCCTCCAACACATGTTGTAGATTTTTCTGCAGGTTGTACAAGAAGTGTGAAACATAATATTCTAGAGTTTCATCTTCCTTCTATGAAATTTGGAAAATGTCATCTCCTCTCAAGTCACCCCCCTTGCAATACTCTTTATATTTTTGCAGAACAAAGTCTGCATCTCATCTCAGTTGGTTGTTGCATTAGCCCCTAATCCCATGAACCATTGTAGGACAGACTCCATCAATGTTGCTGGAAACAACTTGAGCTTGTGGCCATTAGTGTTGTAGTCAAATATCTGATAGATAATGTCAAACTCAAACATTGAGGTGCTAGGGTCTTCAATTATTAGGCCATAAAACTTTGGAAGTGCAATAGTGGGTATGTTTTTGAGGTTAGCATTATTGATAAGGCTAGGAAGAGGAAATGGAAAGGTAGGTTGTGCCATTATTGGAGGTATTTGGAAATGGAGTTGCTGCTAGAAAGGAACATTAGCCATAGGATTATGAACAACCGGTGCACTTGTAATAGAATTGTCAAGAAAACTGGCCAAAATTTTAGAAAAAGGTCAAAGGCCAACTGGATAAAAAAGGATCTACTTCAGATGAAGATGCTACAAGAAATTTAGGACTTGCATCAAAAAAAGGTAATTCAACATCTTCAAACTCTTCATTCAGATTAGCAGATTCTCTTGGAAGGAACCTGCCATGTACATCTTGTCTTCTTCCTCTTTGATGCATGCAAGTAATTACATAAACTTGTGAAGCAAGTTTAGGACTGCAAACTACTATCTAGAAAATAGGGAACTATCTAAAAATGAAGAATGACTCAATAAGGTCCTTAGCTTGACAACATCCCCGGCAATGAAACCAAAAATGAACATCCCCACAATAGGTAATAATAATCATGCCAAAGCTTCTCCTATGAATATTATATTTAACTAATGATTATTTTCCCTACCATAAAGTGCATTTGAATTGTCAACCCAGGGACATATACTTAAAATGGGACAACACAATCTATGTACTAAGTTTCTCAAAGAGTCATATCACTTAAGCTGTAGGAAGGAAAAATACATGAAAGAGACCTACACTATTGCTGTAGGAAAATAAACACACACTGCTACTTAATGAAATTAATGCTAACAACTAAAAACTCAACTCAAACCTATTCTATCAACCCAAAGCATTCACTATAATTATTATTTTACGTGCTATAAGAACATAAATGAGTTATAATGCTGCAGGAGGAAACAATTATTTCTACTTAAAATATTGTAAAATGCTAAAAGAAAATCTAACATAGTCTAATCTAATCCACATTCTGTGTGTCCCCCCTTGGTTGGATTCTGATAACTACTAACATAGAATATAACTCAAAATCACTCGTTCATTATATTTCCATAAAAATGGATTACATCATAGTGAAAATAATGCACAAAAAACTAGAAAAAGTAACTTGCTGTGCAAATGCAACAATAGTATGTTATCCAAATAACTACAAACTAACAATAAAATCCATTTATATAGATTATTGATGTTTATTCAAATCATAACGATAAGGTCTGACTGATTCATGCCACAAAGAAAAGAGAATGTAACATGCCACAATAGAAGATCATAAATACTGGATAACCGCTTCATCAGAGTATTGACCCAAGAGAAAATATATCAGAGTTATGTTCCTATATTCCCTAAGATGATGGTTCCTTCAATTTATCAGGCATTCCTCATAGTGTCATAATGGTTCTCCTTTTTGTTTCCTCATCAATGTTGTCGATCCACTCTCAAGCCACTCCTTTTTCTTGGCAGGTTAGTAGCACATGCAGATATATATTCAAGTCAACTATTCAACTCAATCCAAATGTTAGAACATACATTCAAATATTTATATGAAATACTATGATAGATATATAATATTTAGAAAAGTATGCCTCTACTATCTTCCCATAGGCTTTGGCAGTCTTGACTGTACTTATAGCATGATCACAAGTTCAAATACTTAAAAGTTTCACAAGTGTTTTAGGAATGTCATAAAATAGAGAATAAAATCAACATAAAATAGAGACAAATTATTGCTCATCAACAATCATGGAGCATGAAAGGAGAATGAGATTGTATGAAGGATTTTCCTTACAATTTTGGGTAGATGCTATAGTATTATTATTTACTTAATAAATAGAGGGCCTCTAATTTCCTTACATGGTGGTATTCTAGAGGAGGCATAGACAGGAAAAAAGATAACCTACTCATTTCTTAAATTGTTTGGTTGTGAAGCATTTGTACATATTGATATATAAAATTGATCAAAGCTTGAGGAAAAATCCAAGATGTGTACCTTCATTAGATACAAAGTTAATGATTTTGGTTATCATTTAGTAGATTTTGAGAATCCCAAAATTATTAGGAGTATAAATGTGGTATTCAATAAAAAAATTAATGTACAAGGATCACATACATGGAAAGAAGCAAGAAAAGAAACACACATAACACATGATTCTTAATGAATTCCCATAAAATGTAGTACCAATAGTGCTAGAAAATATTGAACAACAAAATCCACAAAAGGTTCCTTAGACTCCAGTAAGAAGATCTTCTAGGATAATTAGACTCCCAGAATGATATTCTCCTTTATTATTTTGTATTATTGACTAGTTTGGGTGAACCGGAAAATTATGCAAAAGCAATGCAGGTTGAAACTAGAAAGAAGTGGGAGAAATAAATGAAATAAGAGATGGTTTCCTTGATACAAAATCAAACCTAGGATTTGGTTGAATTTCCATAAGGTAAAGTGTTAGGATTAGGTAATACTAAGAGGGGGGGTGAATTAGTATTACAACACTTAAAATAAACTTTGAACCAATTGAACATAAACCATAACCATATTGAAATAAAAGAAACATAAAAAAATAACATAGTACTCATAACACCATTATTTGTTGGCCAAGGGAAAACCCTGGTGGAGATGATACCCACAAGCATACACTAAAGTATAGTGTCCCTATTAGGAGACCTAGCCCTGTTAGGATCTGAATATTACATAGTACAATTCCTTGTTAGAGGAATAACAAACCTATTAAAGGTATAAAATACCCTGTTAGGGGCCAACTAAGCATACAAATCTTACAATATACTTTTGTTACAAAGTGTTCTCAGTAATGAACAAAACAAGCATCAAGACTGCTTAGATAGTTCTTGTTATAGCTCTTCAATGATCTCTGTCATCCTCTGCTCTATCATTTGCATCTCTCAAAACCATATCATATCCATCACATCCTTTACTCTACAAAATATCCTTATATATATATCTTTGCTAAGTCGGCTCTTTAGCTAAATATTACATAGTTGGCTCTCAATACAAAATACATTTGATAAAGAAAATATCAAATACATAGTTGGAGCTTTTACAAATCATAATATAGATTATCAAAAAAAAAAATCTATCTTATCTTTCTAGGAGTCCACGTCATACTCCCCAAATCATTGCTTCAGTTCAACAACTCTGTATCATTGTTCTACTACTGTTGTTTGTCTTTATTTCATTGTAACTCTCTGTAAACTTTACCAAAATGAAATCAATCTTAGGTGAAGGTCATAAATACTCCATAGTATCTCCCTCTAATCTCACACATCATAACTCGTTGGTATCGATCTTTGATACCCAAAATACCTCTGTATTTATGCTCTGTACTTAGTCAATTTCATAATAGAGTCACCAAAACTTAATTCCAGATCAATCGATCAATATGCCAAATGTGTTTCCATAAATCAAAACCAAAAATTGAATCATGAAACACAAAATTTATCACTTTCAAACAATCTCTCCCTTTGGAGTTGATGGCAACACTTAACAAAAAAATGACTAAGTGTTCCAACAAAACAAAAACTGTCTCAACAAAAAATGTCTCTTCTTCTTCTTCTTCCTCTATTTTTTTTTCTCTTCTCCCTTAGCTTATACATTATATTATCCTCTTCTCCCCTATTCATTTTTCTCTTCTCTCTTCTCCCCCTTTGAAAATAATGACAAAGGTGCATAAAAATTAATAGGACTCTTGCTTACTCACCAATTTTAGAATATCTTGAAAGGAATCTTCCAAGATCTTCACTTTTGTACTCCATGACTTAATCAATAGCTGAATAACATGAATTAATCCATTAAATGAAAATTATTTTGTCTCTAATTATTTCAACTTTGTTGGCATAGAGTTAGCCAATGATTCTGTAGTCTTCTCCATGTCAGATAAGTGAGCTTCAATAATTGATAGCTTAGGAGTCATTAAACTCTTCAGAAAATCAAACATTGTTATGACTCTCCCTTTCTCAATATAGAATACATTTTGTTTAGAAAAAATTATTGTTACTTATTTTTCAAACTCAATTATAGATTGTGAAGAGGTCTCACAACTGTCCATCATACTATTCAAGGTTTCCCCATCCTTGGCAATAATGTCTTCAATGTTTTGAACATGCCTGATAGGATTTATGCAATGACTGAATAGTGCTCTGCCATGTTTAATAAAACTCTTAGCATTTGTTTTAAGAGTTCTTAGAATCCCCAAGTCCCATGAGATAGACTAGAAAAATTCAAATATATTCTCTGAGTAGTTCTTCTCTACCCTTTCTTCTGCAATCTTTACCAATTTCTCATAATGACCATCAAACTCATCAAGTGCCATCTTCATGTTTTCTATATCATCTCTACTCTAGAAAAAATAGGTAATAGAAGCAATTTGTTCATGGTATCAACTTCTCTATTCATTACCTTAGTCTTCTTGTCACTCTTCTTCTCCGATCTCTCCTTTTCTTTAGTAAGTGCGGTGAAAGCTAAGCTCACCAGCTCATCCTCATCCATACGATCAACATCAACATCTATAGGTTTTTATTTTCTTGCCAACAATAAGATAGAAGATGTGTTTACCTCAGTTTTCACTTCATCTTTTTCTTCTTCTCCTTTCTGCTCCATTTCTTTCTGTACTTCCTCTCTCTATACTTCCTCTTAGCATTCTTCATCCTTTTGTTCTTCATTCTCTACCATAACACTGTCAATTTTTCCTTCAAAAGGGTTCTTCTCATCATGAGAAGTGTCAAGTATCACAAGAAGTGTCAAGTATCATAGGTACACTAGAAACATATCAATCTAGTTGCATAACATCTTTGATTTTCTCAACACTTGCCTCAATTGTCTTGGAACTCTCTCCCATTCCTAAGGATGTAGGCATTGTAGTTTTAGTAGGTGCATTATTCTCAAGAATCGATGACATAAGTATCTAATCCAATGCTCTCTCAGTCTCTTCAGTAACATCTTCATAATTCCTTGCCACAATTTTTACTAACCTTGGATTTGTCCTCAATAAAGGTTTTAGTTCAGCAAGAAGTTTGTCTCTCTGTTGCATAGAAACTACAGGTAACATTTTCTCAATTACTTGAATCCTGATAGTCTCATCTTCAATGTGTGCTAGTTGTTTCCTTATCTCTAATATCCCATACAAATCTTCAGGTATACTACCCTCAATCTCCTATAGATTCTTCATAAAAACAAGTAAATGATTTACTACAATATCTTTAATCTTAAGTTTGTCATTTTCTTCATACCTGTCATAATACTTTTCTATTGTCACCAACTTTTCCTGCTCAATCTCTCTCTTCTGAATCATTTTCATGTCAAGTTTCCATACAGGTTTATCACTAACTGATATTTTCTCTTCTCTCATAGTCCTTAGGTCTTTAGGTGGTGAATTCTATTTGGAGGATCTAGTTCTCACTCTAGGAGCCAGCTCTACTACCTGCGAGGTCTATTGTGATGAAGAAGGGGTGTCTACATCAATGACTGTAGTAGGTATAGCAGCTATCATCACAAATTTAGGATGTGGAAGGGATGAAGTACTAGCACTTTCCAATCTAGAAGATCATTCTACTAGTTTCCTCTTTACTTCCCTCAACTCTTCCTTAGTCAATTCTGCCTTAACTCCGCATTCATGAATAATGTTTTCAAATTTTACTTTTCTTAAGCCTCTGGTATGTTCTTCTCTCACTTCAGATGATTTTTCTTCATAGGTACCCCATCTCTTCTCAAATGTATCTATCTCAGATGAAAGAACATGTTCGATCTACATGGTCAGTACTTCTGAACTTACTTCATAACCCATAAAATAACACCATTTCTTTCTTGGAACAACTACCTCAAAGCATAGACAATCAGTTTCAACCATGAAATAGATTGTATCCTTATATTTCTCAACTAAGTCTATAGGAATCTTGTACCTTTCTTTCATTTGCCTCTAAAGAATTTTGATCATACCAAATAGCTCTCCATCAACCCATGTGTTGTTCTGTCTTTGATAAATCTGTGAAATCTGAACACCAGTAGGTATCCCTTTTCTCCAACCACTAGGGTGCATTCCTAGAAATCTATGCTCAATGTGTATGCACATATGCACTATCAATGAATCAAATCTGAAGGCTTTGGATTTGTCTTTCTTTATCAGCTTCTCATTTTCCAAAAACTGTTGTGCCAACACTTTGCATAGGTTATGCTTTATGTTTTCTTTCACCATTCTATAGGCCATCATAATAACTCTAGAAGATACAGAATTATGTCTACTACAATAGTATAATTTGTAACCAAGTATCATAGTAATCAATCTTACATCTTTCTGAAAGATATCATTCACTGTCATGGCTCACCTATCCCATTTTGAATGCGTTAGGGTTTCAACTTTCTTCTTAACATGTTTTTCTACTATAGGGATGATTCCAATATTGTCCAATCTAGTAATCTCATGTATCAAGTCACTACATATCTTTACATGTTGTTCACCTATACTAATGAACTGATCATGATCTCTACTCAACAATATCTTAATCCATTCTTCTTCACTGAATTTCTATAAATCTAGAATTTTGATAATGTTTAACTCATTAAAATGTTTGAATTCATCTCTCATAATTCCATTACCAGTCATGTATTCTATTTCTATAGAAATGTCATCAATACCCAGTATGTCATATTTGTAATGAATGTATGTCCTAATGTCTTCTACATGAAATACACCATGAGGTGTTTGATAAAATGCTCATTTAGGGTCTTCTTCATAGGATTCAAAAAGATGTTTCTTGAATTTATACCTAGGTCTATCCACAACATAAAATATGATAGGTGCATCTATAGTTTCTATATAAGTAGATGATGTAAATACCTTTCACTCGCTAAAATTTGAGTATTTGATTTGATCGATCATGCAAGGTAATTTCTAGATAGTCTGAATCTCTTTACTCTATGATCTCCTTAGGTCTCTCTTCGTCAAATGGTAAGGAAATAGATAATCATTAGGTGCTTTATACAATGTTAATTCATTAAAATCTTGCATTTCTAATGTTTTCCAGTCGGCTATAAATCTCGCGATCAAAATATATGCATTGTATAATGTTGTGCTCTTAAATATATGTTCCATAATGTTGGCCATGATCACCACTAATCTCTCTAGGGATCAATTCACATAATAAAGGGTGGGATATATTCTGATATCTTTATCCAATGCTCCCCCCAAGGCCATGATTGGCCAATTAGGTCAATTCACCTTTGTTAACATTAGCCGAAGATCCAGTAGCATCTACTGTCTGTCCCTAAACTAATATAACACTTGTCTCCTTAATTTTCCATATATTTCCACTATTTTTATCTTCTTCTTTCTTGAAACAATTTTCAAATTCATTCTTTAAATCTACAACTCTCTTACCAATATCATTGCCATTCTTCTGTGTATTCATATGAGGTGGTGCTCTTCTCTAGTTTACTCCATTATACGTGAAAAAATTTGCTATATGACCTAGATTGTTGCATTTGTAACATATAGGAGGTCTTCTGTGCTGATTTACTTGCATCTTACAAAACTTTGCAATGTGGCTAATGTTATTACATCTATAACATGTAGGTTTCATAGTATGTTCTCCTTTATTGTCTTGTCTATATCCAGATTGATTGAGTTTCCTAAATTCTTCCTTCTTGTGCCCATATGCATTGCAATTAAAATAATAACCAGAAAAAGTATTAAAGGGGACATTACCTTTGCAGTCTCTTTTCATGTGTCCAAACTTGTTACAACCAAAGCATCTACCTCTGAAAGGTCTGATCTTCTCTTTAGGTTCTTCAAGAGTAGATTTTTCTGCATCAATCTTCCCATCTGGTTTATGTTCTTGATTCTTTGAGCATTAAGCTTCATTGAAGCCAATACCAATCATATCACCTTTAGATTTTTGTCCGTCTCTTTGTTCATCGATCAAATCATTGCTAGAGTGAAGTTTCTCAATATGTCTCTTTGCTTCAACAAGTTCACCTTTTATGATCTAATTGTATTTCTCCAATTCTAGGTACTTGTTTTTATAGTGGTTAGCCTCATTCTTCATTTTTTCCATCAAAACATTTACATTATTCAAAGCTTATTCAATCTTGTCTTTAGCATCTTTCTCTTGTTGAATTTCTTTATCCATTCCTTTATTCTCAAGCTTCTGAGTGTCATTCTCTTTTTCAAGTTGCTTTATCTGATTTGAATTGTCATTATCTGAGTCTTCTTTTATTTGAACCACAAGATCTTGTCTCGGAATTATTGAAATTTCAAGTTTTTCTTTCAATTTATTTATGAATCCATCTTCTCTCCTTAGATTGAATCTTAGGTCTTCATTCTTAGCTTTAACTTTATCAAGGTCTTCAAGTGCAGCTTCAAAATTCTCCTGTAAATTATCAAAATCCATTCTGATCTCCCTTAAGTTGTTAAGCTTTCTCTCCAAGGGCCAAAATCTCTAATACCAATTTTTAGGATTAGGTAATACTGAGAGGGGGGGGGGGGTGAATCAGTTTNAGGATTAGGTAATACTGAGAGGGGGGGGGGGTTGAATCAGTTTTACAACACTTAAAATAAAATTTGAACCAATTCAACATAAACCATAAGCATACTGAAATCAAAGAAACATAAACAAATAACAAAGTACTCATAACACCATTATTTGTTGTCAAGGAAACCTTGGCCAAGGGAAAACCCCGGTGGGGATGATACCCATAAGCATGCACTAAAGTATAGTGTCCCTATTAGGAGACCTAACCCTGTTAGGATCTGAATATTACATAGTAAAATTCCTTGTTATAGGAATAACAACCCTGTTAAAGGTATACAACACCCTGTTAGGGGCCAACTGAGCATATAGTTATTACAATTTATACTTTTGTTACAAAGTGTTCTCAGTAATGAACAAAACAAGCATTAAAAATGCTTAGATAGTTCCTATTATATCTCTTCAATGATCTCTATCATCCTCTACTCTTCCATTCACATCTCTCAAAATCATACCATATCCATCACATCCTTCTCTCTACAAAATATCTTCATATATATATATCTTTATCTTTGCTAAGTTGGATCTTTAGCTAAATATTACATGGTCGGCTCTCAAATATACAAAATACATTTGATAAATAAAATATCAAATACATAGTCGGTGCTATTACATAATCAAAATATTTATTATCAACAAACATAATCTATCTTACCTTGCCAAGAGTCCACATCATACTCCCCAAATCATCGCTTCAGTTCAACAACTCTGTATCACTGTTCTGCTACTGTCGCATGTCTTTATTTCATTGTAACTCTCTGTAAATTTTACCAAAAAGAAATCAATCTTAGGTGAAGGTAAACAATAATCCATAGTATCTCCCTCTAATATCATACATCATAATTTTTTGTTCTTGATCTTCAATACCCAAAATACCTCTATATTTTTTCTCTGTACTTAGTCAATTTCAAAATAGAGTCACCAAAACTTAACTCCAGATCAATCAATCAATATGCCAGATGTGTTGTCATAAGTGACAACCAAAAAGTAAATCATGAGACACAAAATTGATCACTTTCCAACATAAAGAACATTTCCTAACAAAGGGTTTTACCAGTTAAATGAAGGACATGGAGGAAAGAAAAGATATAAGGCTAGACTTGTGGTAAAATGTTTTGCACTAAAAAAAAGTGATTGATTTTGATGAAATATTTTCTCCTTCTTTTAAAATGACTTCAATTAGAGCTATTATAAATCGTGTGGCTATAGAAGACTTGTATCTGGAAAAATTAGATGTCAAGACAACTTTTCTCCATGGATGTTTGGAGGAAGAGATTTATATGCAAAAAATACATGTATATGAGTTCAAAGGTAAGGACTTAGTGTGTGGGTTGAAGAAGAGATTATATGGGCTAAAAATGCACATAATAAATGATGTTTAAAATTTGATAGTTTTATGGTTGAACAAGGTTATAATAGATGTCACTCTAATCATTTTGTTTATTTTAAAAGAGTGGATAATGTTATCTATATTATCCTATTATTATATGTCGATGACATGGTTATTGTCAGGTCTAATATGTAACATATAAATGATCTGAAATATAAATTAGCATAGAAATTTTCTATAAAGGATTTGGTTGCAAAAAAAAATCCATGGTATGAGGATAACTAGAGATTGAAAAAATTACATATTAAAATTGTCTCAAAGTGATTACATAGAGAAGGTGTTGAAAGTATTTTAGATGCAAGATGAAAAATCAGTTAGTACACCTTGCCTAGTCATTTTAAATTGTCCAAGGAGATGAGCCCTAAGACACAAGAAGAGATGAAGTAAATGTCTAATGTTCCATATTCTTTATTAGTTGGAAGATTGATGTATACCATGGCATGTACAAGGCCAGATATTGCACATGCAATGATAAATGTGAACATGTATATGAACAATCCTAGAAAAGAGCATTAGGATGCAATAAAGTTTATTCTTGGGTATTTGAGAGGCATAAAAACTCAGTCCTTATGTTTTGGAGTTTCTCATTCCACTCTACAAGGCTATTTTTGTTCAGATTTTGTAGGAGATTACATTGATAGTAGGAGGAACACTATAGGATATGTTTTTACTGTAGGTGGAATGATAGTCAGTTGTATTTCCAAATTAAAAAAGGTTGTAGCACTTTCAACAATAGAAGTAGAATATGTTGCTACTAAAAAGACTAGTAAGGGGATGATTTTGTTACAAGGGTATATGGAGGAATTAGGAAAGAAACAAGAGCATAGAAGGTTGTATAGTGATATTAAAAGTGTTATTAATCTTGCAAAGAACTCAAACCTCCTCTAAGAAAAAACACATATGGCTTTGGTACCATTTCATATGCTCCATTTTAGAGGATGGACAATTGAAGATGGAGAAAATATACACTAGCAAGAATCCTGCAAATATGCTGATCAAGGAAATAACTCGAGAGAAACTAACTAGATGTGTTGATCAAGGAAATAAATTGAGAGAAAATAATTTCCTACTCACTTTATATTAGCCTTCAAGCTTGATCATAGTGGAAATGAGAACTAGTCTAGTCCAGGTGTGTCAATCTAGTGTGAGCTATAGGGGCAACACTATTGCTATAGGATCAATCTCCAAGTGTGATATTTCTTGGTGTGGAGCCTAATTAGTCTCCAAGTGGTATATTTTAGGTATGCGGTGAATGATCATGTAAAATAATATACACTCATTAGGTGCACTCATTAATTTTATAAACCAACTTTGTAAAACACCTCACAAAGGCTTGATAAATAAGTGGTTGTGTGATGTAAAATCAGTAGATTTTAATTTTCTCTATGTTGGATAATAAAATAAGTGGACAAATATTTATCTAGTGGATGTAGGCGATATTGGTTGAACCACTTTAAATATCTTTGTTATTGTATTTTCTATTTTTCTTATTTCTACATTATCTTAATATTGGTTATTGCTCATATCTACCAACATCCTAACACATTGTCCTAATACAATATCTTGAGAGCCCTAACTATGATGAAATATTTATCAAAGTTTGCGGGACTTGACTTGAGGATCCCTCCATAAAAACCTCTTAGCCTATTTAGTCTCCAATTCATTTGATTATTGCTTCATACAAAAATTTACATGAAAGCATGACTTTTTGTTTTGTGAATCATGGGTCCAAACTAGCAGTGCCAACATATTTGAGTGTGTAAGTGAGCACTAGGATATGCATTTTTTTGAACCATGGGTGTCTTGATTGTTCTAGGATACACTATATTAATTCAATCTCTTAAGATCCCTAAGTGAAAAAAAAATATAAGATATGATATATTATTTCTCAATATCTATGCCAACTATAAAAATTTTAACCTATAGGTGTATGTAGGGTCCCTCCACACTAACCTTTTTGAATCTATAAATCATTTGACAGCTGCAATAATTTTTCAAGAAGTTACAAAAATTATCCGCTGTTTTCAACAAAAATTTATAGAGAATCATTATTTTTGTCTCATTCAATGTGGTGTCAAACCAAAAATGCCAACACATTTGGGGGGTAGGTGAATGCTTGAAAGGTCCTATTTTGCACATTAGGTGTTCCAATTTGTTAGAGACACACTACTTTGGTGTAATCTCTATTGTCCTCTATTTTTGCAAAGTCCAAAATTGAGAGACAACCATACATATTTTATCCAATTCATCACCTTTACATTATTTTTGCATACTTTTTGAGGTTTGAGTCGTGTATTTCTGAATGTTTTTGTGATCAAGTTACGTATCTTCATATCCATTGTATTTATTTCATTTTGTTTCATTGTTTCTACAATCCCCTTGCAATTTCATAATTTTTTAGCTTCACTACATGTGTTGTAAGAATTTTTTAGCCTCACTACATGTGTTGAAAAAACTTTTTAGCCTCACTACATGTTTTGTAGGAAATTTTTAGCCTCACTGCACAAGTTTTTAGAAATGTTTAGCCTCACTACATCTCATTACTCATGCATTTTGGAGCTTTTGATCCAATTGTATTTACATTTGCACATTCATGTGAAATTAGGGTTTTTTGCAGCCTTTTCATGTGTATACACACACAATCAGGGTTTTTAACCCCGACTGCATACCCTTATACATGCATTTTCAAATGAAATTAGAGATTTTATCTCTAATTGCACACTTTAGACCATTGCACACTACATGCAATTATAACTATTAATTTTGATTGGATGAGACAATACATGTAATATTACATGCAATCATAAATTTTTGTTCTAATTGCTTATGTAAATAAACAATGATGTGAAATTGAAACTATTTAATCCAATTTCATGAAGAAATACACTTAATATTACATGCAGTTAGAATAAATAGTTTCGACTACATGCCTTTTTACATACAATTTCAAGTACAATCAGAGATTTTTGCTATAATTTCACATTGTACTACATGATGTAAATGCAATTACAAATGTAATTGGGGCTTTTAGTCCCCACTGTGTGTAACTTCCCTTATGAAATGTGATGTGTAATTTCCTATTATGAAAATTATTACACATTGCATCCATGTTGTTCCCTCATGTGCAATGTGTCCTAAAAAATCAGGCATTTCATTTTTTGGTCATTCTTAGTCATCTTTTTTCTCATTTTTGTGTCTTTTTGTTTTTAGTTGAGATAAATATCTATCTTCTCATGTGTCATGCCAAGTTATTGTCTACCATGGAAATTCTCAAAATCTATTATTGTAATGTCATTACAGATGATCTCATTCATGCTTTGGATTTTCACCTCAACTTCACAGAGAGAATTTCCTCAAAGAACCAATAGTAACCCAAGAAAGAATATGAGGTTTGAGTTCATCGATGAGGGACATAAGAATAATCAAGGGTTCAAGTTGGTCTTCACATATGTTCTCACCCATACACCAAGAATCTGAAGACTCTACGGGCCATCTTGAAACAACATGAAGACCTCTTAGACAGAGGATGATGTAAGAAGAGTTTTCTTGTCAAAAACTTAGATTAGTTTCAATGATGCACATGTAATCCATTTTTTAAATTACATGTAAAGTAAGAAAATGCAATTACATGTAATCACATTTCATAGGAATGTAATGTTGAATAAGTGAATAATTAGTTAGGTTTCTCCTACCTTTTTTCTCATGTCCTCTCTTCTATAAATACAAGAGGGATCTTTGTAAATGGGGGATCTTTTGGTAATGCAATAAAACTCTACAGCTTATTGATAAATCAAAGACTTTGACCTTATATTTAAATCAAGTTGCATTCAATAAGAGACAAGTTTCTTTTATACTTTTTGGTGATTCAAGTTGTCATGTGACGATATTTTGAAGAGATTGATTATGAGTGTTTCTCTATTTTTTGTTAGTAATTTTTCTTTCTACCTTCAATCCTAAGATAAATAATAAAACCTAGACCAAGGGATTGAATATCTAGACCATATATTCAAATCTATGCACATATTGAAGACAAGAAAATGTTACATGACAAGGCTATACAAGCCTTCTTCACTTAAATCTCTAAAAGACTTAGGAGGTTATTCATATTTCAAAGATATATATGTAAGATAAACATGCTTTAAACAAAAAATAAAAACTTCTAATAGTGGATATATATGTACAATGAGTGTTTCTATTTCACCATTTGAAAATGGAAGAACCTATTATGACTTCAAAAATTACTGGGAATGAATCTATACTAGACCTACTTTGATAAAAAAAAATTAAATTTGATTTTAATTTTAATTTTTCCTCTTAATTGTACCCTTTCAAACACACAAGACCAGTGCCTAATCTATTGGACAATAGAGTCAAATAAAAAAAATTGCACTTACTCTTACTCGACAATACAAAATAATTCAGAATCAAGATAATACATAATTTCATGCATTTATTATAATCCCATTTGTTAGAATAGATGAGAGGGGAGGGGGGGGGGGTGAATCAGTGGCCTCAAAAATTAATCCAAAAACATTATACCACAATTATAAATTAATATTATTTATGTGTAATGCTAAACACTAAAGTAATGAATTGTAAACACATTGACACATGTATTTTTAACATGGAAAACCTGTTAAGGGGAAAACCACTTGGGTTTGGTAACCCAAAATTTTCACTCTTCTAAAGTGAGCTTGGTGAAGAGCTAACCCTGTTAAAGGTTACAAACACACTGTTAAGTGCGACCTTGTTAGAGGATTTATCACTAATAGTTAATCACTTGATATCTAGCATTTCACTTATGCTATCTTCATGAATTAACCTTTTGATACTCCTTGGATGTATCTCAATATATAAAGGATTTGTTTAGATCCTAGTTGGTTAAGAGACTTCTCTGATTCAATGGTTAAACTGAAATAGTATATGATCTGTTCATACATACAACTTAGACTTGTATATTTTCACATCTATTGTAAGCTCATAACACCTATATGATCAATGTCTCCATTCAATACCTTTTCTCCACTTCTTTCTTCTCGGTGATGTTGTGCTTCTTTGTTGATTGATATCCGCAGAAATATTAGGTTTGTTGTTCAACTTGATTGATCATGACTATGTGAAGTCTTTCACCAGTTTATCTTCAGCATCCTCTTCTCTATTCACCCCTTAATTCATAATGAACTAGCTTGTCTCTTTATAGACATAAATTCACCATTTTTAGGTCTCAGTCTTTCTTGTTCTTGACGTGATATGGAAATCTCACCTTTATTTCTTTAAAGATTTACTTCAGTTTTATCCCATAGATTTCTATTAGACATCTGGAATAAAACATCTTTAAAACTCTTTCTTATCTTTGGCTTTTATTTTGTCGATGAAAACAATATTAACAACCAATTAACTCCTTTATCTTTTTCCAGCTAAGTCTTTTGTCATTTTTGAACTTCGGTTCTTGTCGGTCAACACTTCAGTTCTCCGCGGGCATCTCCATCATGGTTGTCTATCCGTCAGGAAACACTATGATTCTTCTCATTGGTAATGCTTTCTTGTGTTTCTTTCTCGGGTATCACAGTGACTTTCCTCTCAGGGTTCTCTGTCCTTCAGGGTGCGTTGACCGTTGGTGTTTGTTGTCACTTTGTGCATACTAAAATTTTATGCATTACAGATAACATAAACTTAATCTTTCTAGTTCTATGAAGTCTTTGACACTTTGTATATAATCAATCAAATTATATAAATTTGACATCAATGATAATACAATACATTAACTGATTTAATGTCTTGCATTAACTTTTTATAGCTTGGTGATCATCAACTTAACATCTTCAAACATTCAATCAGTTATAGTTTATCAATCTCTCCCTTTGGCATTGATGGACCACAATGCATTACTTACTAATACAATATGAAATATATTAGTTGTAGTTCATCAATCTACCAAATTTATTTTACTATAACCAATACAAATGTGTGGCTCTCGGTAAGCTCATATAGCTTAGATTTTTTCTTTCAGAGTGCCTTCTTCAACCTTCAATCCCTTCACTGGATAGATGTAGCAGCTTCTGATTTTTTCTTTTGATGTTGTCTCTCCCTTTGACTATTCCTCTCCTTGATCACCTCTTTTTCCTTTGACAACAATATAGAGTACTTTCTCCCTTAATTCATCTCTCCCTCAGGATACTTCTCTCTCAAGTCATCTCAAGTCATCTCTCCCTTAGGATAATTATGATGGATATTTCATATGTAATCTCTCCCTTTGGATATTCTCTCCCTTACAGGTTACATCTCTCCCTTTAAAAACAATGCCAAAGTATATCCTTTAACCTTTTTATAATATACTCCTTCAACTTCCTTATCCATCAACAATACAATGACTCTGGTGTTCGGTGCAAATATTTACCTTTCTGTGTACTGATGTATCATTGCAGTCCATCTTGTGCTTGCATCAATATGAATGATCTTTTGATTGTGTATAGACTGATGCAGCCTCATAGTCAGCTTACTGACCATTAGACAAGGTTTAGACCACTAGTCTCTTTCTCAGGTACTCAAATATATCTTTAAGAAATGGCTTTGTGAATATGTCAGCTAATTGTTCCTTGGATTGAACATATTCTAGTATCACCTCTTTCTCTTGCACTTTTTCTCTTTAGTAGTGATACTTGATGGCAATATGCTTTGTCTTATCATGCATGACAGGATTCTTAGAAACATTTATTGCACTGGTATTATCACAATAGATAATCACTGGTTCAATAATTTTCATATTCATACCTTCCAGTAATTGTTTGATCCATGCAATGTTAGAGAAGTTTGCAGTAGCAACCACATATTCTGCTTCTGCAGTAGATTGTGAGATGCATCCTTTCTTCTTGCTTATCCATGTGACTAGTCTATCACCCATGAAGAATGCTCCTCCATTTGTGCTCTTTCTGTCATCTAAGTTTCCAGCCCAATCCGCATCTGTATAGACTTGAAGCTCAAATTTGCCTTCTCTTTTATACCATAAGCCATAGTTCTCAGTGTTCTTTAGATATCTTAGAATTCTCTTACATTCATGTGTGATTCTTTGGTATTAGCAGAGAATCTTGCAACTATTCCAACTGCATGTGCTATATCTGGTCTAGTATGAATAACATACATTATTTTTCCAATCATTGATCTATACAAGGTCTGATTTACCTCATTTGATTTGTCTTCTTTTGTCAGCTTGCATCTGGTTTCCATAGGTGTTCCAACTGGTTTGGAATCTTCCATCTTGAATATCTTCAAC
>MU227618.1:1902006-1939012 GCA_018584345.1 Thuja plicata | reverse complement strand
CCAAGAAAGAATTTGATCTCCCCAAACATTGACATCTCAAACTCTTTGCTCATTTCATTAGCAAAGGATTTACATAACATATCATTACCCCCAAATATGATATCATCAACAAATATTTCAACAATCAAAATGTTATTAGCAATATCTTCTTTTAAGTACAGATTTCTATTTTCACTTGTTCTTACAAATCCAATGCTTATGAGATAGGAGTGAAGTCCTTCATACCAGGCTCTAGGTGCTTGTTTCAATCCATACAAGGCTTTGTGTAGTCTACAAACCATATTTCTCTTGTTAGGATCAACAAACCCTTTTGTTTGTTCAATATATACCTCTTCTTCTAGTATTCCATTTAGGAATGCAGATTTGACATCCATTTAGTATACCTTGAATCCTTTGAATGCAGCATAAGTAAGTAAAATTATTACTCCTTCTAGTCTAGAAATGGGTGCAAAGGTTTCACCATATTCAATACCTTCTTCTTGTGCATACCCCTTGCATACTAACCTTGCTTTATTCCTTGTGACTTCTCCATTCTCATTCAACTTGTTTCTGAATATCCATTTGGTACCGATGACATTGTAGTCATCTGGTCTAGGTACTAATGTTTATATTTTTTTCTTCTCAATCTATTCTATTTATTCATTCATAACACTGACCCATTCTTCATTTTCAAGTGTAGTATTAATAGATTTAGGCTCAAAATCATAAATTAAACATCTATTGTTTAGTGACTTGATTCTTGTTCTCATTCCAGTCTTATTCTCTCCTATGATCTGGTTCTATGGATGATGTCTTCTGACATACTTGGAAAGTATCAGTTCAACTCTTTGTTCATCATTATGATCATCATCTTGACCTTCATTCTGATCTCCATTCCTTAGAACATCATTTTGAGCATTTTCCTAATTTTTACTATTTGCAGCCTGATGCTCGGGTGCAATGTTCTATTTCTCAGGAGTGATACACTATTGCTCAGGCAGAGTATCAAGTTCTTCAGTGTACACAAAATTGTTGTAGTCTTCTGGTTCTTTTATGCTTTCCTCATAATTTTTCTCTGCATATTCATCTATTCTGATATTTGCACTTTCAATGATTTTGTTAGAGGACTTGTTAAGACATTTATAAGCATCTCTCTTGGTGGAATACCCTAGAAAGATACCTTCTTCACTTTTGGATTCAAGCTTTCCATTTATATCTTCTTTAAAAATATAACATTGACTTCCAAAGATTCTGAAGTAACTTACATTGGGTGTGTAACCATGTCATAGCTCATAAGGTGTCTTCTTGGTGTCTTTCTTCAATTGTACTATGTCAATATGTACATAGCAGTATTGAAATCTTCCCTCTAGAATGTTTGAGTGATGCTTTTCTCTATAATTAGTATCCTTGCACAATCAACAATTGATCTTTTTCTCCTTTCAGCAATCCCATTTTGCTGTGGTGTTCTTGGTGCAGAAACCTGTCTTTTAATTCCATGCTCATTGCAAAAGTTAGTGAATTCATCAGAAAAAAATTCTCCTCCTCTATATGATCTTAAGTATTTTAGTTCCTTACCACATTGTTTTTCTACCATAGATTTATACCATTTAAACATCTTGTATGCTTCTGATTTTTCTTTTAAGAACATAACTGTCATCATTCTAGAATAATCATCAACAAAGAGAATGAAATATCTATCACCATAGTAACTCTTTGTTCTCATGGGTCCACATAGATCAGTATGGACTAATTATAGAATAACATTAGATTTATGGGTTTTTCTCTTGAAACTAGACTTTGTCATTTTACCTTTTTGACAATTCTTACACATGATATGCTCGAGATTTGACATGCTTGGTAAGCCTCTTACTTTCCTTTTATTGCTTATCTTAATTATGTTGTCAAAATTCACATGACATAATATTTTATGCCACAACCATATGTCTTTTTTTCTAGCCATTAAACAAGTGGTGTTAATATCATCAAGATAGGATAGGTTACCTTTTGTCTTTTCACCAGTTCCGATCAACCTTCCTGATTCATTAAAGATCTTTGCCTTTTTGTTCTCAAATGCAACTCAGTGACCTATGTTATTCAGCTGTGAAACATTAAATAGATTATAATTAAGTCCTTTTACCTAGTATGCATTTTCACATTTGATCAGGTTATTCAACATTATGGTTCCTTTACCTACAACTGGACAAGGTGAGACATTACCCATTCTTTCTGATCCACCATTGTAATACTCAAAAGTTTTAAACTTTTATTTATCACCGGTCATGTGGCGAGTGAAAAAACTATCTATAATATAGACATCATTCTTAATAACCTTAGATATGAGTGCAATCTCTACATACCTTTCTTCTTCATCTGAATCATCGTTCATGGCCACAAATACCATCTCAATGTTTTCATCAGATTTGGTGTTAGTATCTCCAGCTCTATTCTCAGCCAGGTAACAATATTTCTTCCCTTTTTCCTTGTAGTCTCGAGTGTCTCTTTTGTCAGATTGTCATGTTCTAGGGTAATCTTTGTTATCAATTCTATCAAACTTCTTTTTATATGATCTGTCATTACTTCTGTCATCTTTTCTTTTGTTAGGACATCTAGCAGCAAAGTGTCCAATCTCTTTACAATTAAAAAATAAAAGTGGTGATTTACCTTTGTATCTACCTTTGCCTCTTTTCAATCTTATATCCATTAGTGCTTCAATCTCATCAAGATCTTGGTCATCACTATCACTTTCACTATCATTCCTCATAGTGTGCTTATGACTTGACTTACTTATTTTCAAGGAAGATTTGAATGCAGACTCAATAGATGGTAAGAAATTATTATCAAAGTTATTCATCTCAAATGAAATAAGTATACCAACCAAACTATATATAGTGACATTATTGTTTTCTACTACTCTCATTTCTTGTATAGAAGATACTCTAATAGCATATACATGTAGTAAGGTTCTTAGGATTTTACTTACCACCATTTCTTCTTCAAGTACACCTCCAACTCCTCAGATAGAATTGACTACATCTTTTATTTTGTAGCTATACTAAGTGATATTTTCTCCTTCTTTCATTATTAGGTCATCAAATTTACCTCTTAGGCTTTCTGTCTTAGCTCTTAGTACATTACCATCTCCTCCATGTACCAGCTTCAATTTGTCCCACATTTTATTTGTAGAGGTGCATGTTTTGACATCTTCAAATTCAGCATCAAAGAGTGAGGAAGCAATTTCTATCATCATAGAAGTGTGCTCATGCATTTCTCTTAATTTCTCAAGTGTGTGAGGTCTTGTAGGCAACACATATTCAGTATCCAAGTATTGAGTAACATCATTTCCAATACCTGATAGGTGGAGTCTTATCCTACTTTTCCATGATACAAAGTTGTCCTTGTTCAACTTTGGCACATCCCATTTTCTCATCTTGTGATCTTTTTCTTAGGTCTTGAAACCTTCCTTCTAAGAACACAAGCTCTAATACCAATTATTAGAATAACTGAGAGGGGGGTGAATCAGTGGCCTTAAAAATTAATCCAAAATCTTTATAGCACAATTCTAAATCTCTAGTTATCTTCAGTCCTTCAAGATGAATGCCTTTAAATAATCATATCAATTAACTACTGCTCGGAGTTTACTATTTATCCCTTTTCTTAAGATTTACTGAATAACAGTTTATCCTTTTCTAGCTTTTACCAAAATGTAGTAAATAACTTAATGCTAACTGATCAATCCAAATTAGTTATGTGTAATGCAAAACACTAAAGTAATGACTCATAAACACATTGACACATGGATTTTTAACATGAAAACCTTGTTAATGGAAAAATCACTTGGGACCACTAACCCAAAATTTTGACTCTTTTGAAGTGACCTCGGTGAAGAGCCAACCCTGTTAAAGGTTACAAACACACTGTTATGTGTGACCTTGTGAGAGGATTTATCACTAAAATTTAATCACTTGATATCTGGCATTTCACTTATTCTATCTTCATGAATTAACTTTTTGATACTCCTTGGGATGTATCTCAATATATAAAGGATTTGTTTAGATCCTTCTCGGTTAAGAGACTTCTCTGATTCAATGGTTAAACTGAAACAACATATGATCTGTTCATACATACAACTTAGACTTGCAGATTTTTAGATCTATTGTAAGCTCATAATACCTTTCTGATCAATGTCTCCATTCAATACCTTTTCTCCACTTCTTTATGCTTGGTGATACTATGCTTCTCTATTGCTCTGTGTCCACAAAAATATTAACTCTATTCTTCAGCTTGATTGATCAGGATTGTGTGAAGTCTTTCACTAGTTTCTCTTCAAAATCCTCTTCTCTATTCACCCCTTAATTCATAATGAATTATATTGTCTCTTTATAGACATAAATTCACCATTTATAAGTCTCAGTCTTGCTTGTTCTTGATGTGTTCCAGAAATCTCGCCTTTCTTTTCTTAAAGTTTTACTTCAGTTTTATCCTGTAGATTTCTCTTAGACAACTGGAATAAAACAACATTAAAACTCTTGCTTATCTTTGGCTGTTAACTTGTCGATGAAAAAAATAATAAGAACCAGTTAACTCCTTCTTTATCTCTTGCCAGCTAAGTCTTTTTTCATTTTTGAACTTTAGTTCTTGTCATTCAACACTTTAGTTCTCCTTGGGAATCTCCATCGCGGTTGTCTGTCCATTAGAAAACACTGTGATTCTGCTTGTTGGTAGTGCTTGCTTGGGTATCACTATGACTTTCCTCTCAGGGTTCTCTATCCGTCGGGGTGCACTGACCATTGGTGTTTGTTGTCACTTTGTGCATACTAAAATTTTATGCATTACAGATAGCATAACCTTAATCTTTCTGGTTCTCTGAATTCTTTGATGCTTTGTATATAACCAATCATATTATAACATTAACTGTTTTAATGTCTTGCATTAACTTTCTGCAGCTTGGTGATCATCAACTTAACATCTTCAAACATTCAATCAGTTATAGTTCATCACCATTATGTCACAAATCATTCTTACAAATCAAAACTATACTTCAACATTCACTATTAGTTATTTCAAGCACATTAATTCTTTTCTTGAATGAAAGTCATACATAATTGACACATCAATAAATAAAATGTAGAGAAATTTGAATATACTTTATATTAGATTTGTATGAAATGTTTTAATACAGTTTGGAGACAACAATATGACATACACCATTCTCTTCACTCATAAATATAATTGTATTAGGAAATAAATAAAATTCACAATATCATACTATAACACCTAGATACTTAAACACTATTATATTATGCTCTATCATATAACATTTTCAGAAGAAGAACTACATGATCCTAGTATTAATTTTATAAAGTAAGGAATGAAACAAGATATGGATTATTAAAAATATCATATCATAATTTTTTTTTATCATCCCTATCCTAACTAATCTCTAGAAAGGCATATGAGCCTATGACATCTGCTAATCTTGAAATCTCTAAGGGAATAGTAAATTTGGATCGACAATTGTTGAATAAAAGAAGTTGAAAACTAGGTGATATCTCTCGTAAATTGCATGACTAACCTACAAAGAAAGGTAGTTGGAGGAGAACAAGGGCATCAAAATTATCTTGTCATCTTCAATTTGATTATCATCTTCATTCCTAATTATTTGTACACTTGTGGGATAAGCTAAGTTGGGAAATGTGTCCATTCAAGTAATTGTTTAACCTCTTAGGAGTTTTCTTGTGGCCCTGTCATCACAAATGTAGCTAACTTCACATAAAACCAAAAATTCAAAACTGTGGTATTATTTTTCAATTGTTCCTTTTATTTACTCTTCTTCTTCATGTAACCTTCCCACTCTCTAACCTATAGTTCATCTGGCCATTCAAATCCTTTTATCTATTCCAACTATTTTATAGCCTCCCTCCATTTTACACTTGTAATGGCTCTGATATCTAAGATGAAATTAGAATAGCCAACCTCAAAATTTAACATCCTGTCTGTTATATGATTGAATTCATTAATTTCAATATCTCCAGCACTTACAATTAATATTTTCTCGACTAGATAAATTAGATCAAATTCCCAAGTTTTCCTATCTAGAATCTTCATGTTCTTCTCGTTATCCAATATATCTGGAATAAGGGGATTCTCCAAGTCCAACAATGTTTGATTCTTATTTATAATTAGTCATTCCTTTCCTTAAAAAAATGGTAGTAATGAAATAACAACATCAACTTTGGCCTTGGTTTCCATGATGATAGGGGAAGATTCTCCATGTAGATAGAAACAAATTCTTACTTTTCCAATAAGGAAGACCTATATAACCATCTAATATAAAATGGTTTCAAGAAACAAATAGAATCAAATTTTTTTTTTAAGATTGCACTAAAGAGAAATAAATTGAATACACAATCTCTAGCTTGATCTTGAATTTATCCCCTTGTGATCAAGGACCCTCATCAAACTGTTAATATTTTTTCCTAGCACATCCTCTTCAAGTTTCTCAATTATCCCAACATATTCATTCAACTAATTCAATGCATCCTAAGGTACAACTTCTCCTTCTGTTGCTGGTTGAATTGAAACTTGTTCTATAAATTAATCTATTTGTATTGAGGGAGGAAGATACATTACATAATGTGACAATTACTCTCTAAACTCTTCATTATAAATATATAACTCATCACATTTTTTGGAGATAGCCACAAGATCATCATGCATGTCCTTAAACATTTTCTCCTTGTCATGCATGTCCTTAAACATTTTCTCCTTCTTAATGGCTACTATGTGGTTCATCATGGCCACATGAGATACCATACTAGCTATATCAACTCTTGAAGTGTTATTTTTTGTCTTTATGATGACACTTCCATTTATTTCTTCTCCAATTTTAATGACATGAGGTTTATGTGTAGTGAGGTTCAATACCCAAATTGCTAAAGTTTTTTTAATTTTGGATCAAATCCTAATCCAGACATAAACAATCCAAATTCAAATTCTAATGAGAACTAGTACCCCTTTGATTCCTGATTTGATCAATAATAAAAGAGGACTAAAGGTCCCATCCAAAAAGTAATATCATATGGTACTATCCATAAGAAGCTTCCTATCTTTTTCTAGTGATAATATTACCTCATTTGGATCAAATTTATGCAATGTAGAAAGTGCAACCTAATATTGGTGATTAGGGTCTAACCCGTGTCCCTCTTTGTCTAGTATTTTATTTATTTATCTTCCTTTTAGTTTCGAAAAAAACATTTGAACTCCAGAGATTGAACAAACTCATCATCTTCTAAAAATTTCTTTGAAACAATAAACCTTTCATCAAAAATTTGACTAGTGGAAGATCCTTATAAAGCTGTATTCCATCACCAGGATCCTCTTTCAATTTTCCCTTAACCTCTAAGTAGATTGATCCAGTTCTTCACCCCCTTACTCTCTCCAATTTTCTCAGGCATATAATATCCAACGAGGGGATCAATCCTTTGCCTTTTTGATAGAGGCTCATGTGTATCATTGAACCCATGTATAAACACAATCTCCCCTTCCTATTATTCTCTTATTATAACTCCCTTCATTTTTTGTTGTTGTGTGGGAGGTGGTGGTGATGGCCTTTTTTCATTGATTTTTGGAAATTTTCCACATAATTTATCAGAATTTTCCATCATTTTTGTATCTTGATTATTAGTAGAAGATCATGGTAGAATCTAGGGGAATTATTGTCTTTCTCTATATTTAATTTTTTAGCCCTTATGAGGTCCTTCACTCTCTACCTTATGGAATTCACATGTGCTTTGTGTTGCTATTTTTTTATAATATCTTCATATAAGACGTCATGTGGGTATATATTATTTTTGTTCAACATTCTCTATCATACCAAATTCATAAATCCTTCTAGGTTTTAGAACCGATTAACACATATATCCATTTTTTATTACCTAAGAAAATAACTTATAGATTCCAAATATTTTTCTCCAAAATTTAACTCATAAATGCAAATTTAACATGGAAAGAATGTTGGGTCATAGTGGAGAAAAGTTTGAAGAAGACACAAAGGATGATTTGAAGAGTATAGTGGGTCATAGTGTCAAAGGCAAGGGGAATATGAAGGGGAGCACTTCTAAAAAAATGAAACTTAAGAAGAAGATTAAGGACTTTGACTCTGATTTTGACCTCAAAGATATGAAAATAGATGATGAGGGTACTAACCAAAGAAAGAACAAGATAAAAATCCCCTTCATCAAGGAGAAAAACCTTGAAGCTATGAAGTGTAATAGAAAAAAAATTAATAAGGGCCTCTTCGTTTCCTCTGAAGAGGAGGAGGTTTACATTATAAACCCTATGAAGAGCAAGAAGAGGAAAAATGCTACCAAAGAGATTGAGAAAAAAGAGGAGGCTCAATGTATGAAGGAGGATAATAATATTATCACTGGTAATGTGGCTAAAGATACTACTCCTCATAGAAAGAAGACTGACAGTGTGGACACTACCCAGGTGAGAGAAAAACTTGCCAACAAGAATGATGGTATTAATATCAGGCAAGATCAAAAGGACAGTATACTTTCTTTTGGTCAATTTCTGGAAACCATCGCTCAGGATAATGAATTTACGAAGGATGGTCTCAAAGAACAAGGGAAAATTTTGAACATGATAAAGAAGGCTACCTTTGGTGATAAACCCATGGCTACCTTCTTGAATGAATGAATGGAAGCTATTTGAAAAGGGGAGGCCTTTGGGGAGCTTGGTGGTACTATGCTTAAACTAAAAGATAAATTGAACAACATTAGCAAAGATTCTGAAAGCACTTGGGATGAAGACAAAATTACTACCCTTGAGAAAAAAGTTGAAAATTTGGAGACTACACTTAAGAAGATCAGTGATCAAATTTTCCACATCCTTAAAGCTTCAACGAACCATAGCAAGAAGTTCGTGGAGAATCTTGAGACCAACAGGGGAGAGGAAATTAAAGAGACCAATGAGAGCATGGGGTTTGGGATTACAACATGTGCTAGCACTAAGAAGAAATATTCAGACTTGGAAGATCAAAAAGTCTCCGTGGGAAACATGGAGTTCTTAATCGGTCAGGCTAAAGAGTTGAAGGATACATGCTAGTTGTTGTCTTTTCCTTTTTTTTGCTATCTTTTATGCTATCGAGATTCGTTGTGCTATCTTTCCCTATTTATCTTTGTAGAGCCGAGGGCCCCTATTTTTTTGTGTCTTGTTCTACCTCTTGGATTGATCAGTAATGCCTATCTTCTGATCTTTTTGTACAAGGTTTTAGGACCTTTCAAATCCAATTTTTACTTAATCAAAACATGGAAAGAATATGCCTCTTTTCTTCTCCTACAAGTACTCTTTTCATCAATAACATCTACTAGAGAAATTCCATGGTAGAAATATTTCTCGGAATAAATAATGAAAGCATGTGGGGCATCCATAAAATCTCATAATATTGAAGTCATCAAAATAGAAAAAAATGCCCCCAATTGTGATCAAATGGACTATTAGGCATCTTCTCCCTTGGCCTCAACAATTTCTTCACCAGTGGTGGTATTTTGTGGTAAATCTCCTTACCTAGGAATTGGAGAATGGGGTGAACTATTCAATGTTCAAAATAAAATAAAAACTAGGGGATGGCTGGTTCGTGTCCCATGCCTTGGTCCAGTACTGTATGGGGTTTATATTTCCTATTCATCAAACTTATCCAACCTTAACCTCTAATCTACATGATTTGAATTGAAATAAAGAATGAGGTGGCACAAAAAAAGAATAATATTTGAAATTAATCTTCTCTGGGTTGTTCTGAATTATCACTAATCCCTCATGTAGAACTCTAACCAGATACCCAAAAACATCATAATCAATGGTGACATTAGGATTCTTGATGGAAAATTCCATACACATAATCTCAATTATAACTATATTTTCCACATCAAATCCCAACACATAACACAATCTATGAACTATGTATATAAAGTAGAATTCAAAAGAACAAAACTCTAAGTGCTCATTCTCGGTGCTTGGGGCTGGGATGAGTTTAAATTTTGGTCCCTTAGGCCTATATCTAGGCACTTCACATTCCCTAAGAGTAGCCTTATGTGTCTCATAGCCACTTATCTCCCTTTCAAAATCAATATATGTTCAGGTGCTAACGTTTACCATGAAAGGCTCTATGATACTCTTCTTTTCAATTATAACCAAATATTTCCCATTCCCGTTTCTAATGGTCTTGGTTGTATGGTAGTAAGAAATAGCTATCTCTATGAGGAACTCAACATCCATGAAAATATCTATTACAATTAGCTTGTCTATATTTAAATCCTAAGGGTTGCAGACAAGAGATGGCTTGATCTTATTCCTGAAAAAGAATTAAAAATGCCTATTTGGATGAGGAAATGATATGTTTCTAATGTTTTGAAATTCAACCCCTAATAAAATTTTGAGTTGATAATTCAGCTGAGGACGCAAGGAGTAGGTCAAGGAAATCTTGCGACAATGCCCTACATTGTTGTTTTTTTACCAAATCAAGACTCAACTGGTCGTTCCCCACTCATATTGGAAAACCCTTAATTATGTAAAAACTAGGGAAATAAATTGAGACTATAAATTTATTATAGAAAATCCTCTGAACCATAATCTTAGTTCACACAACTTCAGATAAGAGAAAAGAACCTAACTTACTATATTCTTAATGCAATTTTTGATCACTTGACGATTTATGAAAACACCACTATCTGCACCAGGCGTAATGCTCAAATTCAATAATTTCAATTGTGACAAATGATGGCTAAATCCCCATGTTTATTTCCAATATCTTGTAGTAGACTACACCATCCTTTCAAAGTTTTATTCACATGAATTGCATAGTAAATATCGACTAGTCATGAAAATCTTCAAGTTTGAATCCTAGTTGTCGATTTTATTATGTGTCCCATCCCATGGAGGATTCAAAATAATTTGCATTGTTTCTTATCAAAAAATTTCATCTAGCATGGTACCAAATATTGTTTAAACAATTTTTTTAACCCCTCCAAAGTGGACCTTCCTTTAATTTACTGTGGGGTAAAATTGATGCTTTACTTTAAGTAAGTTGTTTGGGACACCTATTAGCAAATGACATGGTTGCAAGAAACATAAAATGTTATCTTTGTCCATAGTGGTTGTTGGCCTCCTATAATTTTTCAATAACTAAGGCCTAAGATGTGACTTGGAGATTAGATATTTGCACTAAGTAGATATCTCACTCACCGTGAAGGTTCATTTATTCATCAATCTAGGAACATGAACTTGAAATGGGTTTGCACTATATGTGCACTAGGAATTATTTTTGGTCTTTCCATCTTATAAATGGAAAGGAAATAGTATTGAAAGTAAATATTCCTAAAACAAAAAAATAGCCAAAATACTTAGCATAAACAAAACTCAAATAAAATAGATAAAAAAATACAATTCTAAACAAATAGACAGGAAGTTGCTCTGTCTTCCTTGGTTGTAGGAACAAAAACATAACAAAGTTCCAATGGCTACAAGAACATACAGTTTCTAAGATTGAAATAATTACTGAATAGGAAAGTAACTAGTAAACCAAAGGTGTGGAATTTTCACCAAATGTCCCCCTTGGATGAGTCTTCCTAGAACTTGACACAGATGAAACAAATCAAAACACCATTCTATTCATTGAAAATATTGTTACAATACAACAATGATATGATTGTATTTCTTGAAACTAAAAATAAGAGTACAATACCAAAAATTCTAACCTCTTACAGAGGTGCATTTGAACTTATTTATAGAAGAAAATATTCTAACTAACTCTACTTAACTGGGAAATCAAATGAAACAAACTAGGAGGAAAAAAATTAATTTAAGCATGAAAAAGAGGAAGGAGGTTATGCATGCATAAGAATTAGTCAAATCAATCTTGCCTCACCAAGGATCTAGCATATCAAATCCTAAATCTATTGTGTATTGTCATTGATGTTTTACACAAATGTAGTGATGTTACACAAATGTCTATACCTAAATTGAGCACAGTTAGTGTATGCCAAGTTCTCTCAGGCATTGAAGAAGACCAAAGTGATTTTTCAGTTCTAACCGAGTTCACTCAGGCATTATAGTATCGGTCAGGCATTGAAGGGTTATAGTGTTAACCGAGTTATGCTTTTAGTGTCAGCTGACTAACAAAAGTTTACATTTTATGGTTAATTAGTTATATGAAACTAAAAAACTTAAATTTTATTATTTATTTGGAAGGTTATTCAAGCCCACTTGACAAGGCTTATCATATATATAAGGTCAAGTTTGGATTGAATGAGTGTAAGATGTAAGAAGTATAAAATTTTGTGATATGAAGCGTGGAGGAAAAATCAAATGGGATTCTGATTAAGGACAAAACATACAGAACTGCAATAGAATATTTGATCATTAAGGATCTAGTTTTAAAGCTAGAGAAAAGATCTAAATCAAAAAAGATAGTTGCTTCGACAAATAGGTCAATCCATTGTTACTCTCTAACAATTGTAGCAGTAATCTAAATCTCTTTACAGAGTAGACTTAACAGTCTTTTGTAAATCCTCTCACAAGGTGACATTTCTACATTAAAGTGTTTGAAGACCTCTAACAAGGCCACTCCTTACAGGGTGATAAAATCCTCTAACAGGTTCACACCTAACAGTGTGTATTGTAACCTTTAACAGGGTTGGCTCCTAATAGGGCTCACTTGAGAAGAGTGAAAAATAGTAACTAGTTGCAATTGGTGGTTTTTCCCAAATTGGGTTTCCATGTTAAATATTGGTGTCATCTATGTATATGTTATTTACTTTATGCTTTATGTTTCTACACTTAATCACTAAAGGATAATTACACTTTATATCTTAAAATATTTACTTTGTTAACCAAGTGACAACAGAATATCTATGTTAACCGAGTAACAGTGATAAGTTTGATTAAGACATCCAAGGGACTTGGATTTTTTTTTGTGGTATCTGATTCACCCCTCCCCTCTCACTTACTCAACTCATTTCCAACAATTGGTATCAGAGAATTTGGTGCTTTCAGGGAAGGTTTAAAGGCCTAAGCTAAAGATTAGAGATGTCTTACAGAAGGGAGATCCCCAAGCTTAACAAAGATAACTTCTTTGCATGGAAAGATTTGATGAGGCTACATATATCTACTATTAGAGATACTATTTTTCAATTCTTGGATCACAAGTATGTGGAACCACTGAGACCTATGCTTGTGGATCAGATGGCAGACATCAAGAATCTTAACATAATGATGATTGATATAGCGTCTTCACTCAGCTATTCTGAATTTGATGAAGTCAAGGACTGCCCTACTGCCTATAATATGTGGAAGAAACTACATGATATACATGGAGGATATGACAATGTAAAGAGAGCCAAAGAAGAAAGTCTCAGAGGTTAGTTTGATTAAATGAAAATGAAAGAAGGAGAAGACATTACAAAATACAGTGAAAGAATGAAGAAAAGTGTCAGTGTCATCAGAGCTGATGGTGGAACAATTGAAGAAAAAATAGTGGCTAGTAAGGTATTGAGAAATTTACTTCCTATCTATGCTATTAGAGTTTTAGCTATTCAAGAGATGAGGTGCAGTAATGATATAACTCTAGATGCATTGGTTGGAAGGATAAAAGTTTTTGAGTTGGACAACTTTGACAATTATTCTCCCAATCCTAGCAATTTTGAGTCTGCATTCAAAGCTTAATTAAACCTTGGTAAGATGGATAGAAAATCAAAAGGAAAATAGATTGACAGTGATAGTGATGATGATTCTAATGATAAAGATTTGGAAATCATTGAAGAATTACTTACAAAGAGAGCTGCCAAAGGAAAGTACAAAGGAAGAATACCATTGATTTGCTTTTCATGTAACAAGATTGGTCACATTGCTGCTAAGTGTCCAAACAAAGAAGAAAAAGATGAGAGAAAGTTTAACAAGTACAAAGGCAAGAAAGATTTCAAAAGTTACAAAAGATACAAGGACAAAGGTAAGAAATCTTGTTATATTGCAAAATATTTTGATAGTAATGAAGATGAAATGGTTTACATTTCTATTAAGGATGAGTCAGAAAATGAAGATAATCAAAAGACTACACTTTACTCTCATATTAGAAAAAATGACACCTGGATAACTGATAGTGGTTGTTCTCACCACATAACTAGTGATAAAACTAAGTTTGAACCTCTTGAGCACTATGATGTTGGGAGTGTTAGTTTTGGGAATGATGAACCTTGCTATGTGAAAGGTAAAGGTTGTATTGATCTAACAGAAGGAATCAAATGTGATAATGCTTATTAGGTTGAAGGACTAAGGTGTAATCTACTAAGTGTGGCATAGCTGAATAACATTGATTTCAAGGTAGAATTCATGAATTGTAAGGCCAAGCTCTTAGATGGTAAGGGAAACCTAGTTGGAACTGGTAGGCAAACAAAAGGTAATATATTCTATCTTGATCTCACTAAAAGTTCATGTTTTATTGCACAAGTATAAGAATGTTGGTTATGGCATACAAGGTTTTGTCATGTGTATTTTGATAACCTGGTGAACATAAGAAAGAACAAAAGAGGAAGAGGTATTCCTATTTTTAAGAAACCTGAATTGGAAATATGCAAACAATGTCAAATTGGGAAGATGGGAAAAACTAGTTTCAAGAGAAAGAATTATAATACAGAAGAAGTCTTGGAGTTAGTGCACACTGATTTGTGTGGAACAATTGGTACAAAAAGTTAAATAGGTGAGAAGTGTTTCATTATATTTGTTGATGACCATTCCAGAATGATGACTATTATGTTTCTCAAAGAAAAATCAGAAGTTTAAGTGGTACCTTGCCAGAGTTGAGAAGGAAATAGGAAAGAAACTTAAATGCCTAAGATCTAATAGAGGAGGTGAATTCATTTCTAACAATTTCAATGAATTCTACAATGAAAGAGGAATTAAGAGGCAAGTATCTACCCCAGGTACACCTCAGCAAAATGGGATAGCAGAAAGAAGAAATAGATCTATTATGGATTGTGCAAGAACCTTGATGATCGAAAAGAATGTTGCTATCAAATACTAGAAGGAAGCCATTAGCACTACAATTCACACCTTGAATAGAGTTCAACTTAAGAAAGGTACTAAGAAGACGCCTTTTGAATTATGGTATGACTATAAACCCAATGTTCATTATTTATAAGTAATTGGAAGTAAATGTTACATCTTAAAGGAAGCAAGAAATGGAAAATTTGATGTAAAAGGTGATGAAGGTATATTCCTAGGTTACTCCTGCAAAATCAAAGCATATAAATGTTTGAATCTTACTGCTCATAAAGTCATAGAAAGTGTACATGTAAATATTGATGAGTTTGTAGAAAGAAGTAAAGAACAGAGGAGTAAAGAGCCTGAGGACTACAGAAACTTTGTGTATTATGAACCTGATACTATACCTAAGACATAGGCAATGGTGATTGGAAAAATACCATGTCAACCACTGAATTCATCAGCACAAAATTTTTTTCAACCTATTCAACCTGAGCTGCTAACTAAAGAAATCGAGTCTCAGATTGAAGAAACCAAGTCATAGATAGAGAGAACCGAGTTGCAGACAGAGGCACCCGAGTCTTAGACAGAGGTACCCGAGTCTTAGAAAGTGGAACCCGAGTATCAGTTACAAGAGTAGAACAAAATATTTGAACATGGTGAACCAAGTGGAACAAGCCCAGAATTAAAGAGGAAGGAACCTATACTTGCAAAATATGTTAGATGGCATCATGCACCTGAGAAAATAATGGGAGATCAGATAGAAGGTATAATGACAAGGAAAAAAATTAAAGGTATATGTTTTCTTAGTAAAATTGAACCTAGATCCATTAAAAATGCATTGAATGATGAAAGCCAAATAGAAGCCATGAATGAAGAGATTGAGCCGATAGAAAATAACAAAACCTGGACTATTGTACCTAGACTGAAACACAAGAATGTGATTGGTATTAAGTGGGTTTTCAGAAACAAGATGAATGAAAAAGGTGAAGTTTCCAAAAACAAAGCAAGATTAGTGTGTGATTGATTATGGAGAAATGTTTTCTCCTACTGCAAGACTTGAAGGAGTTAGAACTATTCTGGCATATGCAGAACATAAAGGATTCAAGGTATACCAAATGGATGTAAAATCTACATTCTTGAAAGAATCCTGGAAGATGAAGTCTATATTGAGCAACCTTAAGGTTTTGTTGTTCCTAACAAAAGGAATATAGTTTGCAAATTGCACAAAGCCTTGTATGGACTGAAGAAAGCTCCTAGAGCCTGGTATGAAAGATTGCATGGTTACTTGATAAGTATTATATTTCATAGAACTAATGACAATAGTATCTTGTACATCAAAGAAGGACCTCAGAACAAGATACTATTAGTAGAGATATTTGTTGATGATATATTGTTTATTGTATATGATGATTTATGTAAAGCATTTTCCAAATCTATGAGTAAGGAATTTGAGATGTCTATGTTTGGAGAAATCAAGTTCTTTGTTGGTTTACAAGTTTATCAGATGAAGGATGGTATCTATATTACTCAATCTAAATACATCAAACAGATACTGAAGAAATTTGGAATGGAAGACTCCAGACCAGTTGGGACACCTATGTCTACTGGACACAAGTTGTCTAAGGATGATGAGTAAAAGGAGGTAAATCATAATACCTATAGATCCATGATTGGTAAACTTCAATATGTTGTTCAAACTAGATTTGATATTGCATTAGCAGTTGGTATTGTTGCAAGGTTTTCAACTAATCCTAGAGAGAATTATTTGATGGCTATCAAAAGTATTTTGAGATATCTTAAGGGTACTAAAGAGTATGGATTATGGTATAAGAAAGGAGGAAAATTTGATTTGAAGAATTTTACTGATGCTGATTGGGTAAGAAGTATTGATGATAGGAAGAGCACCAGTGGTGGAGCATTATTTCTTGGTAAAAGGTTAGTTTCTTGGACTAGCAAGAAACAAAATTGCATCTCTCAGTCTATAGCAGAGGCAGAGTATGTTGTTGCACTAGTAAATTGTTCAAATATCATATGGTTCAAACAACTGTTGTCAGGTATGAAGGAGGAAATAAAAGAACCAGTTATTATCTACTATGACAACACTAGTGCAATTAACATTTCAAAGAATCCTGTGATCCATACTAAGACTAAGCATATAGCAATAAAGTATCATTTCTTGAGAGAATTGGTTCAAGAAAAATAAGTAAGGTTGGAATATGTGAATACTAAAGAACAAATTGCAGACATATTCACTAAAATGTTACCTAAGAAAACATTCTTGTATCTTAGAGGAAAGCTAGGGGTGATTCCCCTAACTGAGGCTCACTAGTGGACAGATTAGTGATGCATCAACCGAGCTACATAACAGATTTAACATGTTGATGCAGATTGTCAGAGATTATTGCATATGAATCAGTACATTAGGTACACTAAAATTCATTGGATAGAGTCTTTGGCATTGGTTGTCAAAGAGGGAGAGATTATTGATTTCATGCCAAATAAATTATTAAAAGAAAATTATTAAGGGAGAAATTTTATCATAAACAAATATCAATGTAAGAGGGAGAAATCTGTATTTTAGTGATTGTGAAGACAGGGGGAGTTTTCTGGATGAGGATCAGAATGAAGCTAAGGATATTAATAAAATTTTATTCTTGTTACTTTTTCTCTATAATTCTTTGTATCATGACATGTTGTGTTTCCATCAATGCCAAAGAGGGAGATTGTTGATGAAAATTATTCAATTGTGTATTTTCATTGATGTTTTACACAAATGTAGTAATGTTACACAAATTTCTATACCTAAATCGAGCACAGTCAGTGTATGCCAAGTTCTCTTGGGCATTGAAGAAGACCAAAGTGATTTTTCAGTTCTAACCAAGTTCACTCGGGCATTACAGTATTGGTCGAGCATTGAAGGGTTATAGTGTTAACCGAGTTATGATTTTAGTGTCAGCCAACTATGTAATACCCACTCATGTTTTTCTTTTTAGTTTGTGATGCCGTAATCTTTTAGGCATTGGTTTAGTTGATTGGCCGAATTATTTTAGGCCACATTTCATGTGAGTTGTTTTCGTTTCTTTTGATGATGATACTTGTTTATGATGTCATGATTTTACCTTATGGATAAATAGATGTGATGATGTGATCATGTTGATTATTATATGTCAATTTTAGATTATGATATACTTACCCCATACTCGCATGTGTATGGTTGTCTTATATGTGAATGTACTTGTTGATGTGTTTTTGTGGTAGAGGACGGAGATGAAGTTACTTGCTTTGGTGAGATCCACATGTTTGACTGATCCCTATCATTGATTGTGATATTATATTATGTATGTACATGCGTGTTCTTTGATGACAGGATTGGAGGTATAGGGCATCGTCTTCCCTGAATTGGCAGGAGTGAGCGTGCCCATAAATATTCATCTCAATGGTAAAGAGGGGAGGTAACATACAGATCCAAAACCCTAATCTAAGTCTAAATCATCCAAATGTTGGATGAGTTTCAGTATGACTACCCTATCTGGATTTGTCTAGGTTGACATAATTTGAATACCCTCTCTCTTGTGTATGTGTTGCTTGATTATGCTTTAAGGTGATTTTCGGATTATTGAGTGATTTTTCATATTCTGTGATTTAATGGATTATAGTTGAATTAATGATTTAATTATATCCTAAGTTTATTTTAAATAATTAATTAAATTGAAATATTTGAATATTTTGATTTAATTAAATATTTAATTGAAAACTATAGTAAATGTGCTTATATGATTAATTAAATAATTAAATATTTGGGTTGCATGCATTATTGTGACCTAAATATTTAATCTATTTAATTAAATATTTTATTAATAACATGTGCATAAATGTGTTGAAAAAGTATTTTCAAATTGAAATATCTCAACTTGTAATTAGGAGTCAAAGTTGAGTTGTGACAATAAAGCATATTATATTTAATTAATTTGGATTTACTTTCAATTTTCAAGTTGAGTTAATTTAGGGTTTGACTTGGGAGTTGTCATCAACCTTTGCATGTTTAGGGGAATTTGAATCTCTTTAGGGGGGATTGGTCATTCATTCTCTCACAACAGGTTTTTGAGAATTGGAGAGCTCTTGGTGATTTGAGACTTTTGAAGAATTGTGGATTGTTGTGGATCCTTGTTTCTTTGAGGTTTTCACGATTTTCTATTGCTTGTGTGTGTGTGTTCGGATCTACATTGTTGCCAGATCTATGGTTGAATTGGGCTTGAGGGTTTTAGATCTACTTTCATCCTCCAAGCTACATTCTTCCATTTCTTGCATTGGAATCAAGGTAGGTTTCATTTTCCATGTATGGTTTTCAATTTTATAGATCTAAGGTTTTCTGTGTTGTTTAAGTGCATGTTCATCATTTTTGGCTTTTAAATGGCTTATGGTTGTTTCTACGTTTTCAGGTGTTGATAGAAACCCTAGATCTATATTTCTTTCATTTTCTATGTTCTTAGCATCGTAGGGTTATGCTGTTGAAATTTTGGGAAGAAATTCCCTCTAGATCTCTTAGAAAATGAAAAATTAACCTTTGATATAGTTTATACTATAGAAGAAATTAAATTTATAATTAATTGATGTTTCATTATTTTCGGGGTTTAGGAGGAGCTTGGATCTATCATTTTTGTGAATATGTATTTCTTGGTATGGTACAGTTATGCTGTCAAAATTTCATATTTAGATCTCTTATAAAACTCCTAGAAAATGAGAAATTAATCTTGTCTATAGTCTTAACTATAGAGGAAATAAATTAAATTAATACCTAAGTGATTTCATTGTCAAAAAATTAAATCAATTGAAACATACAACCCTCTGTAAAAATACAGACTGGTGTAAAATATATTACTCAGAGAGTAAAAAGGTTAAAAAAATAATAATAAATTCCCTTTTTACAATTTCTGTAATTTCGGAATTCTTTAAAAAAGATTAAAAGAAAAAAACAAATAAACTTCCTTAAAAATAATTCACAGTTTTTTTTATGGTTTGTTAAAAATGAAATTTAATTTAAAAAAATTATGATAAAGTATTTTGGGGGGAAGTGGGACCCCATCCCCAATTCCCACCCCGCGCCTTTGAATGGCGTGCAGCAACAGCTATTGGCTGTAGTATCGTTGGACCGACCGGCCGCCTACAGCGCCGACGGCTATGTAAGTGGAGAGAGGGGGGGGGGGGGGGGGGGGGGGGGGGGGCCCCCCCCCCCCCCNGGGGGGGGGGGGGGGGGGGGGGGGGGGGGGGGGGGGGGCGCGGGGGACCCACTCCCCCCCATGAGGTTTAATTTTTAAATGTTTAAATTTTATTTTTTCTTTAGAAATTTTTTTGTTTTGAAATTTCTTTTTTTATTTTTATTAAAATTTATTTAGTTTTTTTAGATATAAATTTATTTGTATAAAAGTTGTTATTTAAGTTAATTATTTTGTTAATTAGTTTTGGTAAATAATAATCATATTTAATTATAAATTAATTGATGTATTATTAGTAGTTGTAATTTAATATGTTGGTTATTAATTGAACTTAATATGTGAATTATTGATTTAAATTAATAGTTTTATTATTTTTGAATTGATATATTAGTTATTAGTTTCAATTAATTAATTAATATATTTTATTAATTACTTTAATTGAATGGTTAATTATTTAAAATTAAAATGTTAATTTTTGATTTAATGACTCTGAGGTGATGTTGAGACCTTAGGAGTAGTTAACTAGTTTTGATTTAATTAATGATTATGTTGATTAGTTTACTTGACTACTAGAGGTAGTTTTTAAATGGATTTAATGTGAATGATCTTTAATTATTTTAGATTAAGTTATTGTTTAAATGGAGAGTGTATGTTTAAGTTAACTGTAAATGATCATATGATTATAGTCCATTTTTCAGCCTTTAAAGATGTTTTGGTTTCTATCCATCACTATGGACTTCTTGTGCTTGTATATGTTGTTATTTGGGGCATTAGACGACCTAGGATGTATACAGAAGCTGGGGGTGTAATTATATTTCTGTTACTTCATGGCGTGTGTGTTGTCAGATATTTCCCTAAACTGACCATGTGACCCTTTCAATTTTGTTGTTTGCTAGTGTACCTATGTGACCGTTCCTATTGTATGGGATAATGATTTGGGGTACACTAGGGTTGTGACTTATGCTAGATCTGTTAGGATCTCTGAGCCTAGGGTAGGTTACCTAGATGTGTAGTAGGGAGTGGCTTGCAATAAGTTTCATGTCCGTAAGAGACTATTGGATTGCTTATTGTGGAGTTTCTTAATAAGTGATAACTAAAGACATATTTGGAGATATTAAAATGGATTAATAAGATGTTTCCTCACCCATGCTTGAGTGCTAATATAGGCTAAGATGGTATTGAGAAGATGTTAGTTGCCCTGCGAGGTACCTGACATAGTCAGTGGCCTTGTCAGTATGAGAGGGCATTAGCTCCGTGTATGGTCACTTAGGTGCCAAAATCCTTTGTGATTATCGGGGCTGAACTTAAGGGTTAGACGTACATGATGACACCTTCCTTTACACATGCTAGATTTCCTATGTTGTCAGTTGCCTCTGGATTAGTGAGTCTTACCTTTTTGTGATGATTAGTATACCAGATTAGAGAGCTATCAGGATCCCTTGCTTAGTGGTTATTCCTCCTTGGTTTTGGATATCCAATTGGGATCTGTTGTTATCTCCTCAGCACGGTGGGGTGGACCTTTGTGGTTCCACACAGACGGGTGGTAGTGATTCTTTATCCATTGAGATTCGACGTCCTTGTACCAGGTGCTTGATGGTTCTTTGCATATGAGCTCTTTATGTTCCTTCATCATTTATTATGTAATTTCATTATTGTAAATCTTGTATTAGAGTATCGCATGTGATACCTAATCTAGAAATTGTATATTAAGTAGATTAGAGTGATTACCACATACCCTGCGACATGTGCAGTGGATGTGTGTTATGGTGGTTTCATGGTTATCCATGAGGTTTGTAATTATGGTTATGTAAGTTATATTTGATATGTTTAATCAGATGGGATCTTTTGTTATGTTGTTAGTTGTGTTTTTCTTTAAGTAATTCAACGTCATGGGACCCTTGAGTCGTGTAATCTATGTGAGTGTAAGACATGTGTATAAATGGTAATCGCTTCCACATGAATCTATGTTTCTTTATGTTAACTTTTAAAAAAAAAATATTCAACACACATAGAGACATGTACTAGGCTAATCTCTCTTGGGTTCCCTGGCGGGGTGTTACAAACTAATAACAATTTACATTTTATGGTTAATTAGTTATATGCAGCTGACAAACTTAAGTTTTATTATTTATTTGGAAGGTTATTCAAGCTGACTTGACAAGGCTTATCATATATATATATATATATATATATATATAAGGTCAATTTTAGATTGAATGAGTGTAAGATGTAAGAAGTAGAAAAGTTTGTGATATGAAGTGTGGAGGCAAAATCAAATGGGATTCTGATTAAGGAAAGAATATACAGAGCTGCAATAGAATATTTGATCAGTAAGGATCCAGTTTTAAAGCAAGAGAAGAGATCTAAATTACCAAAGATAGTTGCTTCGACAAATAGGTCAATCCATTGTTACTCTCTAACAATTGTAGCAGTGATCTAAATCTCTTTACAGAGTAGACTTAACAGTCTTTCGTAAATCCTCTCATAAGGTGACGTTTCTACATTAAAGTGTTTGAAGACCTCTAACAACGCCACTCCTTACAGAGTGATTAAATCCTCTCACAGGGTCACACCTAACCGTGTGTATTGTAACCTTTAACAAGGTTGGCTCCTAACAGGGCTCACTTAAGAAGAGTGAAAAACAGTAACTAGTTGCGATTGGTGGTTTTTCTCAAATTGGGTTTCCATGTTAAATATTGGTGTCATCGTTGTATATGTTATTTAATTTATGCTTTATGTTTCTACACTTAATCACTAAAGGATAATTATAGTTAATATCTTTACAGATTTACTGTGTTAACCAAGTGACAACATAATATCTATGTTAACTGAGTAACAGTGATAAGTTTGATTAAGACATATAAGGGACTTGGATTTATTTTTGTTGTAACTGATTCACCCCTCCCCTCTTAGTTACTCAACTCATTTCCAAATATGCATGCATAATAATTAGTCAAATCAATCTTGCCTCACCAAGGATCTAGCACATCAAATCCTAAATCTTCTGAATGAACAAACATGTACATTTAAAACTGAACTACCACTTCCTTACAAGATGAAAGTTTGCAACTATTAAATTCTTCAATTCCCATATCATCTTGACTCCTTCAAAAATCCAAAAAACTTGAATGAAATTCCTTCAACCAGAAAGCTCCATCTATTTCTACATTATGACATTGGTTTTCATAAGACAATTGTATATCCATAATTACTTTAGAGTAACATTCATTCAACCACATGTAAAATTAATATAAATAGATCATATAGTAGGTTAATATTTAGCAAAAAGGTACAAGGAAAAGTTCATATGTTCAAGAAATAGTATAAAAGTATTAGTAATCATGTGGTGAACCCTATAGCAATGTCACAAAAGAGTAAGAATTTGTAACAAAAGTGAGCCATGAATTGGGCTCATCATCTCCCCAAACCTAATAAGTTGCTGATCCTCTAGTAAGTGGAGCTGTATTCCCCTACCAAGATAAATTTATGAAATCCCAAAAAATTTTCTATAGTTTATTAGTGTTTTTTGTCTCTGAGTTTGGATCCCAATAGAATTCTTGCTTGTTGGACAGTTTGCTCTATCTTGGCCTCTCTTCCTCTTCATTGTATTGGTAGTTTCTATGGTCCGATACTTTTGAAAATAGAATAGGTGGTTAGAATATTAGTGTGAGCCAACATTGTTGTTTTTCTCTCACAAGATGCATATACCTATTGGCTTGTCTACAAGATACATAGTAATTCTATAAGGAGTGGGGTTCAACCTATTTCAACTGATCTGACAATTCATTCCATCTCTTTGCTAAGTATCCCAACACTATCCTCCCCGAGTTTGTAGCTACCTCATATCTAAAATTCATTATTTTCCTCTTATATTCAAGATTGTAAAGAATTCTATGTCAGGTGTCATAAATGGTTGCAGGGTTAATTGACTTAACTATTAAAGATAGGGGTGTTGTGAATTTCTTTATCCTTGTAGGCTCTAAATTGTGGCCCCAACTAACTTCATTCTGAATCCATGACAATAATGCCCTCAAATGGATATATCCATTATACAATAACATATTCCACTCATGGTTATTAGGAATAACATAATTATGCAAATACAATTCACACAATAATTTCTTTACTTCAGGAGGAGAAGATTGATAAGCTTGGAAGAACTCTTGTGGGGTTTCTATGGAATGTTTTAACCAATAAATTACCTTAGATGATTTAAAAGAAAGACTCCACTCCTTTATATGTAGTGCATATAGACTTGGAGGGGTCCTACAAATTTGTGGTACTAAAGTAACCACATTTTCCACCTTATCTTTTAATGCAGTAATTTCTACATTCTTTTCCTCAATCTCTACATTTTTATTATTGATTACTTATTGCATCTTGAGTTTTTGTTTATTCCACTCTTATTCTTTCTCTTTCATATCTATACATAAATATAGGGCTACTAATGCCTAGGATAAAGTAGGTAGTCTGTGTTTACCTACAAGAATTTTCCCATACTCTGGTTTCTTATGTAAAACCCACTCTGCAACAACAACAAGCTTTGCCAACCCTATGGTTTCATTCCTCTATCATTCTTCTACTAGAAAATATGGTTCACCCTGAGAAAGTTTATTTTCATGAGATATTTGATCATCTCCCTCCTCCTCATCCTCATACATAGGCATCAATGCCCTATCCTTCTGCTTGGAGGAGGAAGAAAATTTTGGTATCTTTTGTGGAGGACAATTGCAGATTAATATTTCTTCTTCACCAGGAGAGGTGTGAAATGATTATGAGGATTCAATTTCTATGTTTACCTACCTTTTAGGGGCTTCTATCCTCTCCCTTGGATTTCCCCTAATCCTATGACTTCTTCTTGGGGTTACACTAGTAGTATATTTTATCAATTTTAGTTTCTTGGAAGGGATTTTATTTTTTTAGAAGTTGCAAGAGGCTCTATTTCTTCAGTTCTCCACTTCCTAGGGCTAGGGTTTAATTTTTTAGGTATTTTCTTTTGCTTCTTGGTTTTACCTCTATCAACTTATTCTTTTCTCTTTTTTCCTTTTTTCTCTTCTAATATATGCCCTAGTGTGAATTGATGTTTTGGAAGAAGCATCTACATTAGGGTCCAAGGAAGAAATACCTACATCCTCATGATCACAATTAGAGGAAGTGGATTCTATTGCTGAAGGGTTTGTACTAGGAGCTACCTCATAAGAAATAAATAAGACATAAAGAGGGGAATTATCAAAGAAAATGAAAGTGGTTTAGTATAGATAGGGGGTTCAATATGAGTAATTTAAAATCAACTTAACCTCACAACATTCATGCAAAATGTCATTTTGTGATTTCAAAAATTCAAGTTGTAAAATTGACATGGTTGGGGTGTTAAATATGACAGATGACAAGTATGAAAAAATTGACACATGGACTCATATCCCCCCAAATTAAGTAAGGGAACATGTCTCCAAAGGCTTGGATGAAAGCATAATGTAACAGGGAATTGAAAAATATTTTATACACGAAATATTGATATTAAATCATAGTTATGAAATAAATGTATCTAAAGTATTTAATAGATATAAATGACTATGCACATACCTACAAATATGGATTGATATGAAGAGTCCCTTCCAAGGAATGTGGAAGGAAGTAGTAGGTCATCAGAAAAGTATGGTTGTTAAGTGAAGTGAAGTGGTGGTGCAAATGATGTGGAAGAGGGACAAATGATGTGGAAGAGGGACAAATGAAATGAATGGGTGGTGAATTTATTGATGGATAAATGTATTCCCATAGAAATTGGAAATTTTATTATGGTTGCATGCTTACCTAGCCAGTTATAAGGTGTAACAAAGGGTCCACCTTCTTTAGCTACATGAACTCTAGAGTTTTGGTACTTAATAAATTTTTGTAAGAATTCTTGTTTGCTAGTCGACTTATGATATAGCTTGAGTCCATGAATGTTGATCAGGAGCTTGAATCTAACATGGTATGTGGTTGTAAGCTAAATAAAACCATTGGGAAATACCTTTTAAAATTCATATGGTCCTAAACACCTATTTTGAAGCCTTCCTACATTGTTTTAATATCTAGAATCATAAAGGAGTACCTAGTCACCTTGCATAGACTTTGTTTTCTTGATGTATTTATCATGCTAGTGAATTCTTTGGTTTTGCACTATTTCTATATGTTGTAGGGCTGACATCCTCATCTCATCCAAGGAATTTATCTGCATAAAATCTATCTTTTTGGGCCTCAAATATATCTATCCCTAAGTCCAATGTTTTTCTAAGATTTTTGTGTTCAAAATCTATATGCATCATTTTTTTTACCATATAATAATTCAAAGGGGGTAAAACCAGTAGTGGTTTTCACAGTTGTTCTATATGCCTAGATAGCTTATGGAAACCTATTTACCCAGTTTTTTTTTTGAATTGCCACTGTCTTAGCCAAAATAGACTCTATCTTTATTTATTTATTTTTATGCTTGGTAATTGGCTTGGGGGCAGTAAGGTGTTGATTTTCTATGCCTGATATGTACCCATTCACCAAGGCCATGACAAGAGTGGAGGTGAATTGAGCCCCTTGATATGTAACTATCTACCTAGGAAGCCTATATCGGATAAATATTTCCTCATAAAGAAATTTTGCAACTTTTTTTTGTCCTTGACATGTTTCATGGCTTTGACCTCAGCCCATTTGGTCACATAATCAGTATAGACCAAGATGTAATATTTTCTATTTGATGGTGGATCTATTGGACCCACAAAATCAAATCCTCATTTATCAAATATTGTGATAACTACTTGGGGGTATAGAGGAATTTCATCTAATTTTTTTGGTCTACCCATCCTTTGACACCTGTCACACTTCCTAGTGTACTTGCTTGCATCCTTGTGAAGGATAGGCCAATAATACCATATATTTAAAATCTTCATGGTTATTCTCTTAGCTGAAAAGTGTCCCCCATGGGGTTCATCATGGAAGGAATTTAGTATATAATAAGATTCATCCTCTCTAACACATTTCATAACATGATCTGGACCATTATAAAAAAGCAGCCTACTATCCATGAGAGGTGAAAAGTTTTTTCAATGAGTACCCTTTTCTGTTCTTGGGAGAAATGAGAAGGAGCCTTTCTTGTAACCAATTAATTTTATATATCTGCATACCAAGGTCTATGAACACTAAATGCGAAAAAAATTTCATCTATAAATGAGTCATCGATGACCTAAGTGTCCTTTGATATGGTCAATCTAGAGAGAAAATCTGCTACAACATTCACATTTCCTAGTTTGTCCACTATGGTGATATTGAATTGCTACATTAAAAGGAACCATATTTTTAATCTTCCTGTTATCAATGGATTTTTCATGAGGTATTTTAATGCTACATCTTTTTTATGGATTAATATTTGGTATCCTATGATATAATGTCTAAACTTGTTGAGAGCATAAATGACTACCAACATGTCTTTTTCTATAATAGTGTAGTTCCTTGAAAGTTTTTGCTAACAAAGTAGATGTAATTTTGTATAGTCTCTTCCTTTTGTCCTAAGTGAAACCCTATAGAATAATTAGATGTATCTTTGTAAATATGAAAAGTTTGTTCTTAATTAGGTCCTTTTAGAATAGGATCTTGGGTTAATGTTGTTTTATAATAAGAGAATGCTTTATCAAAATATTCTATCCATTCAAATTCAACATCTTTAGTTAGAAGGTTATAAAGTAGTGTTTCCATTTTATTGAAATATTTTATGAAATTTCTATAGTATCTTTCATGTCCTAGAAAACTTTGAACATATTTTTGTTTGATGGGAATGGAAAGATATGTGATTACCTCAATTTTGGCTGGGTCCACTTGGATTCCTTTCTGAGAAATATAATGGCCAATGCCTACTCCTTCCCGCATCATCATAAAACATTTCTCATTAATAAAGGATAGATTATGATCCTCACATATTTGTAAAACCTTTTCTAGGTTGGCAAATGCTTCTGCAAAATCAGCTCAATAGGCAGTGAAATCATCCATGTAAATCTCCATACAGTCATGTGAGATATTTGAAAATATACTAATGATTTCTCTTTGAAAACTTTTTGGTGCATTTCATAGGCCAAAAGGAAGTAAAAAATATGTATAAGCTCCACAAGGATAGATAAATTTGTTTTTGTTTTGATCTTGAGGTGTATTCCATATCTGGTTATAACCACTAAATCCATCATAGAAGGAAAAGTACTATTGTCCTGCAAGTGAACCTAATACCTGATCTATAAAAGGAAGCGGAAAGTGATATATTTTAGTTGAAGAGATTATCTCTCTATAGACAACTAAAACTCTCTATTTTCCTCCTTTTTTAGGCACTATGACCATAGGTGACACTCATTGGTTGTCTGAGATAGGTTAGATGAATTTTCCATCTAATAACTTTTGTAATTATCCTTTTATAATCTTCCTTAATACAGGGTTGATTCTCATTTGTGGTTTCCTTACTAGGGTATAATAATTTCAGATGTAGATCATATGAGTATAGATTTTTTGATCTAATCATTTCATGTCATGACAATCCCATGAAAATTCATGTTGGTGCTACTTTATAAGGTTTTTCAAAGACACTTGTTGCTCTTGACTAATCTTTTTATTGATATTCAAGAATTTCCGTTTTGTAACTTCCACTTTTGTGGTCAACTCAGCCATAGATATTTCACTTATACTTGGCATTTTTAATTCATGGGGTAGTATTTTATGAAGCATATTTGTTGTTGTAGGAAACTTGGGTGCATGAGAAGCTGATAGAAGGGTCTGCAGTGGACACGCAAAACATGATTCAAGAGTAAGGTTATTTCCATCCTTGAAACTCCATTAGTGGAGGTTTTACCCATACTAGATTGGTAACCTCTTTCTTTCTTTATATAAATGTCTTGGAATAATTCTGACATATCCTCCTAATATCATCCTAAGGAGCTTGAGTGTTATCTCCTCCTCCTACAAAGCATAAATATTTTGTACAATTTTCATTGATCCCTCTAAGAAAGAGAAACTTTTGAGACTCTTCATTAAGTGCATGATGTGGGGAATTCTGTAGATTAAATAGGAACCTTGAGATATAGTCTTCCAAACTTTCATCTTCCTTCTATTGCATCCTATCGATGTGATCTCCCCTCATATCACGTCCTCTACATTATTCTCTATACTTCTCAAGAAAATTTTATTTCATTTCATCCCAAGTATCTACAATATTCCTATGTAAGCCCATAAACCATGTTAATGTAGATTTCATCAAAGTAGTAGGAAATGATTTAAACCTATGAGCATCAGTAGTGTAATCATATCTTCTACAGGGAATATCAAATTCAAACATGAAAGTGTTTAGGTCCTCTATTACTAGCCCATAGAATTTAGGAAGGACTAAAGAAAGGATGTTCTTGAGGCTATCAACTTCATTCTAGTTAGTGATAGGAAATGGGAAAGTTGGATGGTTAGGTCTATTCTGGCCAGTCATTCTTTCTTGATAGAGTACCAAGGGAAGTGAGTTATCAAATAGATTTTGGATGACTGGGTTTTCAAAGGAAGTTTTTGAACTACTTAAATTGGAAAATGCATCAACAAAAGGATTTATCTCATCATCTTCTTCTTCTGGTAGATTTTGGAACTCAACTAGTTGGTTATCAGGATAAGGGTCATTAGGAAGAAATCCCCATAGAACATCTCTTCTTGTGCCTCTATGCATGCACTATTAACTCAGTAATAGAAAACCCACACAAAAAAATATTGAAAGCATGTTGCGTCATTACTTTATCAGAATGAAGGCTATACTTAAAACAAACTTCTACAGTACTAATTTTTTTAAAAAAAACTAAAAATGACTCCAAAGAGCTCCCTAGTTTGACACCGTCCCCGATAACGATACAAAAAATGTTGGCCTCATTTAATGTTTCAATAACTAAGCCCTAATTATGACTCATAGATTAGATATCTGCACTCACTAGTTATCTCACTCACCACGAAGGTTCATTTATTTATCAATCTAGGAATGTGAACTTGAAATGGATCTACATTATATTTGCTCTAGGACTCATTTATAGCCATTCAATCCTATATCTAGAAAGGAAATAGTAATAAATGTATAAATTCCTAAAAGGAAATAGATGGAATACTGAGAATAAACTAAACTAAACTAAAACATATAACAAAAATATAAATCTTAGCAAATAGACAGAAAACTACTATGTCTTCCTTGGCTATAGGAACAAACATAGAAAAAAGTTCCAATGGCTGGAGGAATAGATAGTTGCTGAGAATGAACTAATTATTGAATAGGAAAGTAAATACTAAACCAAAGGGGTGGAATTATCATCAAGTAGGCCCCCTTGGATGAGTCTTCTTAGAACTTAACTCAGATGCATCAAATTAAAAGCATAAAATTAAAATACTATTCTATTCACTGAAAATGTTTTTATAACATGACAATGATATGATTGTATTTCTTAAAACTAAAAAATAAGATTACAATACTAGAAATTCTAACCTCTTGTTGGTGTTATTACATGAATTTTAGGTTTATTGTATTTCTTAAAACAAAAAAATAAGATTACAATACTAGAAATTCTAACCTCTTGTTGGTGTTATTACATAAATTTTAGGTTTAGTTTACATTAATAAAATTATTGGTTATGTAATTGTCAACAACGGTTATCACCATTGGTCAGTCTGAACCAATTTTGTATTTCCTGTTTGAAGGCACTCTGACTGAATGAATAATATCATCAAAACACAATATTTCTTCTCTAATTTATCATTTGGTATCAGAGGCAGATATTTACATGCCTGTGCAATGAAGCACCATGGGCAATGGAAGTGTTTGTGAATCATGTATGAGTAAAATCTAGAGGAGTAGACCTATGTAGCCCACCACAAGCGGTTTCCATCAGCCTGTCAAATACAAAATTCGCAGAGGTTTTGCATCCTATAGTTTGCATGAAATTTTCATTTGTTTCCCATGGGATACTTGAACTAAGATCCATAATTCTTGATGTTATGAAATGGATCTGACTTTGTAACTTGTGAAGTCTCTTGTCATTGACATTGAAACTCAGGGAATAAACATAGGCTAGGAAGAGTATGTCAAATGCATTGAAAGTTTTTTATATGTCATGTCTTTGATGAACATCCCGTGAGTGAAAGAGAATTTTCAAGAGTCCTCACTTCTTTGTCGTGCCTCTGATCATGTTTGAAGTACTCATTTATCTGTTGTGTCTCATGCATGGAGCTCTTCCTCTAATCCCCAACACATCATTCCCATAGAAGAAAACCGATTCATGTGCATCTTCTTTGGAGCGTATTCCGGTCTGTGAAGATCATCCTTGCTTAAGTTAAGACAACGTTGTATTCCATAAGTATCCTTTTTCATGGACGTTCTGTTGATGGCCAATTATTTATATGTATAGAGTTTTTGATTATGGTAAAAACAGGTTTTGATTATATGTATAGAGTTATATGGTATAGATTAGAGATTTTAAAGAGAGATAAGGACATGAGTTTTGAAGTTATTTGTTTTTCTCTCAAGCAACAAGGAAAATGGATAAACTGACAACTATAACCAAATTTGAAGGATATGAATTTCACACATGGAAAATTAAAATAAAATTAATTATAATTGAAAAATGCTTGTGGGATATTGTAATTGGACTTGTTAGAAAACCACAAGATGCATATGAGGTGACATAGTGGATGGCTAAAGATTGTAGAGCTACAACATTGATTGGTCTTTGTTTATTAGATGCATATTTGCATCACATTGACTTATCAAAGACATCAAAAGAAATATTGGATGGGCTTAATATTTTCTTTGGTTCACAAGATTCTAGTGCCAAAATGTCCATAGAGCATAAATTGTTTGGGTTGAAGATGAATGAGGGAGATAATATTGTTCAACATATAAGTACTTTTCATTCTCTTCTTAATTAGATTGCAGGAGTAAAATCTAAATTTTTGATGATGATGCCAAGGCGGTCTTATTGATCAGTATGCCATCAAGCCTTGATCATATTGTTTTCACTTTGAACAAAATGAATTCTAGCTTGAAAATAGTAATTTCTTCTCTAATTAATGAAAGAAGTGGAGCTAATAAGGGTCATCAAATTGTTGAGGAATGTCCTTTGGTTGTTAGGAAAAATTCTAACATATCAACTAGAAAATAATTCAAAGCTTTTATTTTTAGAAAAATAGACATGTGTAGATGAATTGCATTCAACGAGCCAAAGATCTCATCGATGGAAAGTTGAAAAAAAATACCAATTTTGTTGCAACTGAAGGTAAGACAATTTTTTGGATTTGCAGTACATAAAAATGACTCATCTAATGATGATAGCCCACCTTGCGGTACAATAGTTGATGAAATATTTATGCTTTAAAGAGTAGAAAAGAGAACACAGGAGGCTAGAGGCAATGGAGGCATGAGGTTTTCTTTCATCCCAAGTTAGCTTCTATCTTAGGGATGATTCATTACATGAGAAGCAACCTATTTGTGTCCCTAAAAAGTTAGGGCTTGGTAGATTTGTCCCTGAAGAAAAGAGGGGACCTGACATACTTGTGTCCCTGGAGAGAAAATGGGGCTTGGCATCATGATTGTCTGCTCAAGGAGTTGGGGTAGGATTTGAATATGATATTCTAAGAACTTAAGGAGGTGTTAGACACACTCAAAGGAGATGTGGACTTTTAGATTAAAGGTGTCTCATGTGCAGGCATGTCAGTGGTGATTTGTGCAGCAAAGGAGAGGTTGTTGTCCACAACACTTGAGGAGGCGTTAGACACACTCAGAGGAAATGTGAACTTCCAGAGGAAAGGTGTTTCATGTGAAGCATTGCAAGAGGCATTAGACACACTCAAAGGTGATTTGGAATTTCATAGGAAATGTGTCTCATTGTGCATGGGAGGTGGGAACACTCATGTTGTGCATATAGCTTCAGGTTTTGAGGTCAAGAGATCCACTGATGTGGTCAATTTGGTGTTTCTTGAGCAAGTGAGGAGGATTGGTGAAGGCGATTCATCAAAGTCACCAAAGGGTTGGATTTAAAACCATTGCAACTTCCACTCTTGTTCAAATTAATGTAATAAGGGGGGAATGATGATATTATTACATGAATTTTATGTTTAGATTACATTACTAAAAGTATTGGTTATTTAACTGTCAACAACGGTTATCATTGTTGGTCAGTCTGTACTAATTTTGTATTGCATATTTGACGACACTCTGACCGAATGAATAATATCATCAAAACACAATCTTTCTTCTCTGATTTCTCACCTCTTACAAAGGAACATGTGATCTTTGTATGTAAGAAAATATTCTAACTGAATCTAAGTAGTTGGGTAGTCAAATCCAATAAATTAGGAAGATGCAATTTATTGGAAGCATGAAAAGGAGGAAGGAGGTTATGCATGCATAAGAATTAGTCAAATCAATCCTACCTCAGCAATGCTATAACATATCAAATGCTCCTAAATCTTCTTAATGCAGATATATGGACATTTAAAATATTCTCAATAAACAGACATTGGAATTTAAAATCGAGCTACCACTTCCTTACGAGAAGGAAGTTTCCAACTATTGATTTGTTCAATGCCCATCTCATCTTGAATCCTTTAGCAATCTGAACATATGGTATGAAATTCCTTCAATTGGAAAGCTCCATCTATTTTTGCATTATGATATTAGTGTGACAATACAATTTCATATCCATAATCAATTTAGAGTAACATTCATTCAACTACATGTAAATTTAATATAAGTAGATTACATAGCAGGTTAATATTTAGAAAAAAAGTACAAGGATAAGTTCATGCCCATAGTACATAAGTTCAGGAAATAGTATAAAAGTATCAACAATCAAGTGGTGAACCCTATGACAGTATCACAAAAGAACAATAATTTATAATGAAAATGAGCCATTATTTGGGCTCATCAGTGATGGTGTGCCTAGAATTTAGTATAACTTTCAAAGGTTTGTTGTAACATCATGAAATTAAACTTAAAATATCTATATACTTCATGAGCTGTGAGATTTAATTCCTTATGCATGTGTAACAATCTCGCATACTGAAAAGGCTAAGGCGACATCTATCCCTTTGTTTCCTTTTATCTTCTTTTTCCTGGGCTAGACACATGTCATGTTCTCGCAAGAGCATAGGGACCCCAAACATACATAATCATCTCCTTGCACTAATGCACTTTGAATGAAACCTATCAAAATTTTCATCAAATGTACTAGGAACTAAAAGGAAACAAAGTGTGCGGAAAATAGTTCCCTGCGCTAAAATCCTAAGGAGAGGATCATGCAAATTCAGATTTAACCCTTATCAATTAAAAAATGATAATACAATTAAATTAGATGTTTCTACAATAACATGCATACATAGAAAAATGAGAATGACACAATGATTTACCCTGGGGAAAACCTTTTGGCAAAAAACCCCAGCACTCCAAAACCTACACAATGTATTAATCAAAACTATTACAGTTTACAATACACTTGCAGTGCAAGTTCTTCCAGAAGATTATCAACACTTGAAGACAATCCGGCAACCTAAAAATGTTCCAATAATACACTTTCTTCACACCCTCATTTTCAACCCTAAAAAATGCTTATATCATGCGCTTCCCTTTTAGGGAAACTTCCAAAGACAGTTGTATTAGGGTTTTACCATTCTCTGAGAAAATAGGCAGAAGAGTGTACAGTACTCAACTTTATCAGCTGCCACATGTCTTGCATGCCTTCACCCATCATCAAATATTTCACAATTATCTCTTACAAATATTAATGACCGTCATTGGAATTTGTCATAACCGTTTTAGTCATGATTACCTTACACATTGTCCAAAGTGCCGACATTTGGAAAATATCAAATGTAAGGAAATATACAAGGTTGAGACACCTTATTCCTAATATTCTCCCACTTGTCGAATACCTTGTAAGAGCCAAAGGAAATAATAGGATTTAATTGCTATAGGACGAGAGGCCCATAGACTCCGAACACCATCTAAACTTCGCTGTGCCCATAGGTTTTGTCAATGCATCTGCAACATTCTTTACTGTATCTACCTTCTCCAAACTTACCTTTCCATCCTCTACCATATCTCTCACAAAGTGAAACTACACATCAATGTGCTTGGTTCTGGCATGGAAAGTTGGATTCTTCACAAGGCAAATAGCACTCTGACTATCGCAACAAATTGTAATCTATCCTGCATCAACACCAACATCTGAACACAGTCTCCTAAGCCAAATGGCTTCCTTACAAGCATGAGTAGTTTCCATGTCCTCTGCTTCTATCATGGACAAAGCGACCATAGGTTGTCGCTTACTCATCCAACTAATGGCACCACCAAACATAGTGAACACATAGGCATTGGTGGATCTCCTGCTATCAATGTCACCTACCCAATCTGAATCCACAAACCCATGAATACAAATAGAATGCAAATATCTAGAAGAGTTACCATGATAGCATATGGAATACTCTAATGTACCCTTCAAATATCTGAACACTCTCTTAACTGCATCCCAATGTACCCGTCCAGGTTTAGCCATAAATTGACTCAGAACTCCCACTACTTGGGCAATGTCTAGTCTAGTACAGACCATAGCATACATAAGGCTGCCAACTGCACTCGCATAAGGTACTTTTCTCATGTCCTCCACCTCACTAGGAGATTTTGGACAATCATCCATAGATAAATTTTTTCCCATAGAAACAAGAACACACAATGGTCTACAATTTGCCATGCTAAACATGTCCAACACAGACTTCACATACTTACTCTGACTCAACCAAAGTTTTTTGTTAGGTCTATCTCTGCTGATTTCCATACCCAGAATATACCTGGCTACCCCTAGATCTTTCATCTCAAACTATGCTGACAACTAAGACTTCAAATTAGAAATCATACCCATACCCCTTCTGAATATAGTGCTCAAGTTGTGACATATAGATCTCTTCCTCCAAATCACCATGAAGGAAAGTTGTCTTCACATCCATCTGTTCTACCTCTAAATCATACGATGTTGCTAGAGATAATAGAAATCTAATGGATGTAAGCTTTGCAATAGGAGAGAATATTTCACCATAATCAATTCCCTCCACCTGTGAATACCCCTTTGCAACCAATCTGGCCTTGTACCTTTCAACACTGCCTTCTGCACAAAATTTCTTCTTAAACACCCATTTGCTTCCAACAATTTTCTATCCTTTAGGCAAAGGTACTAGGTCCCAAGTTTTTTTCTTCTCTAATGAAGCCATCTCATCATCCATGGCATCAATCTAGGAACCTGCATCTTTCATACCCATAGCCTCTTTCACAGATCTAGGCTCATCAGTGTTTGTAATCAAGGCATAAGCACAACTGGAATCTAACATAGAAAATCCAAACCTCTATGGCTGCTTTCTTTCTCTCGTGGATCTCCTCAAGGGTTGAGGTTGAGGTTGTTCTACCTCTTCTTCTAAATTTTTAGAGCTGCTAGAGCTCTCCTCGTCATTAGATCCAATACGGTCTCTCTGTTCAGGCTTCTTAGGGGTAGGAGGCAATTGGACAACATCTTATTTCATTTCTTTTTCATTTGGTTGTAGCACAATAGGAGAAGGTGTTAGCTCTCTAAAAATAACATTTTTTCTATACAACACCTTACCAATCATAGGATCCCAAAGCTTGTATCCTTTCACACCAACACTGTAGCTGATGAAGATACATTTTACAGCCTTGTTTTCCAACTTAGATCTTCTCTCCTTAGGCACATGTG
>MU227618.1:1875038-1901956 GCA_018584345.1 Thuja plicata | reverse complement strand
ACAGCCTTGTTTTCCAACTTAGATCTTCTCTCCTTAGGCACATGTGCATAAGCTTCACAACCAAAAACACGAAGATGTCTAACTGAAGGCTTCTTACTAGACCACACCTCCAAGGGTGTCTTACCAATAAGAGCTGATGTAGGAGATCTATTAACCAGATAGCAAGCAATGGCCACAACTTCAGCCCAAAAACTTTTTTCGAGTCCAGCTCCACTAAGCATACTCCTAGCCTTCTCCATCAATGTCATGTTCATTCTTTCTGCAACTCCATTTTTCTATGGGGTATAAGGAGTTGTCTTATGTCTCTTGATTCCTCGTTCTTTACAGAACTATTCAAACTTTGCTGAACAAAACTCACCACCATTGTCAGTTCTCACACACTTAATTCTTTTACTAGTCTGATTCTCTATAAGAGCTTTAAATTCCTTGAACCGACTGAAAATTTGTGTCTTGCTTTTAAGGAAATAAATCCATGTCCTTCTACTGTAATCATCTATAAAAGATACAAAATAGATATATTTGGAGAGTGAAGGAACTTTAACAGGACCAAACACATCTGAATGGATAAGATCCAAAATACTAGAAGACTTGTGAGAACTGGAGTAAAAATGAACATGATTTTTCTTTCCATAAACACAGTGTTCACAGAAGTCAAACTCGAGATTACAATCATTTAACCCCTCAATAAGGTTTTTATTTTTCAGGGTTCTGAGACCCTTCTCACCAATGTGGCCATATCTCATATGCCACAACATTGTCTTTTTTGCAGGAATTTTGCCTTCCAAAGTGTTAGCACCCTTACGTAAACTTGTTCCACTACCATCGGAACCCATTACCACAGACTTCTTCACTAGTATTGGTTCAGATGGTGGAGATGAAGTGACTGCTGGTCTCTTCCTTGAGATAGAAGAACTATTGCACTGTGAAGTGAAAGCATCAAGCTGAAATAAGGTACCTCTCCTTGTACCTTTTGTGAGAACCATAGCTCCTCTAATCATCTTGCATCCATATTTTGAAAAAACAACTTGCACACCTACATCATTCAACATACTTACAGATAACAGGTTTCGTGCCAAACCCAGGATGTGCATTACCCCGTTGATCCCCTTTACTCGTCCATCAGGGAATTTGATAGTGACTCTTCCTCATCCAACTATCTCTAGGTGAGAATCATCACCCATGTACACCTTTCCACCATCAAACTCCTCGTACTTTGAGAACCAACTTTGATGAGGGGTCATGTGAAAATAATCACCTAAGTTAATCAGTCACACATCATCAAATGCATGGGTGGCCAAGGCTGCGACAAAAGCATCACCATCTTCTTGAGATTTGTCAAAATCTAAATCTGGGCTTTTCTTCTTCTTCTTTGGCTCTTTGCAATCCTTACGAAAGTGCCCAGGCTTACCAGAGTTCCAACATGTTGCCTTAGACTTTCCAGGAGACTTAGACTTCCCACAAGATTGGGATCTATCCTTTTCAGATTTCTTGTCATTTTTCTTTCCTCTATCTTTGGATCTACCATGAACAACAAGGGCTTCCTTGGTTGAATCAGAAGTCTTTCTTCGCATCTCCTCAGATAACAGTGAAGACACCACATCATCCATTTGGAAAGTGACAATAGTAATCCCAAGGGCCATCACAAGATGGTCCCATGAATCCAGCAAGGAACATAGCAGGGTCATACATCGATCCTCCTCCTCCAAATTGACACCGGTTGATGTCAACTATGCAATCAACATATTAAAAGCGTTCAGGTGATCTACAACGGATCCTCCTTCCTCCATTCTTAGAGAATACAACTTCTTTCTTAGGATCAATCTTTTCACCAAGGACTTGGCCTGATACACAGACCCAAGCCATGTCCACAATTTGTTTGTGGTCTTCTCATCAAGAACATTCAAGAGAACAGAATCTGCTAGACAGAGTCTAATGAGACCCTTATCTTTTTGATCCTTGAGATCCCAATCATCTTGAGGCATGTTTACCGGTTTGATATCATTATCAACCGCCTCCCATACATCACAGTCTACGAGCATGTCTTCCATCTTGAGTTTCCACAACTCAAAGTTTGTGCCATTGAACTTTTCCACCTCCATTCTACTATATGAAGAACCTTCCATCTCTTCCTGCAATAAGGTTATGAATACTCTACAAAAATACTCCCACTAAACTGGATATTAGCTCAAAAAAAGCGTACCATAACAAATAGAACCAAAACTGGCCAGGCTCTGATACCATTTGAAAGGAAACAAAGCCTATAGAAAACAGTTCCCTATGCTAAACTCCTAAGGAGAGGATCATGCAAATTCATATTTAACCCTTATCAATTACAGAATGTTAATACAATTAACTTAGATGTTGCTACAATAACATGCATACATAGAAAAATGAGAATGACACAATGATTTACCCTGGGGAAAGCCTTTCGGTAAAAAACCCCAGCACTCCAAAACCTGCATAATGTATTAATCAAAACTATTATAGTTTACAATACACTTGCAATGAAAGTTCTTCTAGAATATTATCAATACTTGAAGACAATCTGACAACCTAAAAATGTTCCAACAATACACTTTCTTCACACCCTGATTTGCAACCCTAAAAAATGCTTACATCATGCGCTTCCCTTTTAGGGCAACTTCCAAAGACAGTCGTATTAGGGTTTTACCGTTCTCTGAGAAAATAGGAACCCAAATTTTGTTTACCCCATAGTTGAAGAAGAGTGTACAATACTCAACTTTATCAGCTACCACATGTCTTGCATGCCTTCACCCATCATCGAGTCTTTCACAATTAGCTCTTACAAATATTAATGACCGTCATAGGAATCCATCATAACTATTTCAATCGTGATTACCTTACACATTGTCCAAAGTGCTGACATTTGGAAAATATCAAATGTAAGGAAATATACAAAGTTGAGACACCTTATTCCTAACAGGAACATGTGGTCTTCAATCAAATAGGTGTAGGCTACTCACAAAACATTTTTCATAAACTGAAAAGATGTGATTAGCATCTTAATTAACCTCCAATAATTAGATCACAAGGTCACAGGTTAAAAAAACATCCATGCTTAACTGTTGTGAGGATGTAACAAGTATTCTACCTTGACTTTCAACCGTTAATCACAAGATCAGAGGTTGATTTTACCTTTATCTTTAACCATTGTGAATTCTAAAAAAAATATTTATCTTAACTCCTAGTGGTTTGTTGCAAGGTCGCAACCTTCCTTGATACTCTACACTAACCACTACAGTCATGCAATCCAACATGTTTTTTAACAACTAACTTTCATTTAATACACTTGAAATAGGATAGGTGGCAATTGGTCACAACATTATGACCTACCATTCACTTACATCATCAGACCATGCAAATTTTTTCTTTCCTTTTTATTTCTTCTTTGTGGTCCCAAGCACGATACGTGGTGGCTCCTCACTTCACCGCAACCCCTTAGTGATGTCATCACTTCTCCCTTGTATTGGTGTGAATGAGTGACAAGTGACAACTTCTCACCATTTTGTAGGCTAACTCCAGTTTATTATTTTCAATCCATGAAGTTGTGACTTAGTATTTCTACCTAACCATTTGTAGCTTAGCATATGATCACTGGTTAGAATGAATGTTGATGTTAACTGATGTGATCATGTACCTAAACTTGAATGTGACTTTCACACACTCATCGTAATATCGCAAGCCTTGAAGGATGTTTGTCTTGACATCTTCAAAGTCACAATCTGGCAACTTACATAACTATTGATGGTTAATCACTTTTTGCAACCATTCTTAAGTGATTGATTTGGGGGTTACAAATTTGTGCATAAACACTTAACAATATTAATCAACACATGCACAATGTTATGACTTAAATTGGTCATCTACTAGGAAATAAAACACTTAGACATAGGGACCAAAGGAAATCATGAGGACATAGGAAACAATTGATGATAATCATGAGGGAATAAAGGCAAACCAGCCAAGCAAGTTAAAAGCCAATGGGGCCGGTAACTAGATGATAAAAAATACAACCTAAATGACTAAAGGCTAGGAAGTTGATAGAACTAGTCAATGATGAAATAGAACAAGAGGAAAATCAGGATACAATGAATTATTTCTTAGAATTTTTAAACCCTAGCAATAAAATAAAAAATCAAATATACAAAATAATCGTAAAACCTATATTCATTTTATAGTCCCAATAATGGCTCTGACCTAGGATGCTTGAATACCAGTTTCAATGTGAGAATCTAGTTATCTCTTAGAGAGAAGATCCCTAACCTAAAACACACCGGACAACTGAAAGAAAATTAACTCTAAGATATTCACAAATATATAGAACATATTGTGCATGGATTCATGAAAAGAATATTTTAAGGAATTTTCCATGCACTAGTGATTCCTTCATTTAACCATTGATATTTAAATATATATATATGAATCCTTACTATGAATATCATTAATGATAAATGGGTCAAGCCACAATTATTCAAATGTACCACGTTTTCCCTTTGCCTGAGTTCTGGCATTCCATATTAAAACCATATCATTTACTACAAACTTTCTTTCTATTTCCCTCTTATCAAAAAAGTACTTAACTTGTTGCTAAAATTTAATCTTCCTCTTTTGGGTTTCATCTCTAACTTCCTCTAGCTCAATTAGGTGCATCATCCTCTCATTCATAGGCTCAAGAATATCAATCTCCTTCTCTTGAATTTAATTTGTATATAGGTAATAATTTATTCATTGGAAATCTAGCTTGAACACCATAAACAAGCTCAAAAGGTGATTTCCCTATAGCTTTCTTTTTTTCACTCTATCCGTGCATAATGCTAACTTATCTTAGAATCCCAAACCCTTCAATTCCTTTCCAACATTCTCTTAATGATTTTCATTAAGCTCTTATTGCTAGACTTGGCCTGACTAGTCCCTTAGGGATGATAGGGTGATGAATATGTGATTTTGATCCCATGATCATCACAAAACTGTGTAAACTCCCCAGACCTAAAACACATTGTATCATCAATTATTAACCTGGAAGGAACACCAAATCTGGTTAATTTATTGTTCATCAAAAAATCAATCACTGCTTTAGTAGTAAATTTTCTTATTGGGATAGCCTCTGTCCATTTTGTAAAGTAGTCAGTGGAAACTAATATCCATTTGTATCCACTACTAGAATTTTTAGAAATTTACCCAATAAAATCAATATTCCATTGAATAAAGGGAGCTTCCACTTTTAATGGCTTCACTAATAAAGCACCAAATTATTTCAATTTTCTTGCAAATTTTTGGCAAGCTTCACATCTTCTAACATGTTTATGAACATCAAAAAACATAGTAGGTCAATAGTATTTGGTCCTCAAGATCTTTTGAGTTTTTTCCTTTGTATAATAATGGCCTCCAAAACTTCCTTCATGCATCTCATTCATTACCTTTTCTACCTGAAAGTTATCCAGAAAAACAAGAGGACACCATCTTTATTTTTGTAAAATAGGCCACTATCTATGAAAACATATCTCAAATATTGTAACTCCAAGGTCCTTTTTCTACCCATTCAATAATTTTGGGCCTTGTAAATATTGCAAAATATATAGGATGTTAATGTACCAAGAAGTATGTTGCAAACTGAATAAAGGGTGATTTCTATCTAAACCTGTATTTACCTAAGATGCTTCCAAGTTTTCCTTAGTCATCAATTTGGCTAATCCGTGTCCTCTTACTAGTTTGGTAATTTGAATTTCAACATTGAATTAGTGGATCCTACCAATCAATCTACATCTTCTCCCAGTGACTCCAAATTCCACAAAAATATCTTTAACAATAGAGTTAGGAACATATGCTACAACCTTAGATCCTACCAAATATGGCCTAAAATTCTTAATTGCCTTAACCAGTGCATATGCTTGTTTTTCTACCATATCATACTTAACTTAGTTGCATGTATGGATTTACTAAAGAAGGAAATAGATTTCTCAAGACCCTCTTCATTCTTTTTAATTAAAACAACAAATATAGTGTGGACGAAGGAAAAATAAAATAGTTGAAATAGGTTACTGAAATTTGGAGATTTTAATATAGGAGCTTCTTCTATTGCTTGTTTAATTGCTAAGAAAGAAACAAGTGCGTCATTAATGAAATAAACATTGGCCACTTTCTTAATAATTTTGGAAATGGGCTTCACAATCTCTAGAAAATTAGAGATAAATCTTCTCACAAAGTTAATTTGACAAAATAAAGATTGGATAACTTTGACAATTTTTGGAATATGAGTCTTATCAATTGTTGTTACCCTTTTCAGATCAATCCTTACTCCCTCTTTACAAAAAATGTAAACTAATCGCTTACCTTTAGTCACAATAAAATTACACTAATTGGGGTTCAATGAAATCCCATACTCTAAAGCCTTAACATATTGTTTTTCTAAATTCATGCAATAATGCTTGGTCTTCTTGGAATAAGTCTTGAGATCATCCTGATAGACAACCATCATAATGTCAATCAAATCTACAAAGGCTACATCCATAGCTCTTTGAAATTGACACCTACATTAGTTAGACCAAATGGCATCCTAATATATGTAAGTACCCAAGGGAGTTGTAAAAGTTTTTTTATATTGTTTTGATTCCTTGACTACAACTTGGTCATCAATATTTGGAAAAGGATAATTATCCTTCAATGAGGACATATTCAGGTTCCTAAAATCCACACACAACCTGATATCACTATTTTTATTTCTTACCGGAACAAGGTATAAACCCAAGAAGAATGTTTTATGGGTTTTATGATTCCCCCATCCCTTAAAATTACCAACTCTTCTTGCATCTTGGGTGCAATGGTGGTGTTAATTTAACTTTAATTTTTCCTAAGAGGTTTTGTCTCTGGTTTGAGAGGTATTTCATGTTGAAATATATCCTCCCCATAAGATTTAAGGTCATCATATGACCAAAAAAACAATTGTTTGTATTTTCTCAGCAAAGTAATAAGCATGGTCCTCACTTGTGGGGAAATCTATTTTTTTTGTGTAGATTTTTTATGGAAATGTTATGTCCTTAACTTGGTATACTCAAGATCAGCTTTTAATATAAGAGATGATTTAACAAATTTACAATCATTATTATAAAAAACCCTTTCCAAGGCAACCAAACCCCTTGGAATTTTTATTATTTTAAGTTGTACAGTTCCATTGCCAAACAGAGTATCATTTCCATCAATGCTCTCTACAAAAGCATTGAAGTTTGTCTCTTGAGACTTATATCCATCAATAGATGATAAGAACTTTAACAGGTCATAAACATCATTAAAAATTTTCAAATACAGACATTATCTGGAATAGATGGCCCGACTTTAACCTCAACTTTTGAAATCCCAGCTAAAGTAATGTCATCACCTTTTAATGCTATGTTAGCTAAAAAGTCAGCCATAATTTTTTTGGATCTCTCAACCCATCCTATAGAAAAAGCATCAAATAATTCTATAGAATATCATATATCAAATTTGTATCATTTGAGCCTTTCATTCTTGGCAGAATATACCGACCTGATTTGAGAAACAATAACCTCTGAATCGCCAAACACCTTGAGTAGGTGAATTCCATGTTTTATGGCAAAATTCAAACTTAACAAGAGTGATTCATACTTTGCAACATTATTAGTTCACTCAAATGAAAATAAGAAAGAATACTTATATGTCTTACCATTCAGTGCTATAAAAAGTAACATCAGCTCCTGATACATCATTGGAACATGCACCATCAAAGTACATCTACCTAAACTCATCTTGGCTTTCCATTAACAATAATTTCAATTGGATTCAAATTCTAAATATGGGGTTTTGTAAGATCTACTTGAAGAAATTATATTTTTCCATTAGTATATGCAAGGAAAAAAATGATCTACACCATTCGTTTATACTACACCAATAGACAGGGCACAACACTACCCGATGCCAATGTTACCCGATACTACCAAGTACAAAGCATCCTGACAAACACTATACAATGCAACCTGATGAAATAGTAAAGAGTGGAACCCGACAGATGAAGGGAACCTGACTATCAGTTCAATGAAGGAACACCAACAAACTTTTAGTTCAACCCGACGATCAAGAACTGACAGTCAGTTACATCCCGCAAAAAGTGGATTTGACTTTCCACGTCAGATAAATCAATAAATTTTTATATTTAGCTTCTTGATTTGTTTTCAATCCATTATGTGCAGAGAAAGCAATGTAATTATTATTGATTTAATCAGTTTAACTATTTTAAAAACATGCAAACTAAAGGATCAAGGTCAAGTTGTATACCTTGGATCAAGAGTTAACATTGTAATGTGTGATTCTACAATAGGTCAAATACTTGTATAAATAGATGCTCAATCTATTATGAACATGTTGTTTGATGATGATTTTATCCACTGAGAGCATCTAAGGATCAGACAAGAGAATTCATGCAGAAGGACAGAAAAGGATCAATTGAGTTTCAAGAATAGAACACAGGCTACCGATGAGCAGGAAAAGGTATTAATCAATCACTATAGGTGATATTCATATTATGAGAGCTTTAATGGATATGTGATCAACAATTATAGATTACATACAGTTAGGTCAAACATATTGTACTCATTCTAACAAGTGTAGTACACTTAATAAATCCTTTCAAGGAAGGTGGACTTAACAGTCCTATTGTAAATCTCTTGACCGAGTGCACACTTTATTAGTGTTGTTAAAAGCTCTTAACAGAGTAGATATTAACAGGTCTCCACTTTAATACTCCTAATAGGGTAGATCATTAGAAGTGATCAATTGTAAGCCTTTACCGGCTCCCTTCCATTCTGTAGATAGTGAAGTTTTGTGGGTGCCATCCCCACCGCAGGTTTTACTTCCTAACAGGAGTTTTCTGTGATATCATATCTTGTGTTATGTGTCTATTACTTTCATGAATGTTTCTATGAATATTGCATATAATTAAGTTTATGAATTAATACTACATGCATAAGAAAGAACATCAGATATGGTCGGTAATAGATTAAAGATTGTTTAATAATGTTGGAAGGTGAAAAGCGTTAGTGGTATCGATTCACCCATCCCCTCTTAGTACTACTTCCCATTAATCCCAAAAATTGGTATTAGAGCTAAGTCTCCTCTTGGAAAGATTAAAGGCTTAAGAGAAAAGATCATACAATGGAGAAGTACAAACTTGATAAAAATATTGAGAATAAAAAGCTTGAAATCTAGATGTTCTATGAATAGTATAAAGAAGTCAAAATCAAGATGAGAGAGTTGTTGGATGAGAGAAAAGGTATGGAAACTCAGAGAAATGAAAAAGATTATCAAGAAGAAGAGATTCCAGATTTCTTTGAATCTTCAGGATCAAACACAAGTAATGCATCAGATACATCAGAAGAGAACATCACAAATCTAAAGGAGATCAATCAACATCTGACAGAGAAAATAAAGATGTTGCAAATCAGTCAAGAGACCCACATGGTAAGAATGATTAATGTGATGAGTTCTGCTAGACAAGATGAAATAGAAAAAACACTAGCTATTGATGACAGGAGGAAGATTACAAAGAAGCTACAAGAAAAAGAGTTAGAAATTCTAAGACATGATGAGCATCGCCATGAGATTACAAATTAGATTAATCTTATGAGTCAAGAAGCAAACAAAATGAATATAGAACTCATTGAAAGAGTACAGGCTATCGGTGAACTAAGAGAAGAGAATGAAAAACTAAAGCATGAGGTTAGAGTTTAACAACAATATAATGAAATTATCAGAAAGGCTGAAGAAAGCAATAAAAGAATGGATGATTTTCTTGAAGGACAACAAAGAGTTAACAACAACAATGGTCTAGGTTTTACCGAAAATGGAGAATCATCAACTCAAGACAATCCAAAGAATGTCTATGAAAATCCAAGACCAAGAAATCTTACATGCAAACACTATGGAAAGCAAGGCCACACATCAAATGTATGCAGAGGAAAAATGAAAGGTATTCCTAAATCTACATCTTCATTCATAGGATTCTGTTATAAATGTAACAAGAAAGGACATAAAGCATATGAATGTAAGTATAAGATGGGTCAACCAAAGAAGAAAACCTACATGGACAAATACTGTCCTACATGAAAAATGAATGGGCACACAAGTATTGAATGCTGGAAAAAGAAAAAGCAAGCATGGAAGCCTAAAGGTCAAGAAACTCCCTATCAACCAAAGAGAATCGGTAATCAATATGTATGGGACTATAGTACATGGAAAAATTGTACAGCATGTGGTAGATATGGTCACATTTTTGCAAACTGCATGAGAGCATGGACCAAAAGGTCCATAGGTTGGACAAACCCCAGAATGGCATGCTTACACTGTCATAAAGTTGGTCATCTCAAGAAAGACTACAAAGACTGAATGATAGAGACAAGCGTATATCCCAATAGAAACACCATTGAAGATATCTAGAGGGCTAGAGACAAAATTTGGAGAAAAGCTTCAAGAAATGATGAAGCTAGACCAAGAAATGCAAGTGGTGACACCCCATCCAATGGATCTAGTGACATCACCACCCCCACTTAAGTTGAACAAGTAAGTATGGAACTACACTACACAAAGCCATATTTTGCATCAGTTTCATTATACAAATTGATAGATAGTCAAAATCTACATGAATAAAGATGCATATTATGTTACTTGTTACAATTATGAGAAAACAACCCTGTCGGTAAACACATACTGAAAATCATGAGTGAACACAAAGGATGAGTTTTCTACACTTACCGAGAATCGTCAGTCAACACATAAAATGGCTAAGTTGCTAATGTAACCCAACACCCATCGGTAAGGAAGCAAAGTTACAATGGTTGTCTTGACACAACACCGATATCCATCGGTGAAAGAAAAAATCTTAACAGCTATCCTGAGCATCCTGTCAACAACAAAAATGTTAATTGAGAAGTCTTCCTGACAAACTCTGTCTTCATGACCCGACGAGTCATTGAACATTTATGACAGACTTAGGGAAAAAATCTATAAATACTTGACGGGAGCACTTCATTTCTCACACCTTATTTGAGAATAAAGAGCGGATAAAAAATAGAGCGAGAAGAGATCAGATAGCAGAGAAACCTTGACTTGATCGAACACACTCCAAACAAATCATTTACTAGTTTTACAAATCAAAGTAAGTACCGGGCGCAACAAAAAAACTTTGTTATGATTTTCAAGAAAGCCCTAAATTTGAAATAAGATGGCAACCACTTCAAGAACCGTAAAGATTAAGAATGACAAGAAGAATGTGGCTAAGCTAATAAATAACAATACTTGTGTGGAACCAAATTACAAGATATACCTGGAGATTGTATTGCAACCTGATGATTCCGGTGCATTTCAAAAATTCCACCTAGGGTTTTGCTGATAGAGGACGTGAGGTCCTACATTCACTGTAAGATCGCTGAAATAGGTGATCTGGAGATAGAACAAGCTTACAAGAAGGTGTGTGATGCAGAAGGGAACCTAAAATAAGAACACAAGCATATGCAAGTTAAAGGGATAACTAATACCCTATATTTTCAGAGGGTTTTCAAAACCAACTGGATTAGGTTAGTTTTGAGAAGAATGCATGACCAAAAGTTGTGGTTAGATGAACCTAAGAAAATCACTAAGGATGTGTTGCATGCTGTAACTGGTTACTTGATAACCGACAAGCCTAAGGCACACAAACATCCCTCTAGGATAGAAGTTGAAAAACTCACAAAAGCTATGTGGGATAACAAAGGTCTCAAGGTAAACACCATCACCGACAAGGAACTGAGGTTCGGTGAATGTGTGATATGTTACAAGATCTTCCAGGCAAGTAGGCTAAATAACATTGCATCTACAGAAGTAAGCATAGCTTACAAGATAGTGACAAAGGGAATACAAATGGATCTATGTGAGATCCTGTTGAAACAACTTGATGAGAACATGACAAAAATCAGGTCTGCAAAGACTAACACATGTAAGTTCAGTTCACTTATCATGTGTATATTCTTTTACTTTCAAGAATACTTTCCTTCAGTAGGAAAAGTAAAGTGGGATACTACCAAACCAGTCACACTACAAATTAGTGAACTTATTAAGTCACCAGGAGATAATTTTGATTCAGTAATGACTACATACTTCCTTGAATTAAAGGAAAAGATGATGGAAAGAGTGAGGATCCCTGAGAAATTAATTGAGAAACATAGGGATGAGATATGTTTTATGGTACATAAAAATTTTACTCACATAAAACTAGTTGTACCAAGGATAGCCTGGTTAGCCCCTCTTGACTATGAAATCAACATAGATCAAGAAACCAATGCAATTGATGCATTAATCAATGAACCACTTGATAGAAAACAACCAAGGTTTGGAAAATATGAAGAGGCTAAGTCCAAGATAAAAACATGCCTAGTAATCAAGAAGACTGTCAACAAGAAGAACAAAATGGTAAAGAATCTTGAAAAGATTCTATCTGTTAATGAGGAGGAAAAAGAACAAACAGAGGAAACCAAGGAACAGGGTACCATTGGTGAAGGACGAGATGAGAAACAATCAGATTCCAAGGCCACTAAATCTGATACACCTCGACCTCCTAAAAAGAAATATAGAACAAGGATCCAAACAAAAAAATATACTACACCTCTAAAGAAAGGTCAAGTGGGGAACTATAAGAGGAAGAAACAGATAGAGAAACAAACTATGAAGGAAACACCTACAAAAAGGAGGAAAATAATGGTCGAGACCAAAGCTGACATTAAATATTCCAAAGAGGATGAGCCTGATGTAAGTAAGAAAAGTTTTCTCACTAGAACAATTGATGAAATTGTTGAGTCAATTGCTACTACCAATACAATGACTAATAGGAAAATTAAACAATGGGATAAACTTGAGCCAGAGGACCAAAACAAGATACAAGATGCAATAATCAAGGCAATGGTCAAGTTCAAATATGTACCATTAGAATTTATAGGCCAAATACCCAAAGAGCTGGGTAATAGAATTTCACAAAAATGGTCATATGCTCTACACACTGAAAAGGAAGCAAGGGAGAGGGTACTTGTCACACTTATGCCTCCCAAATCAAAGATGGAAGAGATCAAAGAAATAATGAAAAAGAACTCAAGTAAATTTGTAGCTAAGATAAGAGCTTACAAAGTGCTAGAAGATAAGTTTATAGAGCTGGACAGCATGACCAAGGCCAAATGGAGACAACTCCTAGATCTTCCTACAGAGTCAACAAGTTGTGAGAATCAATTACTTCTCACCGAAACACCTCATGTAGAGGAGGAGAAAGATAAGGCAAGTCCTAAGCACATTGTTTTGGATAATGTAGATAATGCTGAGCCAATTGACTTAGACAAAGTCATGGATGATCTTGACATTCAAGACATCACTCAGCATGATTCAGATAAAGATCCTCAGAAAGAAGATGATGTAACTTTTATATCTCTTAAGGATCAAATCAAGAAACAACAATTGGAGACCCAAGGAAAGAAGGACATGGATGCTGCTGATGAAATATGGCCAGACACATCAATAATTAACATCATAGGACTGGACCCTGTTGATCAACTAAAAAAAGATAAAGATGTCACTTCTCAACAGGATCAAATCGATGAGCAAGACACAACACTAGATGCAACACAAGTAATCATGTAGAATAACATGCCAGTATTGATGAAGGCAATAAATCTGCTAGAAGGCAATGAAGAATCATATGTAGCAGATTCAAGCATACCCGAAGATAAGAGTGATGTAGAGACAAAGGACACAACCGATGCACCAAAGGATACAAATGAAGAACAAGCTGCAACCGATGATTAGAAAGAATCTATTGATCAGAATAAAGAAGAGGATAAACAAGAAGAAGAGGACAAGTAAAAGGAAAAGGGTGAAGAGGCAAAGACAGATGCCCAAGAGAAGAAAACAAAAGATAAATCTGCAGAGACACCCAAGGTTGATGGAGAGACATCTTCAGCAAACCAACAGGTGAACCCCAAGCAAAAAACACAAGAAGCATCATAAAAAAATCCTTCATCGAGTGCTTCAAAGAAGACACATGAACTAGAAATGGTAGTTCATACATCTGCATCCACACAAATCTCAAGGAAGCAGAAAAGAAAGAATAAGAATCCAGTGACTCTGGATGAAATTATTGAGATTCCAGTTTGTGATCCTAGGACATTAGATCCAACTGAATTGACAAAGTATGCAAGACTTTGTGAAAGGAAAGCAATGCAAGACAAGTTGAGAAAAGCCACAAAAGAAGAAAAGGTACTTGAAGTTTCATGAGGAATACTTCAAAAAATTGTACCTAATGTAGATGTTGATCAAACACCCCCAATGCTTGATCAATTAGTGGTTCTCATAGATGCAATCACATCTCAGAACATAGATGCTGAGAAGGCCATGGAAGAAAGACTTGAACAGAAATATGAGTTCAAGTTAGTTGAGAAGATAAGCCAAGAAGTGGCATTGCAAAAGGTAAAGCTTTCTGAACTAGTTAGCATAATAGATCCAATCATTTCAGAAGCTATAACCTTGATACAAAAGTTATGCACATTAGATCAACTCACAAAGGAATATACCGACAAGATAGCACAGATAGATGTTGATCTTCAAACAAGTGCACAAAGTCTCACAAATAGTGAAGAGGCAATGAAATTGCACAATGAGCAGCTCAAGAAAGCTCGAAAGCTGAGACAAGACATTCAAATTGCAGAAACAAAGTTTAGAGATGAGGTAAATGAGCTCCAAGCTCAAATCTTATTGACACTCTCATTACTACAGCAACATATGATAGAGGCAAGAGCACTAATTGCCACCCCAGAAATGTCTGTCCTAGACAACATTTATGATATGCATGCAAGAATAGAGCTAGAACACATGACACTAGAACTCCTGAAAGAAAAATGGGAGAAATTGCTCAAAGATATCAAGAACACCCACTCACACATTCTTGACACATTGTAAGTTACACATTTTTGTCACATTTTTGACAACTTATAAGTTGTAGGTTTTTGTCACGAGTATCAAATAAAGGGGGAAATGTAGAGTCAATCAATAAAAGGGGAAATGAAAGGAAGAAATGATTTGTACAGTCAGTCACTTGAAAGAGAAAAGAATAGGGAATGTATAGTATAAAGGAAAGTATACATGTACATATACTTATACTATACCGATACATACAGTTAGGGGGAGTCATATAATGACAAGGATATATACATGGTGTACATACTAAACACTTTAGTATTATACACATATCAGATTTTGATACTAATGTCAAAGGAGGAGATTGAAGACATTATATTTTTCCATTAGTATATGCAAAGAAAAACATGATCTACAACATCAGTTTATACTACACCGACAGACAAGGCACAACACTACCCGACGCCAAGGTTACCCGATACTGCCAAGTACAAAGCATCTCGACAAACACTATACAATGAAACCTGATGAAATAGTAAAGAGTGGAACCTAAAATATGAAGGGAACCTGACTATCAGTTCAATTAAGGAACACTGATAGACTTTCAGTTCAACCCGACGATCAAGAATTGACAATCAGTTACATCCAACAAAAAGTGGATCTGACTTTCCACGTCAGATAAATCAGTGAAGTTTTATATTTAGCTTCTTGATTTGTTTTAAATCCATTATGTGTGGAGAAATCAATGTAATAATTATTGTTTTAATCAGTTTAACTATTTTAAAAATGTGCAAACTAAAGGATCAAGGTCAAGTTGTATACCTTGGATCAAGAGTTAACATTGTAATGCGTGATTCTAGAATAGGTCAAATACTTGTATAAATAGATGCTCAATATATTGTGAACATGGTGTTTGATGATTATTGTAGCCACTGAGAGCATCCAAGTTTCAAACAAGAGAATTCATGCAGAAGGATAGAAAAGGATCAATTCAGTTTCAAGAATAGAACACAGGCTACCAACGAGCAAGAAAAGGTATTAATCAATCACTATAGGTGATATTCATATTCTGAGAGCTTTAATGGATCTGTGATCAGAAATTATAGGTTTCATATAGTTAGGTCAAACATATTGTACTCATTCTAACAAGTGTATTACACTTAAGAAATCCTTTCAAGGAAAGTGGACTTAACATTCCTATTATAAATCTCTTAACCGAGTGCACACTTCATTAGTGTTGTTAAAATCTCTTAACATAGTAGATCTTAATAGGTATCCACTTTAATACTCCTAATAGGGTAGATCATCAGAAGTGATCAATTGTAAGCCTTTACCACCTCCCTTCCATTCTGCAGATAGTGAAGTTGTGTGGGTGCCATCCCCACCGCAATTTTTTACTTCCTAACAAGAGTTTTCTGCGATATCATATCTTTTGTTATGTGTCTATTACTTTCATGAATGTTTCTATGAATATTGCATATAATTAATTTTATGAATTAATACTACATGCATAAGAAAGAACATCAGATATGGTCAGTAATACAGTAAAGATTGTTCACTAATGATGAAAGGTGAAAAGTGTTAAAAGTTTTAGTGGTACTGATTCATCCCTCCCCTCTCAGTGCTACTTCCCATTAATCCCAACACTACTTTGAAATTTTCTATATCCAGGTCAACTAAATTTGGATCAATAAGCTCCACCTTAGTTGGTGATCAAGGTTCTCTTATTAGTTTGACTTCTTGACTATTGACTGATAAGCTAGCATAAGATAAATCTAATTGAACATGTCCTCCTACAGTAGCAACCCATTGTTTAGACAATAAATTTTGATAATTAGGAGGAACATCAACTATTGTTATGTCTAATTTGTAAGTAGCTTAAGGGAAGTTTTCAAGTTTGAGATCTACACATTTCATAACACCTATGAAAGGGACATACCTATTGTCCATGGAATAGCACTTCCCAAATGAGATATGTATCCACATACCAACTTATTTCATAATGCCAAAAGGCATACCATTTATGGATACCCCTGAGTCAATCACATAGTTCCTCATTAGTTTGTTGTTAATAAGTAATGAAATGTAGAAAGGATAAACTTGAGAAGGACATGTGGTAAAATTATTACCTATATAGACCTTAGGGGTTTTCAAATCTTTTGTACTCTGATTTATCCTTTCAACTACATTTTGAGAATCCTTTTTCTTCTTAGCATCCACAAAAAGTTCATTAGTAACATCAAAAATCATATCCATAGAGTAATTTTGTGTTCTTCAATTTTTATCATCTCGAGAAAAGGTACATATACCCTTATTTGAGATAAAGTATGTACCATATCAAAAGGATAACATACTTGACTAGGTGGTGTTACAATTTTGCTAGAAATTCCCTTTTGGATCTTTTCATTTCCAACATGAAAAAGATTTTTGCATCATTATAAACAAGGGCCTTCTCATCATTCTATGCAAGGGCCTTCACATAGAATATATCACAGGCCTTTAAAATCACACTAAAAATGGATGTCGGATTACTTAATTATAGGCATCCAAAGTTGAGAATCTATAATTTCTAAACAAAAATAGGCACAAAAGAAAAAAATGATTGCACCACTATAAATTAAATGAGTTATAATTCTGAGTAATAGGCCTCAAAAAATTGCATTGAAAAAGGATGTTGGGTGATTGAGTTATAGGCCTCAAAAGTTGAACTTCTAAAATAAAAATCTAAATTGTGAGGGGGCAAAATATTTTAGGGCTTGGTGATACAATATTGATTCTAGTATGGAATATTCTTTGTCTTGTGGAAATTTTTCTTTTGGTTTATGACATAGCTATGTGATTATATCAATGAAAAGGAAGGTGATGCTAGTAGTCAACATAGTGACGCCACTGCTTGTGAAAAAATATTCCTCATGGAATATTATAGAATCATTAATGGATGCTACAAAACATTAAATTTTTTGTTAGTGGATTTCAACATTGTTATGTGGAGGCTGTGCCTAGCCAATGGTGTGCAATCACATGGCATCCTAACAATATATAGTTAGCTATTTTATACACATTGCACATGTATATCTATGTAGACAATACCTTTAAATTTTTTTTTTTTTTCAAATCAGAAAAAAATTGATTTTTTAATTCGAATGTACCCAAATAGTTTTTAATAAAAATTCCAATGTCTAATTGTATGAGAAGATATCCCTACCATCACTCTTAGAAGACACAAAAACCCTATGATTAATTATCAATTCATAATCACATACCTTCACCAAAGAACTTTGAAATTGCAGGGTACATTTTTGATATAATAACCACTTCCCAACTTTGAGCCCTCATATATTTGCCTCTAGTATCTAGTTTGGATGAAATAAAAGGTTTAAGAAACTTTCTCAAACATTATAAATGCAATGGTGAACTCATATTTCCAACAAAAATCCCTAGTTTTTATTTGTAATACAAATACATGAAGATGAAATCTCCAAATCTATTATTTATATCTTGTTTTCCTAATTCTCAAGGTCACCATTCAATGCAAGAGAAGAGCATATGTTATATCTTAAGAAGCACACACACAACTGAGAGGGGGGTGAATGAGTTGTGCCACAATATTAATAAACTTTAACCAACTTATAAACTTTAATCTCAGATATGAATGATAAACATGAAAAAAAGATCTCAACACAATAGAATCACATAAACCAATATTTTTGATGTGGAAACCCTGTTAAGGGAAAAACCATGGTGGGGATGGAACCCACAATATGAGTGCACCTAGTAATAAATAATGTACCCTTTTAGGAGTATTACAAAAGGGGAATGCACATGCATTTAGGCACACTTCCTAGAGGTCATTTCTCTTGAACACAATTACAACAAGGCTCATTTCCTTACAAAAAAACTATGATCACATATCAAGGAAGACTTACAATCAAAACACTCAAACTGAATGGTAGCATATGTTATATTGAAACAATTCCAATGAAGTGCATAGATCTCTACATTATTTCAGATTCCACTCATACCTCTTATCTCAAAATCATGTATATCATTTATTTCATCTGTCTACACATTCTCACACTACTGTTCTTCTATGCAACTTCAAATGATTACATCTATAAATACAATTTATCAACTCATCTCAATGAGGTCTAGCTCATGGATCTAATTGCAAACAAACAATAAATTACAATTCAATCATCAATGTGATCAATTGAATGTCAGCTAGGACATTGCAATGATCTATATCAACAACCTCGAACACGCTCAGTTCCATCAATCACGCTCTAAATCTTCATAACACATTACATCTTTAGTTTGCTTAAGACCAAATGAATAACACCAACAGGTAAGTGCACCAAGATGGTGATTAAAAAGGGGGGTATAAGCAGCCACTTTTTTTTTTAAAATACGTAAATCTGAACTTCAAATAGACATTTGAGGGTTATGCACTCAAAATTATAAGTTGTGCAAAGAATAACTAGAAATTGAAGTACTCTAAATCTAGTTACTAAACTACTAAAGTTTTTTTCAAAATGGATAATATTAAGAGGGTCAAACTCACTGTGCACGAAACACTATTCTTGATTTTTTCTGAAAAAACATAACATAGCTATTTCTATGTGCTTCACAAAAGAAATTGTTAGATTTAGTATTTTGAAAAATCCTTTCGTAGGATGATAGGTAAGATTTAGATCTATAAGTTGTGTTTTTTTTGTAATTTTTTGTTGAGTAATTTTTTTAATAATTTTTTGAAGTGACTGCATCCTGAAAATTTGGTACCTGTTCGTGCGCTGGGCATAACTTGCATCAAAATAATTGAAAATGAAAACCTTTTTTAAAGTGTATAGAATCTAGTGTAGAATAGTAATATGTATTTTTTTTTAATTTGGTCAAGTAGATCAAACATTATTAAAAAAATGGTAGACATATGTCTCTTAGGGAGGTCAAGACACTGGTAAAGAAAATTAAAGTTTACTAAGCTAATGTTGTCCAAAAATAGAAAAAAAATATAAGGTTAGAAAGTTGAAAAGACGTGTGAGATTATGGTGATAATTTTAGACATACCCACTTGATCATTTGTAAACTTGATGACGAAAAAGTTGACAAATCATCTAAGAAGATGAAAAGATGTGTAAAGGGACAAAAATGAAGGGAAAATGAGTTTGCAACCCTTAGAGTCATTTTCCAACCCTCTTACTAAGCCAAAACATGTACGGGCTCCTATGTGCCAAATTACCCGCATTGGTTTTGCAAAACAAAAAGTACAATTTCAAATTCTACATAACATGTGCGGGTTATGTTGAACTAAAAGAATCATTTTAGGTTTTACATTACTCGTACGGGTTATGAAGACATAAAAATGTATGCTTGTAAATTTAGCATACACTACACATATGTATAGACTTACATATATAATATGTGTTTATGTATTCATATATTCATATCTATAGTTCTATATACATATATTTATATAGATTTATGTATAAATGATTGTATACATACATGATTCTCCTTGTTTCCTCTCTCTCATCTTCCTTCCCCCATCACCATTTATGTATATTCTGAGCCCTAGTTATCCTCCTTGAGCTCTACCTCATCTCTCTCCCCCTCTCTTCTATATTTTCCTCTCTCTCTCTCTCCCTCTCTCTATCTTGTTGGAAAGTGATAAATTTTGTGTGTCATGATTCACTTTTTGTTTTTCATTTATGGAAACACATTTGACACATTGATCGATTGATTTGGAGTTAAGTTTTGGTGACTCTATTATGAAATCGACTAAGTACTGAGCAGAAATACAGAGGTATTTTGGGTATCAAAGATTGAGATCGACAAGTTATGACATGCAAGCTTAGAGGGAGATACTATGGAGTATGTATGACCTTCATCTAAGATCAATTTCATTTTGGTAAATTTTACAGAGAGTTATAGTAAAATAAAGATATGTGACAATAGCAAAATAGTGATACAAAGTTGTTGAACTGAAGCGATGATTTGAGGAGTATGACGTGGACTCCTGGAAAGCTAAGATAGATTATGTTTGTTCATAATATATATTTTTATTATGTAAGAGCATCCAATATCTTTATCAAATGTATTTTATATTGAGAGCCAACTATGTAATATATATATATATATATGAAGATATTTTGCAGAGTGAAGTATGTGATGGATATGATAAAAACCCTGTTAAAGGTATACAACACCCTGTTAGGGGCCAAATGAGCATACAACTCTTACAACATACTTATGTTACAAAATTTTCTCATTAATGAACAAAACAAGCATCAGATATGCTTAGATAGTTCCTATTATAGCTCTTCAACGATCTTTGTAATTCTCTGCTCTGCCATTCGCATCTCCCAAAACCATATCATATCCATCACATACTTTGCTCTGCAAAATATATTCATACATACATACATACATACATACATATATATATATATATATATATATATATATATATGATATGGTTTTGGGAGATGCGAATGGCAGAGCAGAGAATGACAAAGATCATTGAAGAGCTATAACAGGAACTATCTAAGCATAGCTGATGCGTGTTTTGTTCATTAATGAGAATATTTTGTAATAGAAGTATATTGTAAGAGTTATATTCTCATTTGGCCCCTAACAGGGTGTTGTATACCTTTAACAGGGTTTTTAGTCCTCTAACAAGGAATTTTACTATGTAATATTCAGCTCCTAATAGGGCTAGGTCTCCTAATAGGGACACTATAATTTAGTGCATGCTTGTGGTTATCATCCCCACCAGGTTTTTCCCTTGGCCAGGGTTTCCTCGACAACAAATAATGGTGTTATAAGTACTATGTTATTTATTTATGTTTATTTGATTTCAATATGCTTATGGTTTATGTTGAATTGATTTAAAGTTTATTTTAAGTGTTTTAATATTGATTCACCCCCCTCTCAGTATTACCTAATCCTAACAATTGGTATCAGAGCTTTTGGCCCTTGGAGAGAAAGCTTAACAGCTAAAGAGAGATAAGAATGGATTCAAATAATTTACAGGAGAATTTTGAAGCTCCACTTGAAGACCTTGATAAAGTTAAAGCTGAGAATGAAGACCTGAGACTCAATCTAAGGAGAGAAGATGGATTCATAAATAAATTGAAAGAAAAACTTTAACTTTCAAGAAGTTAGAGAAAAGATCTTGTGGTTCAGATAAAAGAAGACTCAAACAATGACAATTAAGATTAGATAAAGCAACTAGAAAAAGAGAATGACACTCTAAAGCTTGAGAATAAAGGAATGGCTAAAGAAATTCAACAAGAGAAAGATGCTAAAGAAAAGATTGAAGAAGCTTTGAATAATGTGAATGTTTTGATGGAACAAATGAAGAATTAGGCTGACCACTATAAAAACAAGTGTCTAGAATTGGATAAATACAATCAGATTATAAAAGGTGAACTTGTTGAAGCAAAGAGACATATCAAGAAACTTCACTCTAGCAGTGATTTGATCGATGAACAAAGAGACAGAAAAAAACCTAAAGGTGATATGAATTGTATTGGCTTCACTGAAGCTAAATGCTCACATAATCAAGAAGAGAAACAAGATGAGAAGATTGATGCAGAAAAACCTACTCTTGAAGAACCTAAAGAGTAGATCAAACCTTTCAGAGGTAGATGCTTTGGTTGTAACAAGTTTGGACACATGAAAAGAGACTACAGAGGTAATGTCCCCTTTAATACTTTTTTTGGCTATTGTTTTAATTGCAATTCATATGGGCACAAGAAGGCAGAATGCAGGAAACTCAATCAATATGGATATAGACTTGACAATAAAGGAGAACATACTGTGTAATTTACATGTTACAGATGCAATAACATTGGACACATTGCAAAGTTTTGTAAGCTGCAAGTAAATTAGGACATAAGACCTCCTATATGTTACAAATGCAACAATCCAAATCATATAGAAAAGTTTTGTAGGTATAATGGAGTAAACCATAGGAGAGTACCACCTCCTATGAGTACACAGAAGAATGGCAATGATATTGGTAAGAGAGTTGCAGATTTCAAGAATGACTTTGAAAATTGTTTCAAGAAAGAAGAGGATAATAGTAGTAGAAAGATATGGAAAATTAAGGAGACAAGTGATATATTGGTTCAGGGAGAGATAGTAGATGCTACTAGATCTTTGGCTGAGGTTAACAAAATTGAATCAACCTAATTGGTTGATCATGGCCTTAGGGGGAGTATTGGATAAAGATATAAGAATATATACCACCCCTTATTATGTGGATTGTTCCCTAGTGAGCTTAGTGGAAATCATGGCCAACATCATGGAACATATATTTAAGAGTGCAACATCAAACAATGCATATATTTTGATTGCGAGATTTATAGCCGACTGGATAGCATTGGGTAATGTGAGCTTTTAATGAATTAACATTGTATAAAGTACCTAATGATTATCTATTTCCTTACCATTTGACAAAGATCCACCTAAGGAGATTAGAGAGAAAAGAGATTTAGACTATCTAGCAATTACCTTGCATGATTGATCGAAGCAAATACTCAGATTTCAGTGTGTGAAAGGTATTTACATCATCCACTTACACGGAAACTATAAATGCAGGTGTGATATTTGATTTTGTGGATATACCTAGGTATAAATTAAAGAAACATCCTTTCAAATCCTATGAAGAAGACCCTGAAGGAGAATTTTCTTAGACACCTCATAGCGTATTTCATGTAGAAGACATTAGGGCATACATTCATTGCAAATATGACATACTGGGTATTGATGACATTTCTACTAAAATGGAATACATGACTGATAATGGCATTATGAGAGATGAATTCAAAAATGTTAATGAGTTAAACATTAGGAAAATGTTGGATTTATATGAATTCAGTAAAGAAGAATGGATTAATATATTGTTGAGTAGAGTTCATGATCAGTTTATTTGGATAGGCGCCGAACACCCTGTGAAGATATGTAGTGATTTGATACATGAGATTAATGGATTGGACAATACTGGAATCATTCCTGTAGTAGAGAAACATGTTAAGAAGCAATTTGAAACCCTAACACATTCAAAATGGGATAGGCAAGCCATGAAAGTGAATGACATCTAGGATTCCTAAAGATTTAGTTGAGAAATATAAGGATACAATCTATTTCATGGTTGAAATTGATTGTGTATGCTTTGAGGCAGTTGTTCCAAGAAATAAATGGTGTTATCCTATGGGATATGAAGTAAGTTTAGAAGTACTTACCATGTATATTGAACATGTTCTAGCATCTGAGATAGACACATCTGAGAAGAGATGGGGTACCTATGAAGAAAAATTAGCTGAAGTAAGAGAAGAAAAAACCAGAGGCTTGAGGAAAAGAAGAGTTGAAAATATTATTCATGAATGCGGAGTTAAGGCATGAATAACAGAGGAAGAGTTGAGGGAAGTAAAGAGGAAACTGGTAGAATGATCTTCTTGATTGGCAAGTGCTAGTACTTCAGCCCTTCCACATCCTGAAGTTGTGATGATCATTGTTGCACCTACTACATTCATTGATTTAGACACCCCTTCTTCATCACATAACACCTCATAGGTAGTAGAACTAGTTCCTAGAGTGAGCACTAGATTCTCCAGATAGAATTCACCACCTAAAGAACTAAGGACTATGAGAGAAGAGAAAATATCAGTAAGTGATAAACTTGTATGGAAACCTGACTTGAAAATGATTGAGAAGAGAGAAATTGAGTAGGGAAAGATGGTAACAATAGACAAATAATATGACAAGTATGAAGAAACTGACAGACTTAAGATTGTAGACATTGTAGTAAATCATCTACTTGTTTTTAAGAAGAATCTTTTTGAGATTGAGGGCAGTGTACCTGATGAGTTGTATGGAAGATTAGAGATAAGGAAACAACTAGCACACATTGAAGATGAGACTATCAAGAGTCAAGTAATTGATAAAGTGTTACCTGTAGTTTCTATGAAAGAGAGAGACAAAATACTTGTTGAACTAAAAAATTTATTGAAGACAAAGGCAAGGTTAGTATACATTATGGCAAGGAAGTATGAAGATGTTACTGAAGAGACTAAGAGAGCATTGGATATGATACTTATTTCATCGATTCCTAAGAAGACTGCACCTACTAAAACTGCAATGCCTAAATCCTTAGGAATGGGAGAGAGTTCCAAGATAGTTGAGGCAAGTATTGAGCAAAGAGAAGATGTTATGCAACCAAATTTCTATTTTTATGGTGTGTTTGTGACACTTGACATTTCTCATGATAAGAAGGACCCTTTTGAAGGAAACATTGACAGTACTATGGTAGATAATGAAGAACAGAAGGATGAAGAATGCAAAGAGAAAGAACAAAGAGAGGAAGTACAGGAATAAATGGAGCCAGAAGAAGAAGAATAAAAAGATGAAGTGAAAACTGAGGTAGACACATCTTCTATCTTATTGTTGGCAAGAAAAGAAAAATCTATAGATGTTGATGTTGATTGTATCGATGAGGATGAGCTGGTGATCTTAGCTTTCACCGCACTTACTAAATAAAAGGAGAGATCAGAGCAGGAGAGTGAAAAGAAGACTAAGGTAATTACTATAAAAATCAATACTGTGAAAAAATTGCTTCTAGTACCTATTGTTTTCCATAACATAGATGATATAGAAAACTTGAAGATGGAACTAGATGAGTTTGATGGTCATTATGAGAACTTGGTAAAGGTTGCAGAAGAAAAGGCAGAGAAGAACTACTCAGAGAAGAAACTATTTCAAGTTTTACAGTCTATCTCATGGGACTTGGGCATTTTGAGAACTATTACAACAAATGTTAAGAGTTGTATTAAACATGGCAAAACACTATTCAGTTATTGCATAAATCCTATTAGGCATGTTCAAGACAATGAAGACATTACTGCCAAGGATAGGGAAACATTCAATAGTATGATGGATAGTTGTGAGACCTTGTCACAATCTTTAATGGAGTTGGACAAAGAAGCCACAAGAATTTTGGATAAACTAAATGTATTGGATATTGAAAAAGGGAGAGTCATAACAAGGTTTGGCTTGTTGAAGAGTTTAATCACTCCTAAGCTATCAATTATTGAAGCTCACTTATATGACATGGAGAAAAATGCAGATTCATTGGCTAATTATGTGCCAACATAGTTGAAAGAAGCAGAGACAACATCATTTTCATTGAATGGACTAATTCATGTTAGTCAGCTATTGATTAAGTCATGGAGTACAAAAGTGAAGATCTTGGAAGATTCCTTTCAAGATATTTTGAAATTAGTGAGTAAGCACTAGTCCTATTACTTTTTATGCACCTTTGTCAATGTTATCAAAGGGGGAGAAGAGAGAAGAGAAAAATGAATAGGGGAGAAGAGGAGAAGATAATGTATAAGGGAAAAACAAAATAGAGGAAGAAGAAGAAGAAGAGACAGTTTTTGTTGAGACAGTTTTTGTTTTGTTGGAACACTTAGTCATTTTTTGTTAAGTGTTGCCATCAATGCAAAAGGGAGAGATTGTTGGAAAGTGATCAATTTTGTGTCTCATGATTCAATTTTTGGTTTTCATTTATGGAAACACATCTAGCATATTGATCGATTGATCTGGAGTTAAGTTTTGGTGACTCTTTTATAAAACTGACTAAGTACAGAGCAGAAATACAGAGGTATTTTTGGTATCAAAGATCGATATTAACGAGTTATGACATGTGAGATTAGAGGGAGATACCATGGAGTATGTATGACCTTCATCTAAGATCAATTTAATTTTGGTAAAGTTTATAGAGAGTTACAGTGAACTAAAGAAAGGTGACAATAACAGAACAACGATACAAAGTTGTCGAACTGAAGTGATGATTTGGGGAGTATGACATGGACTCCTGGCAAGCTAACATAGATTATGTTTTTTGATAATCTATATTTTGATTATATAAGAGCTCTGACTATGTATTTTATATTTTCTTTATC
>MU227618.1:1825938-1874870 GCA_018584345.1 Thuja plicata | reverse complement strand
TATATATGAAGATATTTTCTAGAGAAAAGTACATGATGGATATGATATGGTTTTGGGAGATGCAAATGACAGAGTAGAGAATGACAAAGATCATTGAAGAGCTATAATAGGAACTATCTAATCATAGCTAATGCTTGTTTTGTTCATTACTGAGAACATTTTGTAACAAAAGTATATTGTAAGAGTTGTATGCTAAGTTGGCCCCTAATAGGGTGTTGTATACCTTTAACAAGTTTTTTATTCCTCTAAAAAGGAATTGTACTTGTGTGTGTTATTTTTTGTACCTATTTTCCAGCAACACAACACTTCAATAAGTCATTATATTAGTGAAAAACAAGAGTTAGCAAGCATATCAATCACTAAAATCAACATATTTCTTCCTATCTAAGAAGAGTGTGAAAAATGCTATAATTTCCCTCATATTATACATTAATCAGTGACATATACAAGCTTAGAATATAATATTTGAATGATTTTAATCTAAATGCTCAAGAAATGTTCATTTTAAAGCTCCAAAATGAATTATTATAACAATGCTATGGAAATGAGAGCTAAAATGCATTTACGATTTCTAAGAATATTTGCAGCATAAGTTTTCTTTCAACAATTAAGAATTAGGGGCCCATTGAGCTTAAAATTCATTCTATTTATAGAATAATTTGGTGAATGAGAGGTTGGGATTGCAAGTGGAAGAGAGGTGGAGATTGAATCTTTGGTGATCCATGTGAGGTGATCCAAGTAATTTAACTCTTATTGGTTAGGGATTTGACTTTCCCTTTTTGCAAATGGAGTTGTAATTAGGATTTATTTAATTCCTTTTAATTAATTAATTTAGCCATGTTTTTGATTGAATTGAATTGATTTGATTTAATTGCCTAAGGCAAGTAATGTCATTTAGTGATTAAATCACTTAGGAGATTAAATTTGATTTAAACGAATTATGCCAATAAATTGAAGAATTATCTTGACATAATTAGGGGTATGATCACACTTAGGGAAAATAGGGTCTATGGTCAGAGCACACCAAATTAGGGTGGTTACATTTTCCCCTCTTTGAATTGATGTGCGAGCAGAACATTGATTCAAAGAAAGTTTTGATGTTGACTTCAGAAAGTTTGAGAATCTCGCACTTGATCGAATGAAATGTCTGATGAGATCAGTCTCGCACTTGATTGAACTAAGACTGATAGAATTGACTTTGAACTTGATCGAACAAAGGTCAATAAACAAAGATCTTAAAGATACCAATTCTGAACTTGGTTGTCGTCTGAGAATTGATAATATCGACTCCAAACTTGATCAAATGAAGGTTAGTACAAAGCTACCAGGAGCTTAATAAGAATCTGAGAAAAGTAGACATAAGATATCTAGCTTGTGAGAACCAAAGCCTTCAATACAATAGCCCCAACTTAGTGAAGGAACTGTCATGCCTTTAGTCTTTTGATGACAAAGTCATTTTAATGTTGTTTTGAGAAAGAATTTGATTGATTTAAGTTTGATCATGCCCCCTCGGGAATGAAATCAAAGGAAAAAGAATAAAATCCCTCTGTAGAATGATATATCACTTGAACTGATTGATTGAATCAACAAAGAATCAACTTAGAAGAAGTGGAGAAATGAAGGTGTGTTAAGAGAAAACATAATTTTACCAAGTTAATCACGTTAAAATGTGAGGTTTGAGTTTGATAAAATGATGTCAGACCAAGATTTGTGATGAATAATGTGAAATTTGATGATATAGAACCCAAAAAATTGATTGTACAAAGCCGATGAATCATTTTTAGAACATGTGGAGCAATTCTGCATTTTTGGTTATTGTCGTAACATTTTTACTGTGTTGTATAAAACATCATCTGCACATTCAATTTTGTTCCTGATTGATCAGAAAGAGAACAAAATTGAGTTTCAGTAGTCTGGGAGGAGTTTTGGAGCTCCTAAATAGCTCAAAAATTCAAATGTATATCTCAAAATTCACTTTTTACCCATTCATTTTCACTTTCATCCTTGGTAATTTGAGAGCTCTGTAGAGAAGATGGTGGTACCCATGGAGAGGCATCTATTTGAGCTCGCTGGATGACATCAGTGTCCAGCCAACTACCCACCGCTGGTAAGTACTTGAAAACCTACCTTGTCATATTTTATGTTTCCCTTTTTATGATCTTTTGCAGTAGTTATAGGTCATTTTGTTTTGCATCATATCTGGTTTTTGGTATCACATCGGGTTAATCCCATGTCACATCCCATTTCTCACCAGATTCATGTGTCGTATCCTATATTCTTAGGATCATTTCCCATTTTTTTTGTTTTCATTGCATGTGGTAAAGGAAGATAGGAATTTGAAGGTCTTTGCATCCTCTAAAAATAGGCTTGCACGTTGCATCCCGCATCGCATCCTGTTAAAATAGGATCACTTTCCGGATGCCGCATTGCATCCCAAAAATTGTGGATAGCATCTTGTAAAAAGGATCGCACCCCATAGGAACAAAGTCATTTTTGGTTTTAGACTTGGTTTTCTTCCAATTTTTTACTCTTTGTCTCTGTCTGATGACCAAAAACACTTAGCTGATTACTTTTGTGCATAGTTTCCCGAGTTTGAGTGCTTCTTTGAACTTGTAATTGATATATTTTTAACAGGTTCCTTTTGAGGTTGTGTCCTTCTGAGGACTGTACCCAGGTTGCATCCTTGCGTTATCTAGATATTTGATAGGTGATGAGGTAGATAAATTCGCTCAAGTAGGTTTACTATCATTGAGAGATTTACCCAACATTAGGGTAAATCAGGGGTTGTTGACTGCTCTTACTGAGAGATGGCACTCGGATCACAACACCTTCCATCTCCCGACTGGTGAGATGACCGTCACACCCGAGGATGTGTGGCACATCCTTCAAGTTCCTGTTATGGGTTAAGAGGTGTAGTTTGAGTCAAATTTTGTTACAACTATTACCATGGCTTGATGGTTCTTTGGAGATAATTCTATAGTGCACTGGTACCTTACTTGGGAATACATGTGCAATCATTACAATCATCATCCTATGTTTTTAGTTGGATTGATGAGAGGTGTTCTGATGCCTGACAAAGGAAAATATAGATTCATGGTTGGTTGGGTCGACATGCTAGATAAGATGGTAGTATCATCTCAGATATTTGCATGGGGTAGCTACATTCTCGACCATATTTATAGGGAGTTACATGAGATTGTATATCAGTATTCATGTAGCATGACTGTTGGTATCCTTCTATTGCAGATCTGGGCCTGGGAGCATATCCCTATTACATGAATGATAGTTGATAGGCAACACTTAGATCAACAGTCATATGTTTACATGTATTTAGGATGGATTCAACATCCCCATTTGGGAAAGCTAGAGTATTGGCATAGTCTTTTCAATGATATGACAGTAGTTGTGTGGTGACCATACCTTGATTTCAAGGAGTGGATTTTAGACAGGTGACAGATGCCTTATTTTTTCAAAGTAGGTATTTAATCGGCTGGACCAGGTATATTGTAGAGAGATTCTTGGTGACACGAGTATTGAGAAAGTATGACCACGTGCAGGGCAGGTGCCAGGATTTATCAGTTTATGAATGGATCCGTGATGAGGAGCCATTATGGGGTACTCGGTTAGTACATGAGAATGCACAGTGTGCTATTAGAGAGATGGTTGTAGTTGGTTGGGATCTTCTTCTAGATGTTGCAGATGCGGGGTGTTCAGATGGTTATCTTGCACAAATGTTACAACATCCATTTTCACATTTTATAGCTCCTGACGAGGTAGTTCCTCACATCAAGGACCCATTAGATTACGATCCTACTAATGATCATCCTATTAGAGAGAGAGGGGGAGCATAGAGGGAGAGGAGAGATGGGGGAGGGATGGTGGGAGAGATGGGAGGCACCCTCCTCTAGACAGAGGATAGGGTCCAGATGATGGAGATGATAGTAGAGATGATAGGGGTGGGGGTCTAGTGGGTGGTGGAGATGGTGCCAGTAGCAGACAGACTCGCCTCAGGTTCATTTCTCCACAGAGAGATCCAGGTCCAATGCTGAATAGCGAGAAGTAGAGATAGTGACAGTGATAGTAAGATAGTTAGTAGGATAGGCCACAAGATAGGCCTATAAGACAGGACACAGGCGGAGACTCGGGGAGAGATGGTGATGCTTTTTCACAATGTGAGCATGAGCATGAGCATCTCAGACTGAGGATCACAACATTGGAAGTATTACTTGGAGATAGAGATGCACAGCTCGAGCGCCTAAGAGCACAGAGGGATAGGTAGGGTGATATGCTCAGAGTAGAGTGAGATACCCATGCTCGGGTAGCTACACACCAGGGACAGTGAGTAACTTATTACTTTGGCTTATATCATGTTGCAGATCTAGAGGGTCAGAGAGCACCTTCATATTCACACATCACACAACTGTTTGAGGGGTCCATGCCTCCACCATCTCCTTTTGTTCCTCCTCCTCCTCCTCCAGATCAGGGAGAGGGTGGGAGTCAGACCTAATTCTGCATTTTTTCATATTTTGAGACATATTGTATATTGTGATCCTTCTAAGATCATTTTTTGTACTATGACTTTTATACATGTATATCTGATTCACATTAATACTCTGATACTCTTTTGTAGATAGTTTCCACATTTTTGATCTGTTCCATATATGATATATCTGAGATTTTTGTTCCTGATCTTGATATGTTCATGGGCTCTCTTGTTTTGATAGATGTGTAGATTGATGCACATGTGATTGTGATCTTGGTCTCTTGATGAGTTAGATTATATTATGTGATGACATCATTTATGCTCTTTGATTTATTATTGATATATAAATGTGTTTCAAATGATGCTAAGTGAATATGCAAATGTATTTTTTTTAAGATTTTTTTGATGCAAATAAATGTATGGATGCACTTATGATGTAGAAATAAATGCAATGCTTGAATACTTTGGTTTTTGTATTTTTCTCTTTCTCATTTATGAATGCAGAATGTATGTCATGGATATGCACAATGACATTAATATCAGTAACATAGATGTATGGAATTAACTTGGATTTCAGATGAATCTAGAAATAATTTTAAGCTCAAGTCCTTATGCTTTTCTTTTAAACATGAATCATGCAATCTTTAAATGCATCTACATGCAGAATCTTAGGAATGTCACTGATTTGTATACATTGTAGCATTTTATCATCATTAAGCATTTTTGTAATAGACATCACCTAATACTACAACTATCACCTATACCCACTGGTATCATGAAAGTATGAATAATATGTGTATTGGATGCAATGTCAGAAATAAAATTAAGCATGAAGACATAAAAGCCAGGACGACAAGTTTGTTATCTCCTTTTACTATTAAGAATCAAGTTCTGTTCAAGTGTAATGTAAGATATGTGACCCGCAATGACCTTGAAAATTCATATCCTTGGGTACATCATGTTGCGTACACCTTAGTGAGAATCTGATTTAGAAAATAGACAAGGAAATTAATTCAATCTTGCCATAGTTTACACATAACGAGGATCAAGATATATGCGGCTATCCACTCATGTTGGCATCCCTTACCATAAAAATCCAAGTTAGGTGAACTTATAGGATCATTGAAATAATCACCATATGCAAAAAACCAATAAAATGTTATGCCCCCTGTCCTTGTGACTCTTTTTCTTTGAATAGACATCATGGAGTAACTCGGAAGACATAACAATAACCAATTGACAATCAATCAAAGAAAATTTATAACCACTTAAATGCCCCTAGTATGAAACATCATGGGAACATAAAAGAGTCATAATCAAACCAAGATTATACTATGTATTTAAGTAGTATTGAGAAATACTATGAATTTATTTTTCAACTGCAATAGAGATTCATCAATCAGAATTTAGAATTAAGCAATATATTTTCATTTTTGAGTATATGAGATTAACTTTGTCAACAATTGCAATCCAATGTAGTGTTTAGAAACACTGGTTGATTAAAGTGTTGAGAAACACTAGTATGTTTTTTATTAAAGAGTTGAAAAACACTAGGTCTTTTAAAGTGTTTGATTAAAGTGTTGAGAAACACTAGTATGATGTCTGTTACAGGTAGGTGGTGTTGAAGAAACACCTTTGCTTGTGACAATGATGTTTTGGTACAAGTATTGAGAAATACTATTTTGAGAGGCAAACCAACCTAGACAGGAACCTAGGACAACCTAGCAGAAATAAACTAACATGCTATAAAAGATACCCCTAGTTTTGAATGACTATTCTGAAGACACAAATGCAGACAAATCCTAGGCAAGGGTAGGACACTTATAAGGAATCAGATTCAACCAATAGCATAGGTGCAATCATGAAGGAGTAGTATCATCGATGCATTTATAGATAGAGCACAGATTTTGAGTGATGCATGTTTGCCAGGTTTTCACCACTTGGCAAAGATTTTTATTTTTGCTACCAAGATGCTTGTTTTCTAGGTTTTCATCAAGGCACTTTTCTCTTTTTCAATTTTTTTGTTCTTTTTTCTTTTTCTATTTTTTATTTTTTGTAGTATCAAGGCGCCTGTTTGCCAGGTTTTCACCAAGGATACCTTTTTTCAGGACTTTTTCCACTATTTTTGGATTTCTTCAAGATCAATTTTTTGATTTTTTTTGGTATTTTTTGATAATTTCACTGCACAAAATCTTCTAGCCAGACATCAAGCATAGAATGGATTCAAATGTAGAGTGTTAATTGGATCAGGAAGAACATCTCCCTCAGGTGTAGCTAACTGATATGCTCAAGTCCCAAAAGTTGTAGTAATGACATAAGGTCCCAACAAGTTGGGTTCAAACTTTCCTTTATGTTCTCTATTTGGTTGGTTCTTAGGATTCTCTTTTACAATGAGATCCCCACTTGAAATTGTCATGGTTTGACCTTTTTATTGTACTCTTTTCACATGCATTTTTGGTAGACTTTTAGATGATCAAACACTTGTTGTCCATGCTCATCAAGTAATTATAATGCATTCACCCTATCAATGCAGTATTGTTCATCAGTAACAAGACCTTGGAGAGATACCCAAAAAGATGGAATTTCTATCTCAATAGGTAATACTACTTTTGCGCCATAGACTAGATCAAATGGCATGGCTCTAGTTGGTGTTCTAATACTTGTTCTATAGGCCCAAAGTGTCAGATTTAGTTGCAAATGCTAGTCTCTACCAGACTTACAGTTCTGTGTAAGATTGTAAGAATGTTTTTGTTAGATGCCTCAACTTGTCCATTACCTTGAGGACAATAGATTGAAGAATAGTGCTGAGTAATGTGAAACTGTGGGCAAAGGTCTTTGATCTCTTGGTTTTTAAATTGAACCGCATTGTCTGTTACAATAGAAGAGGGTATCCCATACCTACAAATAATGTAGTTCAAGATAAACATAGCCACCTATTTTCCAGTGGCTTTGATTAGCGACATGGCTTCGACCCACTTAGTGAAATAATCAGTGGCTGTAATGATGTATTTGTGTCCACTTGAAGAATTAGGATATATTTGTCCAACCAAATCAAAGGCCCATTGCTGAAATGGTCAATGTGTTATAAATGGTATGAGTTCTCTAGCAGGAGCATGGATGAGATTTCCATGTGTTTGACATTTGTGACATGTTTTTAAAAATAGAACATCTTTTTCCATTGTGGGCCATCAATAGCCAACTCTTAGTAGAATTTTAGCTAGCAAAAATCCATTTGAGTGTGATCCACATACACCTTCGTGGACCTCTTTTAATGCGTGATCCAACTCTTCTTGTTCTAAACACCTAAGAAGTGTACCATCAAGACCTCGTCTATATAAGTTATTATTATTGAGGAAAAAACACAATGTTGTCCTAATTAAGGCTCATTTTTCATTCCTTGATAGATCATTGGGTAGAGTTTTGTTAGTAAGATAGGTAATGATTTTGGTGTATCAGGATTGGTCTTGGGCATTTAAGGCACAAATTACTTGGTACTTAGGGGTATCAAAAGATGGGTAGGATAGTTCTTCCACCAAGAAGTCATAGCAGAATTGATATTATTCTAGTTGTAACATGGATGCCAATGTAGCCATAGCATCTACAGCTTTATTTTCTATCCTTGGTATTTGCTCGAATGTGATGAAGAAAAAGTACTTTTTGAATTCTTCAACCAGTTGTTTATAAGGCATCAACTTCTCATCTTTAGTCTGATAGTCTCCATTTACTTGGTTAATAATAAGCTAAGAGTCACCATATACATGTAACTCTATGATCTTCCATTCCATAGCCAATTTAAGGCCATTCACTAATGCTTCATATTCAAAAATGTTATTGGTGCATGGAAACATCAATTTGTATGCCTTGGGTATCTTGCAGCCTTGAGGAGTGATAAAGAAAACTCCTGCTCTAGAGCCTTGTTGCGTGAAAGAACCATCAAAGTACATCTTCCATAGATGTTCAGTTAAATGCATAATTTTTTCATCAGGAAATTCATTTATCAAAGGTGCGTCATCTTGCAAGGGTGAATCAGCTAATTGATCTACAAGGAATTGTCCTTCAATGTCCCTTCTATCCACATACTCAATATCAAATTTGCTTAGAATTAGGACCCACTTTGCTAGCCTTCCTATTAATGTTGTCTTGCTTAAGAGGTATTTCAGAGGATCTATCTTTGCAATAAGTTTTATTGTATGTGAAAACATATAATGTCTCAATTTTTGTGATCCAAAGACAACTGCTAAGCAAGATTTTTCAACTATACTGTAATTGAGTTCATAAGACACTAGTGTCCTACTGATATAGTAGATTTATCATTCCTTTTTAGTTTCATCTTCTTGAGCCAACAATACTCCCAACGATGTAGGTGTGACTAAGATATATAGGATTAATGGCTTTCCATGAATGGGAACCATGAGAATAGGAGAAGTAGCCAAGTAATCCTTTAATTCTTTGAAGTTATTTTCACAATGCTTGTCCCGTTTGAAGGTAGCACCCTTATGTAGCAGTTTAGTAAAAGGTTGTGCTCTGTCTACAAGTTGTGACATAAATCTCATGTTTGACTGGACTCTTACTTGTAGTGTCCTCATTTGACTAATATTGTGTGGAGGTGACATTTCTAGTGTAGCTTTAACTTTTGCAGTGTCGACCTCAATTCTTTTTGCTGATACAATAAACCCCAAAAGCTTCCCTTATTGAGCTCCAAAGGCACATTTCTTTGGATTAAGCCTGAGTTGAAATTGCTCCATGCGATCTAATATCTTCCACAAGTCTTCAATATCAGTAGTTCTTTTTTTTGAATTTTCTAAGGTATCATCCACATAGTCCTCCATGTTTTTGTGTATCATATAATGGAATATGGTTGTCATATCTCTTTGGTATGTAGCACTAGCATTCTTTAATCCAAATTGCATAACATTCCAGCAAAAAGTTCCCCATGTGCATGTGAATGTTGTCTTTTCTTGGTCTTCAGGAGCAATCTTAATTTTTTTATAGCCCGAGAAACCATCCCTGAGTGAGTACATCTGATATCCTGTTGTAAGACCTATGATCATATCAATGTTTGGCAGTGAAAATCATCTTTAGGACATGTTTTTTTTAATTCTCTAAAGTCTGTGCAGATCTTGATAGATTTATCTATTTTAGATATTGGTACCACATTAGAAATCCATCTTGTGTAAGCGATGAATCTTATGAATCTAGCTTTCAGTAATTTTTATAACTCTACTTTCACCAGTGATGCAATATGAGGATGCATCTTTCTTAATTTTTGTTTCACAGGTTTTCACCCAGGAGCTATAGATAAATGATGCATTATTAATTCAGGATCAAGTCTAGGCATATCTGTGTAAGACCATACAAATTTGATCTTTTTCTATTTCAGGAACTTAGTGAATTGTATCTTCTCCTCTTCTAATAAGGATTGTGCTAGGTGAACAAATTGAGGAACTTCAACTATTCCCAAGTTAATCGGTTGTGTTGGTTCTATCAAAACTAAAGATCTTTCTTGAAAGTGATCATGGAGGATATCAAGAATCTCATCTTTTGGCACCTCTGGTAGGTTTTCACCATTAGATACGTCTTTTATTTTTACTTGTTTAGAATCTGACACTGCCACAATGTCATTTTTGCCATTAGTTATTTGTTTCTTTTTATTTTTCAATTTGTGACTAAGAAACTTGATATCCTCCTCTGACATGTTCATGCTCCTTGCATTGGTGGAAGAAGGATAAGGTTCACAAGCATTTAGATAACAGGCCAAAGTGTAGTCATTAGCAAAATTCATGACAGGAGTAGGATCTAAATTTGTCTAATCAATTAGGTTAGGGTTTATCAAGGATAATGATTTGGATTTTGGTAAGGACAACATCACATTAGCTTCAAAACTATTAACTGACAAGACATGTTTTGTTAAGTCAACTTCTACAGCGTTTAGATCACCAAGAGTTAAATTGTCATTAATAGGGTCATTGTTAGTAATATGTGGACCTAACTCTAGCAACTCATCAATTGAGATTTGTTCTTCTTCTCTCAGCAAAATGGAACTCATTGCTTGTAGTCTTAGGATGTCCTCTAGACCTCGTAAAACACCAATTTCTTCATAAAAAATCCTAGGTAATGGTATCTCATCTGATTCTGGAACAACAAAAGTGTTAGGGGAAGTGTTAGAACTCTCTCCTCTTTCCAATAGAGATGCAAATTTATGAATCACATCTACTTCAATGTCCATGGTAGCATTAGACAAGTTATCTCATTCATAATCATGTGAGTTTTTTATTTTATCATCTGATCTATTTATAAACTCAGCAATAGTTACATGATGTACCCTATTAGCCACTTGTAGATCAAAGTGAGGTAAATCTAGGACATGTCAAATTGTGACCAATTGCCCCTAGTTAGGATGTAAATCTTGTTGTTAGATTATTTCTTCAGGAGTTTCATCTATCAATGGGACTTCTGTAGAGTCTTTTGTTGTTTCCTCTACTTCATGAATAGTAGCTTGTGTTAATAAAGGAACATGAGTGTCTGGTTATGTTACAAAGGTAGGTACATATATTTTTCCTTGATATTCAGGATACTTTGTACCAATATACAATAATCTCTCATAGGTCCATGGTTCTAATTTTGTTTCTTCTTATTCATCATCACTTCCTTCATCAAAGATTGGACCATCTCTTGAAGTAGGGTTTTCAGATTTTTTATTAAAACCTAAGCCTGATTTATCTTTGGTATTTCTAAATCCCATGTGAATAGGTTCAATAACTCCTTTTTCTTTATCTCCTAAAGGTCCCTTCCCTTTATATCCCATTTGTTTGAGAAGGTCATATCCTTTACCATACTTTTCTGGGGATATCTCCACATGTTTTACCTCATTTTATTTTGGTTCTCCTTTATAGAGCCAAGCCAAGACTGCTTTTTCTTCTTTTTCATCCTCTTGAGAAGTAGACACCAGTTTCTTTGTGAATGTCTAGTTCTTTAGATATAGTAGGTGTCAAAGATGAGGAAGGTTTCCCATAAGATCTTGGAGATACTAGAAGTTCTATCAATGATGGGGTTATGTCTAGCTTGTATTCTCCCATACTAGTTTATTCAAGTTTTAATGTCTTTCCAAAGCTTCTCATTACCATGTATTTAGTTTTTTTAGGTACATTTTCTTTTGGAACTTCCTTATTATGAGGAACCATACTATCTTCTTTAACATTATAGCAAGTGTAACTGGCATCTGCAGGAATTGTTACTTCCACCCGATTATGTGGGAATTTGATACATTGGTGGTAAGTAAATGGTACCGATTGCATTTCATGAATCTAAGGTCTCCCTAATAGTATGTTGTAAGCCAAGGGTAGATCTTGAACTTGATAGATCACATTTGTTTCAACTGGTCCTATTCTAATTGGTAGAAAAATGAGGCCTTTAGATGATCTTTCTTCTTCATTGTAAGTTTTGATAGTTATCTTACTTCTTGAATCAATGGTTTGTTCTGAAAGGCCCAAATTATTTATTAGATTGAGAGTACAAATGTTCAACCCTGTGCCTCCATCTATCAATACACATCTGATATGGGATTTGTGAATTAGGAATTCAATGTGTAGGGGTTGGTTATGCGGATGAGTCAATGACTTGTCATATTCTTCTGAAAAAGAGAGATAGTGTGGTGCTGAGATATGCTTAACCATTACCTGGAACCTATCTACATCAATGTCTTTTGGAACATTTGTAGAATGTAGGGCTTGTTCAAGAACTTCTCTATGCACTAAGGATATTTTGAGTAACTCAAATATAGAAATTTGAGCAGAGGTTCTTTGCAATTGATCCACCAAGTTATAGTTTTCTAAATGAATGGTAATTGTTTGTCTTGTTTTTGTTGGTTTAGGAATAGTGACAAAAAATACTTTTGGAGATGTTTCTTGTTTTGATGAGGACCTAGCTCCTTTTATTGCGACTTGTGCTTGACTTCGGGTTACTACATTTGATTGTATGGATGTGTCTTTAGCACCTTTAATAGTGATCACATTGATTGATTCATATTTAATGTCCAACATGTTGATCACATTATCATTATTGGAGTAGGTTTAATTCACTTCACTTCATTTTCCTTTAGAAGCTTCCCCTTTCTCGTAATTAGGGAATGGTTTTTTAAATGTCATATGGTCTTCATTAGTGGTATGTCCTTCCACTTTAATCTTGCTTCCTTCAATAAGGTCTTGTATAACGTGCTTAAGCTTAACACATTTATTAGTCGTATGTCCCTTATTTTTGTGAAAGACACAATAAGAATTATCATCCCACCATCTTGGTTTGACTTCTGGTTCCCATGGTTTTGAATCGAGAATTGTAAGAACTTTTTTTTCCACGAGTGCCTTCAAAAATATCTCAAGAGGTTCTCCCAAATAAGTGAATGCTCATTGTGGTCTAGAATTCCATGGTCTACTCTTGTTGTTCTCATTGTTTTCTTTAGGTATGGTGATTGTTACCTTGGCCTCTTTTTTTTCTTACAAGTTGTTCGTTCGAGTAAACACTGTTGGTTTAGGATTAGCATTGGATGCATCTGCCACTCCATCATTAACAACATTCTTGTTTTGTTTCCACCACTTAGGCTTGTTGTTATAGTTGGTAGATTTACTATCATTTTGAAGTGTTATTTCTCCTTTCTTACCTATGACCTCTTCAATATGGATGGCATTTTCAATCATCCTATCAAAGCTAGGCGAATCTTGCATTTGCAGAGCATAGTTTAATTTAGGTATCAATTTGTTAATAAATATTTCCATATTTTCTGATTCAAGAATAGCTCTTGAATACCTAGCAAATATTTTCCTCCACCTTTGTAAAAAGTTTGTAAAGGATTCACTGGTTCTTTGTTTTCTACTACATAATTCCATCATGGTTACGTCATGTTGTATATTGTAGAAGTAAGGTTGAACAAAACATTGTATTAACTCCTCAAAATATTTCACCTTAGGTGTGAGTTTGGAGAACCACTCCATAGAATTTCCTCCTAAACTTCCCGAAAATATCCTCATTAGGTATGTTGGTTCGTGCATGTACTCTATTCTTAGAGCACAAAACTCTCTCACATGGTCATGTGGATCAATCTCTCCCATATACTTGTCATACTTAGGTCTTGCCATGTTGGGAGGAAATGGAATCATGTTGATACTTTTGTAAAAAGGAAATGGAAAAATGTGGTCCAAAGAGTACTTTTTCATTGGTTTGACCTTCTCTTGTTTGAGTGTTGCAAGTTCGGCTTGCATCAAGGTCATTTTTTTGGTCAGAATAGAGATAGGGTTGGTATCTCTTTTTCCTTTAGTCTTTCAAAATTATAATCATTAGGTAATTTGACTCCAAGGGATGCTAAATGTAGAAAGTATTTTTCCTTGTCTTCACCAATGATCTTTTCCAATGTTCTTTGGAATTTTTGACTTTGTCGGAGTCTAATATAATCATCCTCGGGTACGTCTCCATCAATGTCCGATTCAAATAAAGGATGAGTAATATGAATTTATTCTTCCCTACTACTATCTTCTTGTCTTTGGTTTTTGTCATTTTTGTATTCTTCAATAGTTGTACTCCATTCATTTCTAGGAGCTTCCATTGCGGGTGATTCTGTGTCAAATAAGGGATTACGAGATGTCTCTCCTTCTTGAAATTGTAGCAATCTAGGAGGTACTTCTGATTCATCAGCAAGATACTTTTTGCGTCTTGTGTTAACCATGAAGCTGAATCTCAACTATGTCAAGAGGTATCCAATAGTGTCAAGTGAAGTCTCAAATTATCCAAGTAAGTGTGTCCAAGTAGTAAAGGATTGTTTCTGTTTGATGGAAGTAAATGACTCCATTGTTAGAGGGTTAGAATGCCTTGATAGTGAGCTAGGAATCAAGTTGTTTTGAAAAGTGAATAGACCACACATTTTGAGACCAATTATGAGAACCCAAAAGGACATGCAAGGTAGACTTCTAAAAAAATTTTGAAACAGCAACTGGCAGACCATAAAAAGAAACACGACCAGACTAAAGGGCCAAAAGGGTACCCAAATATATTTAATTTCTCTGAGAGACAACTATGCAAGTGCCCACTATCCTAAATTCAACACACTAAATGTGAGGTTTTGTTTAACTAGATGTGAGCTTTGATATCTTGGATGCAAGCTTTGATATACAACATGTGAGCTTTCTCTCCAGATGCAATGCAAAAATGACCAAATGTGAGTTTTCTCCTTGGATGTGATCTAATGCAACCAGAAGTGACCTAAGACAGACCAGAAATGAGCCTTTGATGTTTTTTCATGTTTTTTCTATTTTGTCTCGAAATACATGAAAATTTGTTTGACAGTAAGGTATTTCTAAGACTTTCTAGTGAGCTGAAAACAACTTGTATGTCAGTGAATGAATATTATTGCTTTTTTGGGAGTTATGGTTTTAATGATTTTAAAGCACATCAAGAAAAATTTCTTTGTTAAGGGATGATAAAATACTTTCCCTATTCCCTAGTTTCTAAGCATAGAATGAAAATATTTTCTCGTAGACTCAGATACACACTCAAATGCTAATTAGAATATGGTCATCACCAAGCACACAATGGCTCTAGTCATGATTCTATATTAGCTGACTCCAAATTCAAGTGAGGGCATGAAATGATGAGTATCTTGGGGCAATTACTATTTGCCTTGCACAAAGGTTATCACCCTTTTGGAGGTGAATCGAGTAATTTGACTACAAGTATTTATTATGATGGGGCATCCATTCACAACCACCTCCCATAGAATTTCACAAGGCAAAATTGAGGCATATATCCCTATGAGTACTCAAATGTGTGTAGTCTTGCAAGCAAGATTAAAGAGGCTCCGCTCTACACACACCCAAGCATGTTCAAGGAATGATGTCAAAATTCACAAAATTGATTACGTCTTCTGAGGCTTTATCCTACAAGGAAGAAATTATTTATAGTGAGTTGGAAGGGTTGGCATAAACCTTTCCTCACTTGGGTCATCTCGGGATATTTTTTCCTCAATCGGAAGGCCCTCTAATGTTTTGAAAGCATAACAAAGGATTGGCGAGCTTAGGAGTTCTAGATTTCTGATTCTTCAAAAGAAGAAGAGCATACTCTCATATTTCATGTCATTTCCTTGCACAAACACTTCAAGCAATTCTTTCCCTCAAACGACTTCACTCAAAACTCAATCTCCCATGACGAGTTTTTGATTCCTCCACTTGGAAGGAAGAGAAAATCCTCTAGTGAGATCAAGAAATAAGCTTAATTTTGATTCTTAATTCCTATTTTAGAAAACAAAAAGTACTTGAAAAGAAAAAAAAAAATTGTTCAGTTTCCCCAAGATTAAATGATTTTCGTATTCAATTTCTATCCAAAATTAGACAATGAAGCTTGTTCAATTATCCCACAATATTTAGTGCTTTGTGTTTTTTAATTTCTATCCAAAGGAATTATACAATGAATATTGTTCAATTATCACATAAGATTAATTGCTTTGTGTTTTTTCAATTACTCTCCAAAAAGAAATTTAAACATTGAGGTTTCCCTTGTTCATTTCTCCCCAAATTCTTCTCAAGTCCTAAATCAATTTTTGAGTTTATGATTTTCCTTGAAGGAAAAGAGCATAATCCTCTGATTGATTTATCAAATGATAGGAAAATGTCTTTAGTTTCAAAACCTTGAATGAATAAAATCAATTTAATCTATTGAAACACCTGCAAACCACAAGTTAGTAATTCCTCTCTACCTTTTTGAGAAAAAAGGCTCTGACAACAATCTGCAAACAAAAATTAGGCTGTTGAAAAGACAGAAGAAAACAGGATCACAAGATTAGTGGGTAGACAATTTAATATTCAAATCAAATGACAAGATGCGATTGCCTTTCCCAAAAATGATCCTAGAAACCCTGTATGCGATCCAATTTCCTAGATGCGAGCATTTACACAATAGGCAATACAAGATATACCAGATGCGAGCCTTTACCAAAAATGATTTGGGATTCCCTAGATGCAATCTCTAAAAGCTGGGATGCAATCCAATTTCCTTGATGTGATCCAATTTCCTAGATGCTAGCCTTAGTGACTAAAGGCGACTCTGTACCTAGAAACAGAGAAGATAAATCAGCCAAAAATGAATAGAATAGTGAGGTAAAATCTGAGATTCAGCCCTACGGTGGGTGCCAAAAATGTGTGTTATTTTGTGTACCTATTGTCTGCAACACAACACTTCAATAAGTCATTATATTAGTGAAAAACAAGAGTTAGCAAGCATATCAATCACTAAAATTGACCTATTGCTTCCTATCTAAGAAGAGTGTGAAAAATATTGTAATTGCCCTCAGATTATACATTATTTAGTGACATATACAAGCTTAGAATGGAATATTTGAATGCCTTTAATCTAAATGCTCAAGAAATGTTCATTTTAAAGCTCCAAAATGAAAGATTATAAAAATGCTACGAAAATGAGAGCTAAAATGCATTTAAGATTTCTAAGAATATTTGCAGCATAAGTTTTCTTTCAACAATTAAGAATTAGGGGCCCATTGAGCTTAAAATTCATTCTATTTATAGAAGAATTTGGTGAATGAGAGGTTAGGATTGAAAGTGGAAGAGAGGTGGAGATTGAATCTTTGGTGATCCATGTGAGGTGATCCAAGTGATTTAACTCTTATTGGTTAGGGATTTGACTTTCCTTTTTTGCAAATGGAGTTGTAATTAGGATTTATTTAATTCCTTTTAATTAATTACTTTAGCCATGTTTTTTATTTGTTTTTGATTGAATTGAATTGATTTTATTTAACTGTCTAAGGCAATTAATGTAATTTAGTGATTAAATCACTTAGGAGATTAAATTTGATATAAATGAATTATGCCAATAAATTGAAGAATTATCTTGACATAATTAGGGGTATGCTCACACTTAGGGAAAATAGGGTCTATGGTCAGAGCAGACCAAATTAGGGTTGTTACAGTACTATGTAATATTCAGCTCCTAACAGGGCTAGGTCTACTAAAAGGGACACTATACTTTAGTGCATGCTTGTGGGTATCATCCCCACCAGGGTTTTCCCTTGGCTAGGGTTTCCTCGACAACAAATAATGGTGTTATGAGTATTGTGTTATTTGTTTATGTTTCTATGATTTTAGTATGCTTATGGTTTATGTTGAATTAGTTCAAATCTTATTTTAAGTGTTGTAATACTGATTCACCCCCCTCTCAGTATTACCTAATCCTAGCATCTCTCTCTCTCTCTCTATCTCTCTCTCTCTCTCTCTCTCTCTCTCTCTTGCAATAGTGGATATCTTTCAAACCATTCATTGTGGCATCAAATTGTTTGCTCCATTAGCTCTAGTTGGTCAAGTAAATACCAGTGACAACCACATTTCTCCCATAGAGTTTCTCAAATGTTGGGAACCATGCCAGACCAAAGTGTCCCTAAGGTGCACTAAGCACCATTGGGAAGTGATCTTTTGAGACCCATATCTCAGAGCTCGTGCATGGTATCGAAAAACCATTAGGTACTATGAGACCATGTTATGAAATCCTAAAATAACCTATCTTAGTAGGTGATGTAGAGATAGGAGCAATGAACTAGGTTGGTACTATTTCCCAACTAGGTAGTGTAGCTAGGAATCAATCCACTTTCTACTATCATGGTATATGACATGATCATCAAACATTAGTAACATGACCAATGAGTCAATTTGGGATTGAAGGGGAGTGAATCTTATTCTATTTCCATTTTGTTTCATTTAATTTTATGTAGTATTGTTAAAGATATCTTGATTTTAGTAAAAAAAATTCAATAACCCTATCTAGGGTAACCCGAGAGTGAAGAAAATGCATCATGTGTTATTTCAACATTGAATAAAAACCCAAAAATGGGTGGAAATATGTACATTAGTATTCTCTTTCATTTTGTATTGGTTGCAAATTTCCATGCAGACTTTGGCTTGTGTTAGGGAAGAAAAAAACATGTTTTTTTTTTGTCTCAGCCCATGATTGACAATGAATTGGAGTTCTGGAAAGGGTATGAATGCAAAGTAGTAGCCTTGGAAGGGTAGTGAAGGTGTAGTGGGGTTTTTGGGATAAAAATATAAATGTTCTAACTTTCATATGGTTGCTTGTTTGTCATTGTAAGCAGTGTTAAGACAACAAGGTGTTATGTTTTTTCTTAGGGTGGATGGGGGGTTAAGATTTGTGTTTTGACTATGGAAGAGTGATTCATTGACATTCCCTTTAGTACCATTGGGTTTGTGTGTGCCTAATTGGCATTGGGAGTTGTGTCTACAAGTAACTAGGAGTCCTAATTGGGAAATGACTTGTGGAAGTAAGATTTTGTGAGTTGGTATGATTCAATGGTTGGAAGACCTCAAGATATATTTGGGCAAGATGAGTATGCCTAAGGTGATGTGCGTCACTGGTTTTATGGGATTTGGGAGTAGGAGTGAGTCTTGGGCCATAGAAGCAACTTCAGGGGCTAGTATCCTAGTGAGGCCTTGGGGGTTTGTTACCTATTAAATAGGTGAGTTGGGAGGAAGATGTCCCTAATAGGTTGAGATTGGTGGATGCTCAACAAGATCAAGTATCCATACAATAAATGCATTTGAAACAGCTACAAAATACAACTCTGGATTGTGACTATGACAATGAATTTTGAACATTTAGGTCCTAAAGAATTATAAACTATGTAAATTAGGTTTTATCTTTGTTGTCTTTGGATTCCAAGGATCCTAACCCACCATGAACACACACCATATGCAAGAAAGTGAGAACTAAAAAAAAAAAAAGAATTGTACTAATTTGCTCCTATTATCACTGTGATTATGATTTCAGAAGTGATTCATGCCAAGGAGTGAATTTTCAACTTCCTTTTTCAAGATTTTTCCCTCTTTTTCAACTTTTACAAAAAAATTTGCTTGACAACTTTTCCTACATTTTAGAAACTTTTACATCTTGATGAAAGTGACTTTAGAAACCATTATTAAGCTAAATCTAATCAATAATTGCATATCTAAGGCTAATCAGGATATATACATAATGAACAATTTTGATCACATTTCAATTGAAAATAACTAAGTTGTGATGTACACATATATGCACACAATAAACAAATTGGATCGAATATAAATTTTTTATATATCAAAATGAATAGTTATCATGTACATATACAAAAATAGCATAAATGTCAAGTCAATAATAGAGTTACAAAAATGTGGTATGTGCCATGTCAAGGTTGATATATACAATACAAATGTTGAATATATACATAAATTGGTCCTTCAATGACCACAACTAGAACTATATGTCTCTATCGATATTTATGACTCTGGTGGATCATCAATATTGAGCCTCTTCAAAGAAGTATGTGGCTCTGTAGGTGGCTACACGAGGACCATTGAAATGTTGAATCATATATATTTTCTCAATATAACATCAAAATAAACTAAATATTGGACTGTAAATTGTTTGCAGTTGTAATATTGATTACCTCATCTCTTTCTTCTACACTTGGCAAAGGATGAGAATGTGTGGGAAGTCCTAAAGGGGGTTGTAATAGGTAAAATAACATTAATACCAGTTAATAACATATATGTCAAAAAACACTATATAACTAAAAATGCATGGACTAAAATACAAATGCATACCAGAACCTTAGATGGATCTCCAATACTTGTAGGAGGAAAAGTCACTCATGAATCAGTTACGATAATTTCCTATATGGTAATTCATAAAATAAATTATATTCATACAGGAAGTAGGGCTTTCAAACAAACAAGAAAGAAATCCAAAAGGAGTTAAAAAGAGAGTTTCAACTTCGTTGTGCACTTAGTAAAAAGGAGTTAAGAAGAAAAGAATACCTCTTCCATCTATTGTGTTTGAATCTATCTTTAATGAGTAGGACTTCTAACAAAATTGAATGGTAGAGCATCAGTGGGAAGTTTTGAAGGGGTTTGTAATAGGTAAAAGTAATACAAGTTAACAACCCAAAGTTTTTGACAAGCTATAACAAACTAAAAATGAGTGTGCTTATATCTAAATAGATATGTTAACATATGTAGAAAAAATTCACACTGGAGCCTCAGAAGTTCTCCTATACTCTTAGGAGGCATCGTTGAATCTGAGACAGCTATTACCATTTCCTGTATGAAAAATGATAACATACATTATAACTTCATAGAAGGATTTAGAGATTTTGAATAAGCAAGAATGCAATCCAAAGTGAATATGAATATGTTACCTCTTCCCTCTCTTGAACCTCATCGACATAAGGTGCATTCATTAATTTTGTAAACCTCATTTATTTCTATATATAGAACAAATAAATTATGCACATTTATCAATATCTACATATACATTTTTATTCATAATACATTTCAATAAATGAATTTAAATTGTACTAAATTACCTTCTATTGTTTGAATGTTTGGGAGGATTTCTTTTTCTATATCAGAGTGCTGGAGGATGGCTTTCTCACATGAGATGTCCTCGAGGAAGGTGGGGAAGACTAACAGAAACAAAATTAACATAAGGGAAAAGAACATGTATAATATTACATAAAAGTAAAATATATCTAAATCTAAATAGTACTACAAATCTATCTAGGCCAAAGTCAATGGCTGAAAGCTTGATATCATAAAGTTGGGACATATGAGCCCTTGATAAGCCTCATAAAACACCAAGTAATGATACAGATATATTAAAAAAAGATATTTTGAAACTAACGTATTATTATATTTTTAACAAATTTACAAATCTTTACCTTAGGTATTGAAACTATTCGTGACCGTGGATTCGACTGAAAAGTACATGGTGTACTCCTACCACCTGTTACTCCTTGCAATTCACATTATTTATATGTCGCTTTAAATTGTTCTAAAAAAATTATTTACTTTGATAATATTTAGGTAATTAATTGAAATTTTTTCATAAATATAAATAAAACCACTGTTATCTCTATAAGATATTTTGTTGTCATTATTTTAGACAAAGTCATAGAGTCAAGGAGAATCAATCGGTAAATGGAGAAAGGAAAGGATAAGACAAGTCAGTAATACACACTGAGCCAGTCGGTAAAGCACAAAGTTGACAGAGTACCAAGTGCCTATAATTATCGAGCACCTACAATTATCGAGTGCCTACAGTTACCAAGTGAAACACTACACCGAGCGCATATAGTACACCGAGTTGATATTACACCGAGTGAGGAACAATACTTAACCTAGTATTGTGGAGTTATTTAACCGAGTTAGATAGTTAATCAAAAATATGATAAGATCACATTTAATGCTTTGACACTACATTAATTAGGTGTATACAAGTATTTAAATCATTTTGTTGTATGATCAATGATTCAAATAAATTAGAGTAAAGATCTTAGGCAGAGATTAAATAGAAAAATGGAAGTTTGCCATTTCAAAGAAAAACAAGTACCAAGGTAAAAGTGGCATGGTCACCGAGCTGGAAAGAAGATCCAACGGTCAAGAGAAATTTATAGTGTACCTAACACATAATATTAAGAGGCAAAACTTATCTATATCTTGGATGAATTTTGTATGTGTGATAAAATGAGAGACATGAGAAGAAGAACATAGAATTGCTATTAATGTTAAGGAAGTTATTGAAGAACAAAGAGCAGAGTAGAGCAGAGAGCATCAAACAAAAATTAAGCTACAACAGAGTAGATTAGTATGGTGTTACAATTTGGGAATTGAGGTAACACATATCAAAGCACATAGAGTCTGAACAACATTTACATTTGATGCATTTTTACAGACATTGTTAAGTTATTAATATTATTGTATTGAGAGTTTTAAATCCCAATGCTGGTTAGATCTTAACCAATCTTATATTTTTAAATCCTTTAATAGGGTACATCTCTATGTGTAGATTTTGTAAAAATCCTTTTACCAGGTAGACCTAACAAGTCTTATATATACTATTAACTGAGTAAGCTATAAGAAATAGCTAAACTTTGTATCTCTAACCGAGCACCCTTTATACTGCAGTTAGTGAAGGTTGTCGGTGTCATCCCCACCACAATTTTTATCCTCTAACCAAGGATTTATGAATTACCAAAATCATGGTGTTATGAGTTCAATTGTTTAATGTTTTTATGTTATGGTTTTACATGCATTACATTACTTTCATTTCAAAGTTATGAACTTGGAAATCAACAAGCAACATTCTATGGTATAATCAATCATTGTGGTTAAAAATTTTAGTGGTACCGATTCACCCCTCCCCTCTTAGTCCCAACTTTCTATTAGTTATTCCAACAATTAGTATCAGATATTGTACTCTTGAGTTAAAGGTTTGACCACCTAAGAGTTAAAGATCTTAGTCATGGAAGTTAATAGACAATTTAAGAGAATTGATTGTCTTGAATCTAAGTTGGAAAGTGCACGAGAGTTAATCATGGATCTAAGAAAGAAACTTGAGAAATATCTGAGGATAATAAGGAAATTGTATGATGAACTGAAGGTTAAACAAGAACAATTTGATACACTTGAGAAAACATCTGAAGGAAGTGTGACTAATGAGTCTGAGACTGCAATAAGAGAACTGCTTGAAAAGAATGAATCACTTACCAAGCTGCTGGATTTGATGAAGAAAGATCTTGATGCTAATAGCTTAAGAATGACCAAAGTGATTGAAGGTAAAAGAAAAGTTAAGGATGAAAAGAGAATTGTAGAAGATGAGAAAGGATGAGTTGAAATCAAGTTAACTAAGAAAGATAATGAAATCTTAAGGATGACCCAAGCTCACTACTATATGACCGACCAAATTCTGATTGTAAATCAGGATTGTAACCAAAAATAATTTGAGAATCAAGCACTGAAAGATGAAATTGAAAAAATAAACAAAAGCTTGAAAGATGAGAAGGATGCAAATGAAATACTATGAAGAAATGAAGATGTATTGAAATCACTAGACAAACAAGTTAAGAATAAAAAGAAACCGAATAATAGATCATGAATTGGATCCAATGAGAACAACACTACTGAGAAAGGAGAATCATCTAATGCATAGAAAGATCAAGGTACTGCAAGCCCACCAAAATAAAAGAAGCCAAGCTGTAATTATTGTGGGAAGCCTAGACACACTACTAATGTTTGCAGAAGCAGGAAAGGTAAAGCACCAAGTACACCTAAATTTGATGGTTATTTTTTTATATGTAATAGGTATGGACATCAAGCTTTTGAGTGTAGAATCACCTTTTCTAACAACTCAAGGAAACCTAAGTTTCATGGATACTCCAAGAACTACAACAAGTATGGTCACAAGACTGAAGAGTTCAAATTAAAGAAAAGAAATGAAAAGTGGATGCCTAACCGAGACAATGCAAATACTAATTGAATAGGAACATCTATACCATGGGATTATAATGCAAGTAGTTCATGCTTATCTTGTGGAAGATATGGACACATTTCTGCAAACTGCATATTGGTATCTGAAAGGTTTAACAGAATGTCGTGGAGGAACCCTGGCATGGCATGTGTTCATTGTTATAGGGTAGGACACCTTGCAAGTAACTGTAGATACCGAGGAGATGCATTAACCAAGGATGAATCTAAAAAGTGTGCACCATCTACTGTTGAAGAAATAAGAGAACAGATGAACAAAACATGGAGGAGAAAGACTCAAGAATATGGAACTTCACTTGGAACTATAGACAACACCATCTCTACTGAGTCTGGTGCACCAAGCTCCACCTAATCGGTGAGTGGTGTGTAGGAACTACATTCTTATTATAAATATTAGATTATTTCCTAAGCAATAGAGTTAAGATCCATATTATCATATTAAGATGTATTTGGATAAGTTGTGGAAATTTTGATTGAAAGTTGTAATGTATGGTTTTTTTTTAATCAGTTAAACAAAGTGACTATGTTATCAGTATAAAGGTAAAAAGGGACTCGACAAGTGCATTTAATACAAATGATTAGAGTCATTGGAAACCTTTAATCAAGGAAAAGCTATAAATAGGTCAATATGTTATTCATTTTGAACCTAACATTTTTGAAGAGCATTTAAGCACATTGCATAGTGATCACTCCAATGAGCATTCAAAGCAATTACGACGTATTTTTGAATCTTTACAAGATCATTGAGTGATATTATCAAGCGTACCCTAGTTTTTTATTTCAACACAATTGAAGATTATCATGGCACCAAGGATGCAGAGATCAGTATTAGAAAAGAATGTTGAACCTGTCAACCCTAAATACAAGTTTCCACCAACAATAGCCATAGAAATTGACATGATGGGAGAACTATCTTCAATACCGCCATGATTTCTATTAATCAAAGATGCCCACACATTTATTCATTGAAAAATTGAAGATCTCTATGAAGTTGAGATTGATGCTTCATTGAGTAAGTTGTGCGTGAATGGTAAATATAAGGATGAGCACACACATCTTGAGACAAAAGGTTTAACACATGTAATTCATCTACCAAGGGGATTCAAGCCCGAATGGGTGAGGATGGTACTCAGCTAAGTACATGATCAGTTCATGTGGTTGGAAGGACCGATTAAGATAACTAAGGATGTTTTGCACATTATCATTGGATTTCCTATTGGATACTGACCCAAGGAAATCAAGAAAATTGACAAAGGTAAGCTTAGCGAGCTAACAAAATCACAATGGGATGGTAGAGGAATAAGAATATCAACTGTCATGGATCCCGAGTTAAGGTATGCATGAAAAATCATATCTTACCGAGTGTTTCAATCATCCCAAGTGGATAGTGTACCATGTGGAGAAAGAGACCTAGCTTACAAGATAATAAAGAAAGGACTTTAGATAGATCTCTTTGAAGTTTTGTTGAAGCAGATTGATGACAATGTGAACACAATCAGGAAGGAAAAGACCAACACATTGAAATTTGGTAAACTAGTGGTATGTATTTTCTTTTACTACCAGAATTCATTTCTCTAAATTGGAGATGTAGTATGGATAACTGATAGACTAGTTATTTATCAAACACACAAGTATATACAGAGTCTAGGAGACAACTTTGATACAATCATGTTTGATTACTTTTTGAAATTCAAAGCTAGAATGCATAAAAGATACAGAGTTCCACCTCAACTAATTGCTAAGTGTCAAGATAACATTTGTTTTAAAGTTGACACCGATGTTTGCATAATTAAGGTTTTAGTACCAAGAGTTGAATGGATTCAACCCATGGGATATCTGATGGATATAGATATTGGATCAAAATAGATAGAAGCCTTATTCGATAAACCAAAATATCCTAGTGAGAAAAGGTATGGAACCCATGAGGAATTCAACGATAAAATCAATCAAGGTATTTTGGTATCTAGGTCAATAAGGAAAGCAAGTAAAATGATTGATACTTTATCAAATACTCTTGGAGTCGATGATACACTAGATGAGAATACTAAGAATGAAATGGAAATTGTAGTAGTTAATAAGAAAAACCTACAATTGGCTTCACTGAGCAAGAAAGGAATTGGAAGGAACACTAGATCTTTGGTACAACTGAAAGAGAAGAAAGCTACAGAAATAGTTCAACCTAAAGGAAAGACTTATGAGAGAACTAGAGGCAAGAAACAACCTACTAAAACAAGGAGAAGTTACTACTTGGTAATGAAAGTGAAACAAAATTTGATGATCCTAACAAATCTGTACCAATTGCAAAGCTCTCATGGGTTCCACAAAGTCTTGATGGTTTTCTGGATGGATTGAAGAAATCGGGATGATTTGGAGGTTTTAGACAAGTAAAATATCAAAAGAGGAATAAAGAAGATAATAATAAGATTGAAGATGTTTTTATAGTAGCTTTAATGAGATACCGAGTAATGCCTATTGAGCTTGCAGACAAGCTACCAGAGGAACTGTACAACAAGATTGTTGCAAGATGGAATTATACACTGGATGTAGAAAAGGAAATAAGAGAGAGATCTCTTGTACACACCATTCCTGACCTTGCACTATCTGAGATTTGTGAAGCATTAAAGAAACATTCAAATAAATTTCTAGTCAAGGGGAGAGCCCTTAGGATAATTAATGGAGATATTAAAATCAGTAGAGAAGGATACAACTGCAAAATGGAAGGATATATTTCATATAGATGATATCGAGTATCATGAAGCAGAGAAGGATTAAGAAACAACCATTTCTAAACAAATAAAGGGAAGAACAAAGAAAATAGATCCTATTGATCTAACTACTAACAATGCAGAGGTTATCATTGAAGATATACTTGAGGAAGAAGACCCTGAAAAAGAGCTATAAAAATATGAAGATGTCATGGACACACAAATGAAGGATACCAAATGTATGGATATTGATAATGCACTTTTGATGAGAAAATATCTGATTATGACGCAAGTACAAAGCTATACAATTGATGATACTCTTAATACTGAGTTTGTACTAGATGCACCATACATGGCCACCCGAGACACCAGTTGATATAGATTAGGATAAGGATGGACAACCTAAGGCCACTGAGATAGAAAAAGGAAAGAACACTGAGTTGGTACCCGCAACCAACATTAACGATCAGAAGAATCATAATAACACAACAATAGATCAGAATGTACAGAAGACAATAGTAACTAAAAGTGAAATGCAGCAGGAATCAAATCTTAAGAAAAAGACTAAGGATAAATAGAAACAAAAACCAAAAGATGAAGTAAAAGTAGAAGAGATCATAGTCGATACTTATTCAGAATCACCTGATGCAATTAAGGCATCACGTTCCAAACGCTCTACTAGAGAGAGTAGATTGATTGAGAAGAAAAAGAGAAAAAAGAGAAAGAAAATCATTGATTTGAGAAAGCCAATCATAATACCAAAAGGATACCCAAATGCAATGAAGCCTAGAGAATTATCTATTTATGCTGAGATTTTAGCTAAGAAGGCTGAACAGAAGAAGTTTATTACAAAGAAGAAAAAGGTAAACATACTTGAGCATGTTAAGGACATATTCCATGACATTGTTCCTGAAGCAACTGTTGATGAATCTAAACCCCTACTAGACCAAATTAGTGACTTGGCCCAATAGATCAAAGCATGAAACAAGGACATGAAATAAAATATGTTAAAGATTCACAAAGAAAGAATGGAGAAGAAATTGATGGAATACTTACTGCAAAATATTGACATAGAGAAGGTAACTCTTTCTGAGTTATGTTTTGACGTTGAAAAGAAACTAATATCCATCATTTCAAATGTTTCAAAAGTTCTGTATTCTTTTGACCTTTATTGTTAAAATCAAGAAGGAAGCAGATAAATTGAGAAATAGCTGAATGAGTAGCTTAAGAAACTATCTACCGATCCTGGAACATTCCAGACCCACTACTCAAAGATACAAGAACTCATGGGAGTTCAACTCTCATTGAGACAAGAGGAGGAAAAAATGAGATTGGAACGGCTTGAATTGTAAACACTTTTAATTCCCCATATCCAATCAATGCGGATACACTTGAAGAAAGCCAAAGAATTAGCAATTTTTCCAGATGTAAGTTCACTGGACACCATAGTTGGCTTATCTATAGATATTAAAAAATAAATTGTTATACTTCAAAATCTATGAGATACATGGGAGAGTGTACTTTCAAGTATACAACAGAGGTATAAATATATTTTTAGTTAATGCATTTTACTTTTTGACACTTTTTGTCAAAAAAGGGGGATAGATATCTTAGTCGGATAAAGGGAGATAAAGGAGGATAGATATCTTACTTATTCAAAAAACTAAAAAAGGGAGATAGATATACTTGGAAAACAAAAAATATATATATGTGAAAAAAAGGATATGTTAACATCTGAGGGGGAGATACTAATTTTGATGACTTTGGATTTTTTGTCAAAAATGCCCATCTAATGCCAAAGGGGGAGATTGTTATCTCTATAAGATATTTTTTTGTCATTAGTTTAGAAAAATTAAGATTCAAGGAGAATCAATCAGTAAATGGAGAAAGGAAAGGATAAGACAAGTCAGTAATGTACACCGAGCTAGTTGGTAAAGCACATAGTTGACACAGTATCGAGTGCCTATAGTTACCAAGTGACAAGCTACACCGAGTGCATGTAGTACATTGAGTTTATATTACATCGAGTGAGGAAGAAGACTTAACTAAGTATTATGGAGTTATTTAACCGAGTTAGACAGTTAATCAAAAATGCAATCATGTCACATTTAATGCTTTGAAATTTCATTAATTATGTGTATAAAAGTATTTAAAATAGTTTGTTACATGATCAACGATTTGAATAAATCAGAGTAAATATCTAAGGTAGAGATTAAACGGAAAAAATGTCAGTTTATCATTTCCAAGAAAAACAAGTACCAAGGTAAAAGTGACATGGTCACCAAGCTGGAAAGAAGATCTAATGGTCAAGAGAAACTTACAGTGTACATAACACATAAGATTAAGAGGAAAAACTCATCTATATCTTGGATGACTTTTGTATGTGTGATACAATGAGAGACATGAGAAGAAGAATAGAGAATTGCTATTACTATTAAGGAAGTTATTAAAGAACAAAGAGCAAAGTATAGAGCACCAAGAAAAAATTCAGCTACATTAGAGAAGAATAGCATAGTGTTACAATTTGGGAATTGAGGTAACACGTATCATAATACATAGAGTCTGAACAACATTTACATTTGATGTATTTTTACAGACATTGTTAAGTTATTGATACTATTGTATTAAGAGTTTTAAATCCCAATACTGGTTAGATCTTAAGCGATCTTATAATTGTAAATCCTTTAATAAGGTACATCTCTAAGTTTAGAGTTTGTAAAAACCCTTTAACCAGGTAGACCTAACAAGTCTTATATATACTTTTAACTAGGTAAGCTATCAGAAATAGCTAAACATTGTAGCTCTAACCGAGCACCCTTTATATTGTAGTTAGTGAAGGTTGTGGGTGTCATCCCCACTGCATTTTTTATCCTCTAACCAAGGATTTATGCATTACCAAAATCATGGTGTTATGAGTTCAATTATTTAATATTTTGGTGTTATGGTTTTATATGCATTACATTACTTTTATTTCAAATTTATGAATGTGGCAATCAGCAAGAAGTAGTATATGGTATAATCAGTAATTGTGGTTAAAAGTTTTATTGGTACTGATTCACCCCTCCCCTCTTAGTCCCAACTTTCCATTAGTTATTCCAACACACACTTGTGTCTTCTCGCGAGATAACAAGATACTGATTAGCTCATCTATGAGGGTCATATCCTCTAGAGTGGAAGCATGTCATCTACTCCCACAACATGTACATGAATGGGATGTCAAACCATCCACATTCATTAGTGTCTACACCAGAACATACACTCTGGGAGGTTGCACATATATTCTCAATGGGTTGGCCCATGCCAAATGATGCATCTGCTGATGATGGAGGTGGTGCAGGTGTTGGTCTCTCCTATACTCCAACTAAGTGTGTGTCATGCTCAACAATGACATCAAACAATGATGTAGCTTCCTGAAGAGTTTGTAACTCCATAGACTCCTTCTAGGCTATTGGAATAGTGACATGAACTATGGGTTTAGGAGCTACACACCTCCTATGATGTGTCTCTACCACCCTATAGGCCCCAGTTCTATCCTACGCAGAGCCTCTCCCTCTACCTTGGAACAGTAGGATGTCAAATTAATTCAGATTTAAGCTGAGGATAAACTCACAATAAAGATTTCTTAAAAAATATAGTGGCACCTCCCAATTATTACAAGGTGGTTGGTCAAATACCATATACCATCTATCCCAAAAAGTTTCTTTCATCCTAGCATGAACAGACCAATGTATAGGAAACTGACTCGTAGTAGTAAGTAGGTTGTTATTAGTGCTAAGATCAGTGAAAATAGAACATATGTCATTTTAAAGTATGCCCTTTCTTTTCACCTATTATATGAAAACCCATCTGCATAAAATACACGACATATATCCCTCCATGAACATCATTTTGTGACCTCTCTAGATACCTCATTTGCATTATTTTCCATTGCATCTAGGGTTTTTGTGAGGGCTGAGTGTTGCTCCTAATTAGAGGACTTCAACCTATTCACTAATATAGAAATTTGGGTAGTGTTTTGTGTTAGGAAATTGATAAGATCATCTTGTGTGGCCTGTACATGATCTACTGGTGGATGCGGAGGGTTTAGAGGTGGCGGTGGTTGTTCGGAAGCAACATTTTGAGGATTTTTCATAGGTGGAGAAGTGTCTTGAGGGTTTTCTTTTTACTTGTGTTTATTATTTTTAGGGTTTTCTTCTGTTGGTTGTGCACAAAGAGGTCTTTGTTGTCTCTTTCATTTTTGGGGATTGTTTGTAGAATTTGACATCAAATTAATAAAAAAAAACTTAAATCAATTAAAAAACCCTACTTCAATTAAAATGCAAAAAAAAAATCAAACTAATGAAGTCTTACCTATTTGATGGGGTGGCATTGTTGGAAATTTCTCTAAACATCAATAAAATGCAATTACAAGAAGAACACACACAAGTTATTAATTTTTTTGCTTCATCCAAGTCATTGTTTCAATATTTTTGGCATTGAAAATGGCCCAAATCTGTGGCCTTTGAAAATATGTAATATTTCTCATAACACGTATGGGTTATGTGAAACTTTTTGTTCCTCAAAACCCACACGAGTTTTGAGAAACTTTTTGTTCCTCAAAACCTGCATGGGTTTTGAGAAATTTTTTCTTTTTCTTAATGTTTTCTATTAGGCTTGGTGTTACTAAGCCAAGGACATTTTTGAGTTTAAGGAACCCGATCGGGTTATGATAAATTTCATTTTTTTTCTTAGGTGGCCACTTTTCTGACTAGCAACTTGGTGCACTTACCCCAACACATTACATGAAAATATGCAACTTGGTCACTTCAACTAGTGCAAACCAGCAACATAATCAAAATACGATCAAGAAACATCAACAAGAAATTTTAAGTACCTCAACAACCTTAGCACCAACATGAACTCAAGATATAAATCCATCTCTGCACTATTCATCAATAATAATTACTGCAACCTCTGTTACTCAAGAAATATAGCTTTCCAGTATCAGAATCATGAACCACTCAAGTTGAGGACACATATGCTCATCCCAAACTCACTACCAGGTTAACAACCAACAACTCTCCAACACCGATTCATGCCAATCCAAAAACTAAAACTTTGTCTTTTCCTAAATAACCAAAATACCAGATACTGGTAAATCAATCATAACTCTCTCAAATCACCACTCTAACATCTACGAGCTGACATGAATTAGCTATAGACATCTCATAACACAACTAAACTATCGCAACCGTAGATATTTTATGTAGTATCTGTACCAAGCAATTCAACCTTACTGAACATACCAGGAACATTGTCTTTAACATTAGAAGTATGTTAACATCAATTAAAAAGCATTAAAGCCAACATATATGTATAATCTGAACAATATCTCTGCAATATCCAACAATCTCCCCCTTTGGCATTGATGGAAACATATTATGTAAAAAATTCAATCAATGCACAAAGAAACAATACCAACAACAATATCAGCAATATCCACAATATGACATCTCTTCTTTACAATCTCTCCCTCATAATCTCATACATAATATCTCAAAGTTCAATTATTTTTCTCCAATATGCACAATATAACATCTCTCTTTTACAATATCACCCTCATAATATCATACAAAATATCTCAAAGATCAATTATTTTTCACATGAATATCTCTCCCCCTTTGACATCAATGAAAAAGGAACATGCATGCACTAAGTCATAGAGCCCAAAAATCTGAACAACACAACTCATGAATTACTTACCACACACTACTCCCCCTAAGGAGTAGCCACAAAAACATCAATCCAGAAGGATGATAGCTCTGTAAGCACACTGAGCTAATGCATCTCAATGAATCTCTAGCTCTGATCGGGAGGGGCAATTACCCCAAGCTTACCTTGGAGATATTCAAAAGTATCCTTTGGAAAGGGCTTCATGAATATATCTTTAATCTTCTCTTTAGTAGATACATACTCCGATATGACTTCTTTCTCACTGACTCTGTCTCTCAAGAAATGATATTTGATAGAAATATGATTTGTTTTTTAATGCAACACGGGGTTCTTTAAAATATTGATAGCACTTGAATTGTCACAGTATATAGAAATAGGCTCATCAATAGTCACTCTGATATCTTTCAACATTTGTTTCATCCATGCCACTTGTGTACAATTAAAATAGCAGCAACATACTCAACTTTAGCAGTAGATTGTGATATGCAATTTTGTTTCTTACTTTCCCATGAAACTAATCTCTTACCCAAAAATATGCTCCACCACTAGTGGTCTTCTTGTCATCTATATTACCTGTCCAATCAGAATTAGTATATGCACACAATGTGAAATCATCATCTTTACCATACCATAAGCCATAATCAATTGTTCCCTTCAAGTATATGAATATCCTCTTCATAGTAGAAACATGTGATTCCTTCAATTCTGATTGAAATCTAGCAACAATACAAACATCATTCACAATGTCTGGTCTAGTTTGTGTCAATTATAATAGCCCATCGATCATTGATCTATATCTAGTCTGATTTGCATTAGGTGTATCATCAATCTTTGTCAATTTACAACCGGTATTCATAGGAGTACCAACAGGTTTTGAATCTTTCATACCAAATTTTTCCAACAACTCTTTCACATACTTAGACTGATAAATGAAAATACATTTATCTATTTGTGTAATTTGTAGTCCAAGAAAGAAATTAATCTCACCTATCATAGACATATCAAATTCCTTTTGCATCTCATCAAAAAATTCCTTACTTAGCTTGTCATTTCCACCAAAAATTATATCATCCACAAAAACTTCAACAATCAAAATGTTATCATTAACAACTTTGAAGTACAAGTTACTGTCAGTAGTACCTTTACTAAAACCAATCTTTAATAAATATTGATCTAATCTCACATACCAAGCTCTAAGGCTTGCTTCAGTCCATATAAAGCTTTCTTTAATTGAAAAACCATGTCATCTTTATCAATCAAGTAAAATCCATGTGGTTGCTCAATGTAGACTTCTTCTAACTCTCCATTCAAAAATACAAAATTAACATCCATCTAATATACCTTGAAATTTTTGTAAGTAAAATATGCAAGAAACATTCTAACAGCTTCAATTTTAGCAACAAGAGAAAAAATCTCCTCAAAATCAACACCTTCCATTTGAGAACATCCCTTACAAACAAGTCTAGCTTTGTTCTGAATCACTTCACCATATTCATTCAATTTGTTTATGAATACCCATTTAGTAAAAATCACATTCTTTTCCATACATATAGGAACAAGAATCCATGTCTTATTTTTTTCAATCTATTCCAATTCTTCTTCCATATCTTTGAACCAACTTTCATCTTTCTATGCTTCATCAACATATTTAGGTTCAATCTTAGAAATCAAACAAATTTTATTTCTAGCAATCCTTCCTCTAGTTTGAACTCCTTTGTTTCTAGCACCAATAATTTGATTCTCTAAATGATTTAGCTTTACATACCTTGGAGTCTTCAGATTTGCATTAGCTAACTCTTGTGTTTCCAACTCTTCCTCATCTCCAACTTCTTCATTCTGTTCGATTGATCCATTCTGATTTTGTGCTTGCACAATCTGAATTCCTTTTTCTTCATCTGATTAATAGCTACAAGATATAACTTTTTTATGAAAAATTTCATCCACTTTCAAATTAGCACTCTCAATCTATGATTATAACATTTGTAGGATTTTCTCCTTGTAGAATAACCAAGAAATATTCCTTCATCACTTCTAGGATCAAACTTTCCTAAATCTTCATCTCTCTTAATACATCATTTGCTTCCAAAGATTTAGAAATATTTAACAGTAGGAATATGACCATACCAAAGTTCGTAATGATTCTTACCAGTATCATTCTTGACTTAAACTCGGCTAAGTGTGTAAACAATAGTTCTAACAACTTCTCTCTAATAGATCTGTGAAACGTTTCCTTCAATAATCATTTTTCTTGAAGTGTCAAGAATTATTCTATTTATTCTCTCTACAATTCCATTCCATTGTGGGGTCCATGGAGTAGATATTCATCTCTTTATTCCATGGTCTTCATAGTATGTATCAAAGTATCTAGATGTAAACTCTCCACCTCTGTTAGATCTCAAACATTCCATCTTCATACCTGTCTTAGTTTCAACCATAGCTCTAAAAACCTTGAATTTGTCAAATGCCTCTGATTTTTATTTCAAAAATGTAACCCACATCATCAATGAATATAATAAAGTATATGTCTCCATAGTAACTTCTATTTCTAGTAGGTCCACATAAATCGGTATGTACCAAGTCTAATAATCCACTCGAAGAATAGGTCTTACTTTTGAAATTAGATTTAGTTAGCTTACAAAATTGACATTCCTTACACATTACATTATCAGGATTCAACAATCTAGGTAAATATTTTACAGTATTTGTAGTGCTAATCTTCACAATGTTTTCAAAGTTTACATGAAAAAAGCTCTTATGCCACAACCAATTGTAATCAACCTTTGCAATCAAACATATATTCTATGAATTGTTCAAATGAAATACATTACCTTTGGTCTTTGTACCTGATTCAATCTCAATTCCAGTGCTTCCAATTATTTTACACATTACATTCTTTAATTCCAAGTGACATCCCTTGTCAAATAACTGTCCAACACTCAAAATATTATTCTTTAAACCTTCAATATACAAAACATCAAAAATATTACCCTTACCATCAAGTGTAATTGAACCTCTTCCTTTGATCAAAAAGGGAGAATTGTTACCAAATCTAACAACACCACCATCATAGTATTTAAGCTTCACAAATTTCCTTTTGTCTCTGGTCATGTGATGTGAATTGATGAAAAGATAAGTAGGGTAAGATGATGCAAGGCTTAAACCCACACAAACACTCCTAAGGGTTACCAAATTTCCTTTAGCCTCTGGTCATGTGATGTGAACTGAAGCAAAGATGAGAAGGGTAAGTTGATGCAAGGACTAAACCCATACAAACACTCCTATGGGTTATCAACAGTATCAATAAATTCCCTTTCTTTCTTAACGCTCTAAGGGTACTTCAAACATATGAGAGGCAAATAGACAATCTCTTGATCAACACTCATAGTTTGTGGGACAAGATCTATTCAAATTCCCTTGGAACTAACTCCAAAGGATAGGGTACACACACCTATGTATCACAATGACTTCAATATTCTAGGAGTAGACCAAAAAATAACAAAATGAACAAAATACCCCAATCCAACCATTGGACACAACCTTTCAAGGCTTTGAATCAATCTTCACAATGTGGCCAAGTGGGGAGGCCTAATTGTATTAGGTCAACCTAATAGGAATATGGGGCTTAATTATTCAAAATTATGAACAACCTAGTGAGCCAATGCTACTTTCAGACACTCTTTTGAAATTTTCAAAGGATTCCCAAGTCTTAGGTCTTAACCCAATCACCTGATACTGAAACCCCATTTAGGACAAATAGGGCTAATAGGCCTAATTGCCCTGGTTTAAAATACAAGTCCATGGAATTGCACAAACCCAAAAAATATGGTCACTTAGGAAGTTCTTCCACACCAAATGAACAAAACATCCACCATTAATTTGTCTCGATCCACTCTAATCCTTCATTCATACAACACTTTGTGTTCTCAGACTAACTAGTCAAATGAAGATGCCCGACTAGGGCTTGATGGTAAAAATAGAAGACAGGGTTTCCCTGAAAATTTATTTTGGATTCTTGAAATACATTGTCTCTACTTGTATTTCACCAGTTTTCGTGGAATTCCAATGGTGTAAATTCAAGTTAGAGACATTTTAGTCCAGAACCCTACTTAAGGATGTAGTTTCAAACCTGTACACAAAGACCGGTCTCCTAAACCCTTCAAACTTCACCAATTTGAATAAAACTTATTCTGTTATAGTCCTAAAACATATGTCCAAACATCCAAGTCACAATTTAGTCAAAACCAATTTCCCATGCACTCCTACCATACAACGAAACAAAGATTTCACATGAAAACTAGAGATTTATTATTGCTTTCAACCATCAATTTCTGTATAAGATTTCTCTAACCTTTGATTTTGATTCAAAGGGAATTATACAGACCTTATCCAATAGTCCCAAATTAATTTAAAAGGTTGGTTACTATTGGAGGACATTAGGGGGGCGAAAACAACTTTTGAGTTAAAATGCTAAAAGTTGACAAACAACTTTTGAGCAATTTTGACAATTTTTGCAAAATTGCAACCATCTCATTCTCAATCCATCTCAAGTACTTAAAGTAGTTTTTTTTAGAATAAAATATACCCTAAACACATAAAAACATATGATCCTACCCTATTAGGGACCCTTTGACCATTTTGACCATGATGGCTTATAAGTGCTACCCATGGAAAAATGCTTTACAAATTGGGTCTTTATTACATTGTAATTGATCCATAGGACCCAAGACACTCTAGGACCTCCTAATAACACAATTTATACTAATAAAATTCCAAGATTTTTTTATTATTCTTAAGGTGCTCCTACACCATTAACATCCAATATCAATAACCTAGTCATCTCTCTTATCCACATGCAAAAACAATGCTATCTCTTCATTAGGATTCTAATCTTTAATAGAAATGAACAAAATATCATATTCACTCTTCTAAGATTCATCATTAGCAGTTCCTTCATAAAAAACATAGTAGCATTTCTTCTGAGATTTATGTCTGAACATCTTATGCTTATACTTAGGCTCTTTATTAGGACATCTACAAGCAATGTGACCAATCTTATTACATGCAAAATACTTCAAAGGCATCTTTCCTTCATACTTACCAGATCCCTTAGGTAGCTTTTTTTGCAAATAGGACTTCAATCTCTTCAAGTTCTCTTTCCTCTTTCTCAATTTTTCTACATTCCTTAGCATATTTACCAAGCTTAGATGAACTTTCACCAGGGTCATATCTTTTCTTTCCTTTAGAAATATTAGCTTTAAATGCATATTCAAATTTAGGAAATTTATCTCCAAATTCACTCATTTCAAAAGCAGACAACTTATCAACCAATGTATCTCTTGTCACAGTAGAAACCGTTCAAATTTCTTCAATAGAAGCAACTTTATGATTGTAAGAAGGAGGCAAGGATTTCAGAATTTTAGAAACAATCTCCTCTTCCTCCAATGTTCCACCAACACATATGATTCGACAAAGAAGGCTTGTGATCTTATTCACACACATATAAATTTTCTCATCTTCTCTCATCCTCAATTATTCCTATCTTCCTCTTAGACTTTTTAGCTTCGCTTGCTTCACAAACTTGTCTCCTTCATATAATGTTTCTAACTTTTCCCATACTTAATGTGCAGTTTCCAATCCTAGAATATTTGTATGCTCAACATATGATAAGGCACTCTTCAAGGCTTCATATGATTTGATATTAATCTCATATTCTTTCTTCTCATCAGTAGTCACAATGGAAAGATCAACATGAGGATTGTAATCTTTCTTTGTAACAGTCCAATGTTTTTTGCTAAGATATCTCAAGTGTGTAATCATCTAGTCCTTCCATATAGTATAACATTTTCCTTCAAATCTCAGGCTATCCTTCTTAAAGGTCGACATCCCAGATCTCCTCAAGTGGTCAAGCTTCTCAAAGAGGACACTAGCTCTGATATCAATTGTTAGACATTAAGAAGCGCACACACAACTCAAAGGGGGGTGAATCAATTGTGCCACAATATCAATAAACTTTAACCAACTTATAAACTTTAATCTTAGATTTTATAGATAAACATGAAAGCAAGATATCAACACAATAGTAACACATAACACCAACATTTTTGACATGGAAACCCTGTTAGGGGAAAACCATAGTGGGGGTGGAACCCACAAGATGAGTGTACTCAGTATTAAATAATGTACCCTATTAGGATTATTAAAAAGGGGGAATGCACTTGCATTCATGCACACTACCTAGAGCTCACTACTCAAACACAATTACAACAAGGCTCACTGCCTTACAACAATAATCTGATCACAGATCAAGGAGGACTTACAGTCCAAACACACAAATTGACTGGTAGCACATGTAATGCCAAATGATGTAGACAGATCTATGACTTATTTCAGATTCCTCTCATACCTCTTCTCACAACATCATGTATATCATTTATTTCATCTGTCCACACATTCTCACACTATTTTTCTTCTACACAACTTCAAATGATTACATCTATAAATACAATTTATCAACTCATCTCAACTAGGTCGGTCAGGAACCTAATTGCAAACAAATAATAAATTACAATTCAATTCTCAATGTGATCCATTGAATGCCACCTAGAACATTGCAATGATCCATATCAACAACCTCGAACATGCTCAGATCCATCAATCATGCTCTAAACCTTTCCAACATGTTATGTCATTAGGTCGGTTAAGACCAAATGAAGAACACCAACACATTACATGAAAATCATGCAACCCGATCACTTTGACCAATGCAAACTAGCAATACAATTATAACACGGTCAAGAAATATCAACAAGTAGCGTTAAGTACCTCAACAACTTTAGCACCAACATGAACTCAAGATATAAATCCATCTTTGTATTTTTCATCAACAACAATAACTACAACCTCTGTTACTCAAGAAATATAGCTTGCTAGTATCCAAATCATGAATCACTTGAGTTGTGGACACATATGCATGTCCTAAACTCACTACCAGGTTAGCAACCAACAAATCTCCAACTACAATTCATGCCGATCAAAAAACTGAAACTCTGTCTTTTTCCTAAGCAACCAAAATACTAGATACTGGTAAATCAATCATAAATCTCTCAAATTGTCACTCTAACATATGTGAACTGACATGCATCAACCACAAACATCTCATAACACAAATGTAGATCTTTTGTATAGTATCTGTACCAAGAAATTCAACCTTACTGAATATACCAGGAACATTGTCTTCAACAGTAGAAGTATGTTGACATCAATGAAAAACATTAAAGCCAACATATATGCATAATTTGAACAACATCTCAACAATATCCAATAAAATACTCACCAAAAATGAAAGGAGCGAACTACCTATTTATATAAATCTTCTAAGATAAATTAATTAATCATTATTAGACTAGATTTCCCAAGAATAAGAGTTGAGAATGATAAACATGTTGGAAGAAATTCTAAAAATTCTAGAAATAAATACAAGCACTTAAGTATTTTTTTGATGTGGAATATAATTTTACCATTTTCAAAGTGAGCCATCAATGTTACATAAATTTATTGAATTTAGTTGGCATTAATATATTATAATATATAAATATTCTCTTTTTCTATATATAAGGGTTATTTCCATGACTATGGAATTGGTCCCACATGTATAGGTTCAAATTAAGCCCATATATCTAATCTATGCCAATTTTTTAGATTTATTTGTTAGCAATTTCTGAAATTATCTATCTAATCTTTATTTTAAAAATTGATTTGTGTTCTCATAATTTTGCACATGACAAGGATAGTTGACTCCCTTGTGTCAAGCACTTGTAAGGATGTTGAGTAAATAACTTTAAGAAAGGTAAATGCTAAAAATAATCATGTAAGATGTCCTAGAATGTTTATATAAAGATGATATCATTAAACAATTCTTTTTAAACTCTATGATGTGCTAAAATGTGTTTATTCTTTGTTTGTTATCCCTTTGAATTTATTAGGATTGTCCTTAAATACAAAACCTAACATGTAATTAAAATATATCACGCGTCAAACTATATCATTATTTACTTTGAGGGAAAATAAGTGGGTTCATTTTTAAGTTAATTTTTAGAAAAAGAGGGTTATTTTTGCACTTATGCAAGTGATTTGATTTCTATCTAAGATTGAAAGACAACCCTAGATGTGTATCAAGTTTATGAATTAATGTTATAAAATAGGTTTATGTCTATTAGATGCTTAGTATGAAAAAAGTAATACAAGCAACAAGTAATGAATAAAAAATGTGTAAACAACTTAAAGAATGTTGTCCTCCATTCATTGATATTGTGTGAATATATAATATATTAAAAAAGTGATGGTAGGAATATGGGTTCTCTATATCACATAGGAAGTTCATACATCCACCTAATTTTACAAAGCACCTTGGATCACACAAAAATAGGTTGAATTTTGCACGAGGGCTTCACTGAAGAGGCAATACAATACCACATGTGTTCATATTGGGGTGTTTAAAATGGGGAAAATGGGGGGCAATATTTTTCTTAAATAGGGAGGAGGGGGGTTTTTTGGGGTGGGGGTGGGGGTTTATATAGGAAAATGAGTGTGGAGAGTATTGGGTGGGTATTGGAGGGGAGTGACAAAAAAGGATATTGGGACAATATTATTTGAAAATAGGGGGATTCTTTAGTATTCTACGAATGCACGTGCTATGATTTAGGTTCACTATGTCAATCCCCCGTGGAATGATGTGACAAAGGTTCACTAGTTGGCATGTACTAGTGATAGAATATACAATGAGTTTTATATATAGAATAGGATATTAGTTAAGCCTTATACTTGATATGTTATAACATTTTTATAGCATATATTAAGTATAAATTCCTTTATCTAGCCATCTATATTTTCTTTAGACACTTGATCCAAAAATAAAAAAGAATTAAGATCAAGTTTTGTGGATTTTTTTTGTGTTATGGAGCATTAAAATTTCCTTCTTAGCATTCCTTAATTTAATATTTGGCTATGGAGATAGCCACCCAAGATCTAGAGGCAATGGAAAGCACAATAACAAGAGAGAAATAGTATGAGAAGAATAAACTATACTCCTATCAATAGTACAATACAATGAATCAACTAGATTGAATTGACTCAACTAGAATTAATTGGAATGAGTTTTACATAGGAGACCCCTTGGCTATATAGAAAATGTGAGTACAAAGGAGTGAATGATACAATGACAAGTGATGTACATGATAATCAAGAGACAACTTATCACCCATCTAAGATGGAATACCATGTCCACTAGAGGTGGATCATCCTCTAATGTGTAATAAAGTATGTGCAACAATGGTGGAGAGTGATAAATCGATAAGTGCACTAAAGGTGGAGACAACACATAAAGTGAAATGTGATAACATGATAACATGATAACACCACCTAAAGTGAAAATACTCTTAAAATCTCCTATGTGGTCCCTAAGTAAGCTTAAGTAAAGTCTAATGAGTACCTAGGTGAGAAATAACTAAAGTAAAATACATTAACTACACCAAAACCTGAGTGGTCACACAATAGTGGGTTACACGTTTTTACCAACTTTGACACTAAAATGAACATTCAGACATCTATTGTTGCTAAATCATTAGGAATTTGAAAATGATGTAAGCTAGTAATTTTTAGCATTTTTTGTGTGTAGATTCTAAATATGTTTTTTTTTTTTTTAATTTACTTGTATCCATTTTTCCATCTCCTTTAAAAACTAGTTTTTAACAGAAAACAACATTTTTAAAGAGTGGCATTCACTTACCCTTGTATAACATTTTTTTTTCTAAAAGTGATGAAAAGGTTATTCTTTCAAATTAAAAATTTTAACACCAATTTCTAGTGATTGCAATTGGTTTCATTTTATTATGTTAAATATTTTGTGTTTTATTAAGTTTTGAAGTGATATTAACTATAATTTAGACATAGGTTCATTTACTGATCCATAACTTGTTTCATATGTATCAAAATTCAATTTTATTTATTTTCGTTAGAAAAAAGGACATTAGTACCTAGTGCATAGATATTTTTCAATTGTGTTTTTACTTATTTACTATTTTTCTATAAGTATTGAACATAGAAGTTGATATATGGTGCAAATCCTATGTTTAGTAAAACTAAAAATACAAAGTCACAATGAACTCAATATATATTAAAATTATAATCATTGGAAATATTTCTTTGACTAGTAACATCCTACATCTGAGTTTGTCAAATTAATTCATTTGATCTAGGCCAAAAGCTATTGTCAAAGTGATTTTTTGTCAGCATTTTGATAGGTGCAAAGGAGACTCTGTTATAGGTATGACTGAGAAGTAGAGAGGTTATATCAAAGAGAGTTTGATCTAAGAGGCTTTTATCCAACCATTTACAATAATTTCTTCAAATGGGACCTCTCAAGACTTAAATCATCATATTTTCTTAAAAGTGTGTGATTTCAACAAAAATCAAGATGTTCAAAAAAGTGTAATCTAGTATTGTGGGGTCACCCATCCCCCTTAAGTGCAATTTAGAGAGAATGTACAAAAAAGATAATAATACAAGATGGGGCCTGGCTACTAGGCCATGTTAGTTATTCATGTACAAATGCAAATGCAATCTCTCACAGGTGGAGAAAGGGAGAAACCACTTGGGAGAAAATTCCCATCTAAAAGAGAGATGAAAACACACAATGCTCTCAAGGAGAAGAGAAAAACATCACACGAGAAAAATTCCCCCTACAAGAGAGAAGAGGAAAGACCATGAAGAAGCCCCCCTCCCCCCCCCTCAATGTCAAATCTTATGCAAAGATGGTCCAAGATGATGACCAATACTCCTCCATAGGAAGAAAATAGAGCCAATGTTGCACCCAGGATGCCAAAGTATGACAAAACTAGGTACCAATGTTGATGAAGAACTGATGATGAATCACTCACTGCAATATGACAGAGACCAGGCATGGAGATAGCTTCTTGAGCATCAACTGGATACTCGCTAATGATAGATTGGTACATTCTACGTCTTGACTAGAGCCATGCACCAAGTCTCACAAGATACTTCCTATTTACTGAGTACAAAAGAATTACATCAAATATATCATCAATGAAAAGGTACAAAGAAGGATGACACTTTATGTTAGTGTATGTACAACATAGCTCACACAATAGAACACAACATGATATAATATTGATGCAAATATGAAAACACGAAGATGATACCACCAAAGAATGCCTTGAAGAAAATCATAGAATATGCCTTCAATTGGAATGATGCCAAGAAAAAATAAAGGACAATTGACCCCCTAGCTATCGGTTGGAGGAATGCTACATTACAATTAGGATAACTAGAAAAAAAAAAGTATTTCCCAAATTTGCCGATTTATTTAAAAATTATTTTTAAAAAGCTAATTAGAAAGTTTTTAAAAATATTTTATTACAAAAAAATATTAAATTATAAAGAAAAATTAACTTTTTATTTATTTTTCTCTATCTTTTTCTTTCTTGGACTTTTCATTTCAATGACTGTAATTGCCACAACTAGGCTATAAGAGACTTAGGTCATTATGCAAAAGACTAAACAAACATCTATGCATTACAATTGGAAAAACTAAGCCAAATTCTGAAAGTAAAACTTTTGATCATAGTCACTGTAAACTGATAGTACCAATATAAAATATAGAAAACATTATGGACTTTTTTTAAAAATTGCACCTTAAAAGGGGTCTGAGTGAGCCTGAACAAGATCTTGAAAGTTGTAGAAATAGAATTATACGATTTTTCTTTAAAAAAATTAGACGCTAAAATTAGAAATTGATTGCACCAATATGTAGAGCATGGAATTCTACCCCAAATTTTTATAAAAAAAAAACTCAAAGAAAGGAATCCAGAGGTCTGACATATAACTGTTTAAAAATTGAATACGTAATTATGAAGCTTGAATTGTCACGACACCTCCAAACTTTAAATGACTAGATTTGGCCCCTGGCGTCCAATTTGGATAAAATAAAAGTTGACCTTTGGGATTTTGGACCTCCTCAATATGATCCCAACCTCTAATTTGCAACCAAAAATCTCCAATTTCGCATGCAATAGAGAGCCACAAAGAGGACCCTCTTAAAATCCACCAAAATATGTACTCAGATCTCTCAAAGGCTATCCAATAACACTCTGTGGGCTTTGATACCATGTAAGATTCAACTATGGAGATATCCACTCAAGATTTAGAGGTAATGGAAAGTTCAATAAAAAGAGAGAAATACTATGACAAGAATAAATTGTATTCCTATCGATAATGCAATACAAAAAAATTAACTGGATTGGATTAATATTACACAGGAGACCCCTTGGTTATATAGCCAAGATAAGTACAAAGGAGTGAATGAGACAATGACAAGTGTCACACATGATAATCAAGTGACAACTTATCACCTATCTAAGGTAGAATCACATGTCCACTAGAGGTGGATCATCCTCCAATGTGTAATAAAATATGTGCAACAAAGGTGGAGAGTGATAAAATGATAAGTGCACTAAAGGTGGAGTCAACACATAAAGTAGAATGTGATAACATGATAACAACAAGTGGAAATACTTCTAAAAGCTCCTATGTGGTCCCTTAGTAAGCTTAAGTAAAGTGTAATTAGTACCTAGGTGGGAAATAACCAAGGTAAAATGCCTTAGTTAGACCAACACTTACTTTTGGCGAATGGAAACGATATTCACCCTTGACCAAATTCTTTGGAACAATTAGATGATGATGGAGTTATGCTCCAACCCATCAACTGGGTTTAAGAGCATCTATATTAAATCCTTGATATCATGATTACTCCAAAATTTCTTGAAATCCTTTCCGTCACATTGAGGGGTAAGATGCCCATTTGAAATACATTTGCACTTGGATTTAATTTTCTCAAAATCCAGTAATTGCCCACAATATTAAGAATGAATTCTTTTGGCATTTTTTAGAAAGTAATATATCCACACAAGAACCAGTCAAAGATTATAGATGGTTTTTTATTTGTCCCCTTTGCAAAACACACAAGTTTCTATAGGGTATTCCCAATTACAATAAAACTTGAAAATTGCCAGTGTTGCAATGGAAAAATAAGGAAGTCTTACCCAAATAAGTATTGTGAAGAGAGAAACACTTTGAATTTATTGAAAGAAGGTAATTATGCTTCAACACGTAAAAAGCTCACTCAATGCCCATTAACCAAGCTTCAAGATGGGCTCTTTTTCCATAATAGATCCAAACTCAAAGATTAAAAAACCACATGAACAAAGATAGATATAAATTTCATCTTCAAAAATTTACTTCTATTTTTTGAAAGCCCACTTATATGGTTTGGATAATTTACAACCTTAATTGAAAAATTTGCAAACACATTATCTAAAACATATATTCCATAACCACCTCTACTTCTTTTTTTTTAATATATATCAATGAATATAGAGGAGTCCTTGCCAAAATAACTCAATTCAACCTTGAGATTAAAATTATAGTCAATAGGCCCAATTGAGAATATAGTGATTGATTAAAGAGGCTATAACCACTACATTTCTCCACGAAGCAGCTAGCTACAATTACATAAGAATTAGATGGATTTAAAAGTAGAGAGATTGAGAAGAAACCTATTTTCAGAGGAGTCGAACGAAAGAAACTTAAGACACATTAAGTTGGCCCATGAATATTCCAACCAATAGTAATCACTAAATTAGATATATCTGATTTTCAACGGCTACTTTATTCCAACGTCTATATATTCGAGTATATGGATTTTTGAGTCAATTTTTCCATTTCATTCTGTTCCTACAGCTAGCTACTCTTCTTCATCTTTCTGCACAAGGGTCTGTGGGTCTTTCATGCATTCATAGGCTTGTCAGACAAATTCTGAGGAGTCACAATGGACAGAATGTGGAAGAGGCCCAATAACAGTAAGAGTAGCAACAATCCTCCAAGCCCATATGTGCAAAGGTTCTGTAAATCTGCACCCTGTTCACCTGCAGAGGCTATAGTTAAAAAGGCCAGTTATAGCCCTGCTAGGGCTGATTCTTTTCACATTGTGCATAAAGTACCTGCTGGGGATACTCCATATGTTAAGGCCAAGCATGTACAGGTAAGCATGCCATTTTGGTTATTTTTCTTTTTTGGGTTTCTTTTCTGCTTTAATTAAATTGTATTTCGTTGAGTTGTGCTACGAGTCTGTAAGGGTTGTCTTGCATGCCATTTGGGTTGTTTATGTTTTAGAGGTTTCATTTCTGCTTTGATTTTGTTGTATTCTGGTGAGTTGCTGTACCAGTCTGTGATGGTTGTTGATCCTTTTAGGTTTCTTTTCTACTTTGATTTTGCAGTGTTTTGGTGTTGGGGTTTTACATATTAAGAGGAATTTGTATGGGTTATTTTTGTCGATGTCTTGAAATGGTTAGGATTTTTGTGGTTTGTGAGGAGCATCTAGACTTGTTAAGCATTCTGTTCTTTTTAGATTCTTTTCGCAAATACGTTTTAAGATTTAGGAGAGATTGGAAAGAATACATGCAAGAGGTTATGCTCTGTTCTGTGAATTTTGGGATCTGTTAAGGGGGTGACTGCTCTTGGTTATATAGTTTGCAGATATGTTTTAAGATTTAAGGTAGACTGAAAAGAATATTTGCAAGAGGGTTATCTTCCTAGGTATGCTCTGTTGTTGGAATTTTGGGGTTTGTATTAAGGGGATGCCTTTTCCTGTGTATGACGGTGTTTGTTCTGTGTATTGCAGTTGGTGGACAAAGAGCCTGACAGAGCAATAGCTCTGTTTTGGGCTGCAATTAATGCGGGAGACAGGGTAGATAGTGCTCTGAAAGACATGGCAATTGTCATGAAACAACAAAACAGGCCTGAAGAAGCAATTGAAGCGATCAAGTCACTCAGAAATCGTTGCTCTGATCAAGCCCAAGAGTCTCTGGACAATATACTGCTGGACTTATACAAGGTAAAATAACTATCAGTCCCAAATACTCACATAGATATAAAAAGTCACCTGATTCTGTTTTCTCATCTATTATTTTAACTTGATGTGGATTTGAACAATCATCTTTGCAGAGATGTGGAAGACTAGATGACCAGATTACACTGTTGAAGCGCAAGCTCAATTTGATTCATCGGGGCTTGGCATTCAATGGAAAAAGAACCAAGACTGCCAGATCCCAGGGAAAGAAATTTCAAGTTTCTACAGATCAAGAGGCTACAAGATTACTTGGGAACTTGGGTTGGGCATATATGCAACAGTCCAATTATATTGCTGCAGAGGCTGTATACAGGTTGGTACAATAGTCAAGATCATGTAGACTAATTAAGGCATTATAGGTCTTTTGTTATGTTTTCAAGTTTAATTTTGCCTTAGAATGTTCAGTCGTGGCTTAACATTTATGTTGTTTTTATGAATACAGGAAAGCCTTATCAATTGAACTAGACAACAACAAGATGTGCAATCTTGGTATAAGCTTAATGCATCAAGGAAGGGTTGCTGAGGCTAAATCCATGCTCCAAAGCGTAAAGCCTGCATCTGCAAATGGTCCATGGGGACTTGATTCTCACTTGAAGTCCTATGAAAGAGCCCAAGAGATGTTAAGAGAGCTTGAAGGAAAACCAAGCCTCAAATCCTCTGTGTGGCAATCCCTGCCATGTATTCAAAATGGTTCATGGAAGCATTTTGAAAATCCTGTCTCTGTGGATTGGGATGCTTCTGCTCCCAATGCAACATCTGGATTCGGGTCATTCCCGTGCTCTGAGACTTATGTCTCAGATGGTTTTGGGAATGAAAATGTAAATATAAACAACAGGAGGTCTCCTTTACATTTTCCTCAAGAAACAGAAATCTTGAGGCAAAGGCTTGATAAAATTAGCTTGGAGAATGAAACATGGCCTTCTTTGGTAGGCGAGAACTTGCAGAACCAAGGCAGGCATTTTTCTCTATTCCAGTGCTTGGACATTGAGTCAAAGCCTTCATTTCTAGGCCAGAGTTTGGAGGAAACGAGGCCTTCGTCTATAGGCTATCATAGCCTGAAGAATGAAACGAGGCCTCCAACTAGGAGGTCACTGTCATTTGAGTCCATTGGTGTTGATCTTGCTCCTCTGCCAGAGAAGGCCATGAAAATGACAAATAGCAACACAGAGCTCCTCTTGACACAGGACAACACTATTGCTGATCCATGGGGTTCTTTGGGATTCATTGAAGCTCCAGATAGCAAGGACTTTGAACAAATCGATGTGCCTGCCTTCTCTGAGGTACCCAATTCAATCCATCCTGCGCAGCAAAGGAAGTGTCATGACCGCTTTAGAGTCTTCCAGGAGATGACACTTCCCTCAAGCCCCAAGGCTTGAACACTAAATAGTGTATTATAGGCACATATTGTATGCTCAAATTGTATATATTTTTTTTCCCATCTTAAACATATCTGATACGATTAGCCCTCTGAACATTCCTTGAAGGGCGTGAATTTTGTCCTATCAGGAGAACAAAGGAATGTATAGACTGAATAGAATCAGCAGCAAAGTTGCGAAGAATGTTTGATAGCACAAAAGTGCTGCATCTTCCCGCTGCCAAAAAGATATTTATTCAATTAGTCATTGAACTGAGGAAGGGCGTGAATTTTGCCCTATCAGGTGAACAAAGGAATGTATAGAATGAATAGAATCAGC
>MU227618.1:1806553-1825851 GCA_018584345.1 Thuja plicata | reverse complement strand
TTATTCAATTAGTCATTGAACTGAGGAAGGGCGTGAATTTTGCCCTATCAGGTGAACAAAGGAATGTATAGAATGAATAGAATCAGCAGCAAAGTTGCAGCACAAAAGTGCTGCATCTTCCCGCTGCAAAAAATATATTTATTCAATTAGTCATTGAACTGAGAATTGTATGGTATGCATAAACAATATATGTGATTTATTATTTTAGTCTTGATTTTATCCAGTTGGTTGTATTTTTATATTTAACTGATGTTCAGACTTTAAAAAGTTATGGAAATTTCCTTTGAAACTGAAAGCCACATTTCAAACTTGAACATGAAAGAATAAACTTCGATTGTATAATAAGGTCCATTCTTGTAGATATGTATTATGCAGTAACATTTCCTCTCACATTGTAGCCTCAAGTGCCACTAGGCAATATTTCCTTTGAAACTGAAAGCCACATTTCAAACTTGAACATGAAAGAATAAACTTCGATTGTATAATAAGGTCCATTCTTGTAGATATGTATTATGCAGTAACATTTCCTCTCACATTGTAGCCTCAAGTGCCACTAGGCAATATTTCCGGAATATCTTCACAAACTCTATTGGTTTCACTGCATCTTTTGCACTGTCTTTCCTCTCTCTTCTAATATCATATTTTACACTATCAAATAGAAGGCACGCACAATCTATGAATCCTTTCAGTGGTGATATTATGTGCGGTAATGTTAGACTGCTGGAGTATATTCTTACCTATTAGGACCCATTCCTCTGTTTAAGAGTTGTTCCTGGCATAATAGAGACCTAATTCCTGATCTGTTTTGATATTAGTACAAAGATTTTCATGTTCTCCACCACTAACACGTATATTTCCAACCTTGGGGAGACTGGATATAGATGATGTTGCAGGTGACTTTCTGTTATTCCTATAATTTCGTTAGAAATGAAATTGCTTGTCGATGGGCAGAATTCCTTGCTTTGATTGAGCATCATTATTCTTTTTAGCAATGGGACTTTTTGAATTGCTTTGAGCACCAGTTGAATTCCTATAACTATTTTTTGGCTGCACTAGATGATTGTGGTGGTAATGTCTTTATCCTCCAAAAATGGATCTTCACCGGGGGATGCCTTATAAATGCAATATACACTAAGCTGGGATGCAAGCCTTATAAATGCAATATACACTAAGCTGGGATGCCTTATAAATGTAATATGCACTAAGCTTGGATTTTGTAGCCAGATGTTCAACAATGTCCTTCCACTTATTGCCCATAAAGTGAAGTCTCTTAAACTATCAAACTACCACCATTTTAACACCTACTCTCTCAGTCATAGATTCCAAAGTATAATATTTGTTGATACCATGATTGCTCAAAACTTCTTGACACTGAAACGCTTTGAACACTGCAAAAATCTTCGTACTTCTGGTATAATGGTAACGTTTTATGATAATGGTAATATACATAAGCTTGGATTTTGTAGCCAGATGCTCAACAATCTCATTCCATTTATCACCATAAAGTCCTGATGCTTCAAGGAGAAGCTAAGTCTCTTGGTCTGTCCAACTACCACCATTAACACCACCTACTCTCTCAGGCATAGATTTCATAAGTATAAAATTTTTGATGCCATACCTGCTCAAATCTTCTTGGCACTGAACACACATCCAAAATCTTCATACTTCTGGTAATGGTGATGTTTTATGAAGCAATAATTAGCTTCACAAGAATTGCAGTGATATTTAACAGGAGCACCCTTGAGTTCCAGCCAAAACATTTGGAACAATTTCATCTTTAATGTTCACCGTTAAAGAATATGAGCTTCCTCAAGCAATCAGACCATCTTGAGCTCAAGACAAACAGTAGTTTAATGCGTGATAGTGGGAGTACCCAACCAAGATAGAAACCATGTTTAAGAACACCGGAAAAGCAAGCCAGAAATCACTGAAGAGAAGAACATCATTGATCTCCAATATCATCCTGATAATAGGTCATCCTATAAGGATCAAAGAATAATCCAATCAAAAAAGCGATGGGATCCCTTATATGTCTGTGTTTTGTTAGTGCTCAATCAATAAGCATCTTTTCATTGACCCAGAAATTATGAAGATGACAAATCTTCTCTTTCTTTATAGATTTTTCTAATTTGATGCACTTTTCTTCCATTACGTTTCCAAATTCATTATGTTTAGTATCAAAATCCTTTATTTCCCATATCAATTCAATTCCTTTAGATACCAAAATGCATGTCATGTGATATTCCTTTACATGCAAAAGTTGGATAATACCATTCACCAAGAGGAAATCTTGCCATGAGAGATTTCAGGAAAAGGAGATGGTAAGTTATGTTGCAGTTTTGTTCATTAATCCTCCCATAATGGCGTCTTATTACCTTCATTTCCACCTCATGGCTTCTCTGCTGAAAGTTGCAGACCTCATAAATCACCTCTCCTATCGAATCCCATATCATTATCATTAAAGTTGCTGAAGTATGATCTCTTTGCTATTTAAAATCTCTTTTTCTTTCTTTCGTTCCAAGTGTTCTTGTTGCTTTGAAAAAACTGCGGGGTAACTAATTAAATTCAAATTCTCAAAGAAAACAACCAAAAAAAAAGCTTTTTCACAGAATTCATTTAACGAATTTTCCTTTGTGGTTTTTTCCCCAACATTTATGAATGATAAAATCCCTGTAAATATTTATAAACCCCAAGGGTTTTCACCACCGATTTTCATTTAAAAATGGGCAAAATTCTCTTCTTATGCCGTGAAAAAACCACTTCCAATAGCTGGGAGTTCTGAAGATATATTTGGGCAAGATACAGTGATTTAACTCTGGCTGCGGAATATTTGGGCGGAATATTTGGGGCCAGTCCAATATTGTTAACTTCTTATGTAGCCGATTTTTGGTTTAGATTGTGTGAATTTTTTTTTATAATTAATAGATTATATTATATATGACACATCACTTTTAACATCTATGGGGCAATATGATTGGACAGGAAAGGCGGCTTGTAGTTTTATGAGAAGCAGCGCATATTCAAAATTTAAAATCGTAATGGGAATGGAAATTAATTTTAGTATTATCTAAAAAGATGGGCTTTTATTGCCTATCCTGGAAAAAGTACGAGCAATATAAAAAAAAAGCGCTGACGTGGGGATTGGCACGCGTCTTGGAAGCCCTGATAAGACGACTGGGCTTAATTGGCGTTTTAAACCAAGGATCCGCAATCATTTCCCTTCACGCGATGACTTTGCTCTCATTTCGGCCACCCATGTGACTTGTACCCGCTTACAAATCATTAAGGCGTCGGATTTTCTTCCTAACTGGTTATCTGTCACTTGCTTCGCCGATTATCCTTGTTGGGTTCTCTGCATTTTTTTCTAGGCTCTAGTGAAGGCTAAATAGGGTGGTGGTAGAATAGGTGGGATGTCTCTGGAGACTCAAGTGGAGGAGCTTTCTGAGCATAGTTCAGATATGGGTGGCGATATGGTCCGCGTGGAGCCCCCTCTAAAATTGAGGATGGGTTCCTCAAAAACCCTTGTGTTGTTACATACTTGAAGGAGGGTGGGTTCTATCCCTATATGGAAGCCATGGAGGGCAGCGATGAACTCATCTCGATGCAGCTGGTGAATTCCTAGACGGATCGCAAGGTGACCATCAATGGCACTACTTTTGAAATAAATGAAGAGGTTATTGCCCACGCCACGGGGCTCTCCACTGATGGGAGAAAATGGAAGAAGGTAATGAAGAACAGAGATGACTCTAGTATGAAGAGATTTTTCAAGAAGACGAAGGAACCGGTCTGCATTCGTGGGGGCTTCAAACGGGAGGTGTTGCCCGATCCCTAGAACGGGGTATGTCTCATTCTAATGAAGTACATTACTTTGGATGGTCGGTTTGACACTTGCTATAATTACCACTTCCCTCTGCTCAACCACTTCTGTTATAATGATGTCATTTCCTTTCCCTTCTACCTATTGCACTCTCTCGAGGCCTCGGTTATGGATGTTAGGGAGAAGAGAAAGGCTAGGCAGAACTACCACATTCTCCATCAGGGCTTGATTTTACACCTTTTCAATTTTCACCTTGCTTTATGCCCCCCAAGAACTGTCACTATGCAAGATATTAACTCTCCCTCTGAGAATGCTCCCCGAGAGTTAATGGGTTCTCACTCTAACCCCACTTCATCCTCCAAAACCCCTATGCGTAATAAAGCAAAGATTGATAAAGCGGGTCCAACAGGTGGAGCCCAAATCAATATTGATTCAGAGGAGGAGGAAGATGAAAACAAAAGCAGGAGGAGGTCCCACAAAATTGCCTCTAATACTAGGTACAAGCAGAAAGCTGTCAGGAAGAGGTCTCTGGAAGAAGATGGAGACTCGGAGGAGGAGGGGGAAAAGAAGAAGGAAAGCAGTGGAGATAATAAGAAAGGGAAGAAAATTAAGGATCAGAGTAGCCATGACAAAAATGTCTCCCAGTCTTTGGACGGGGCCGAGAAGAGCCACGATTCATCCCAGATTTCTACTAGTTTCAAATTACCCACCATTGATCTGTCTAAAAAGAAACTTTTTGAGGGTAAGAACTCGGAGTCGCCGCTCACGGCTACCTCTCCGCCCAGCCCCCAGGAGGAGTTAGATACAAAGAAGGATACTGATGGTAACAAGGAGGAGGTCCCGAAGGAAAGCAAGGTGGAGGCTGAGAGTAAGATTGAAGCTGTGGGTGACATTATTCAATTGCAGAAGGATGTTAAGGGACTGCAGACCTCCTTCCTAGATTCTGTCTCCAAGAAGGATCTTCGGGAGGTTAAGGAGGAAATCAAGGATTTAGGGGAAAGTTTCAATAGAATTACTGAGTTTGCGGTCAAAGTCATGCATTCGGCGACAACGACCCTTCGACTACTGCACATGGAAAAGCGGTTACCCCGGGGGAGGATCAGAATGATGAGAAACTCTTCCAATTCCTTGCGGAAGATTGGCTCAAGCTGCTGTTTAGTGGAGGGGGTAATAACCTTAAGTAGTTTTATGTTCCTTTTTGATGCTCGGCTTTTTTGGCTGGTTTCATTGGTTGGCCGCTCTGGGCCTTTTTGTTTCTTTGTTTAACTCTTGTGACTGTATTACCGATGTTTACTACTCTGCTTTTGGTTTAAACTCTAATGGTACTAACTTGCATAGACTGGTTACCAACTTCGTGGTGAAGTTGGGGTTTGTTGGTGTTAACAGGCTGGTTACAAACTTCATGGTGAAGTTGGGGCCTGTTGTTTGTAGTTTTTTTGTTTTTGATTTTTAAAAAAGGGATTGGCTGAGGGTCTGCTGACTCTGGTAGTGTGCTGGTAGTTTGCACTTCTCGTGCTGGCTGTGTTTTCTTTGGGTCAGCCCCTTGGTTTGGCTGCTTTTTAAATAAAAAACAAAAAGTAGTCTATGGGTCAGTCAGCCTTACAAACTTAGTCTTAAGTAGTTCGTTCTTTTTCTATGTAGGACTATAATGAGCTCCCCCAAATTTTCAATAGCCCCTTTGCTGAAAAGACTATACGATGACCCAACTGTCAGTACATTACCATAGTTGTTCTTGATGTCGCAATAAGCATCACACTCCAAAATTGAATCTAGTCTTTTAGATTCAACTGTCCCAGAAGTGCAAAGTACACACATTCTTTCTTCCTAAATTTATTTCGGTTGTTTCAACCTCCTACTTCCACACCAAAGTTGATGAGAGTTAGTTCTTAATTGAGCAATGAGAATTTTGTCTTTCCATGGGATACAAGCCTTTAAGTACGCTTTTTGAGAGAGATCACAAGTGGGATTGAACTCCTCAATATAGTATTTATTTTTTCTCCCAAGCACTTTATGCCAAGAATGTTTGCTAAATTTATCTAGAACAAAGCTTTTATCTCTTTGTTGTCGTGCGCATTCAAAAATATATTACATTTGCACATCCATCTGTTGTTTTGCCTCGTCCAAGGCTTCTTTCTTTTTCTCAGGCTATCACTAAAATAATCATTGGCCATCTACTTGTTTCCATGTTTTCAATCCACAAAACATTGAAACATAATTCCTCTGTTTAAATTCATCAGAGGGTTCCTTTTGTTCAGCACTCTAATGAATTTAAACAGAGGAATTATGTTTCAAAGTTTTGTGATCATCTGCAGCAGAACATAGATGATCTTTGTACAGATATAGTTTCAGTTAAACAGTCTTTAACATTAACAAACTCAAATGTACAAAAGATAGGTAACATTATGGTTAAAAACCGCAACGGGATTGTAGATATTAAAGATTCTTTGAGTAAGGTTAAGTTGCAATCTGAACAAATATTGAATAACCTCCACCAAAATGGAGACAATATACAGATAGCAGTTGCACATGTAGAGCACAATTGTCAAAACCATGATGCTCTAGTTAACATATTGGCTACTGTAGATCATTCATTACAAGATCTATCCACCTCATTAGATTGGTTAGTCAACCAAGAGAAGCAGTCTTCCCAGACAGCATTAGTACTTCCCACTTCTCTGCAAGCACCAGAAAAGCGTTCTAAGAAAGAACATTTTATGATGATGAGAATGAGCTGCAACATTCAGCCCTGGTATTTAGATATTGACAATGACACAGATCCTAAATAGAAAATAGAAAGTTGGATCAATACTTTCTTGACCATAGGAACATTGTCAGGTACAAATGATGAAAATACCTATAAATTTGCAGTAAATTACTTATGGGGAATAGTACGTGCCTGGTGGAATAGTAAAACCATTCAAGCTAAAAATTCTGCTATATATCAAAAGTTTGTTACACAAGCAGTGCTAGATCCCCTAACTGGCCAAAGAGTGCAACAACAGATTCAACTAGTACCAATTAACTGTTTAATGAATGAGATAGTTAATGAATTTTGTCCTGAATTGACAAATAGAAGTGACAGAATAATCAAGGATATTTTACAAATGAAGTGTTGTGATTTAAAATATTTCTATGGATATTCTAACAATTTCAAGAAATTGTTATATCAGCTGAATAATGAAGACCAGATCAACATGGCAAAGACAAAGTACTTAGATGGTTTGCCCTATAATATTTCTGACAAGGTAATGTCTTATCTTGACCTTCGATCTTTGACTCTCCAAGAATGCCCCATTTCTGATCTAGTTCAATTTGCTAAAGACCAAATCTTGACTTTCATAGATAATTGCAAGTACCAGCAGAAATTCACCACGCAAGAAGCCCAGCGTCTTGCCCCAACATTCCTTGATAACTATGGTTGTAACCCCTTTACTAAATCTCTGCGTAGAGTAACCAAACGCCACAAGAAACACCATAAACTTCAGTTTCAGCTTCGCTCCTTTCCTCTCCGCAAGTCCTATGCGCCCAAAAATAGATTCTTGCGTAAACGACAAATCCCTCGACTACAATCTCACCAGCTCATCTGCTATATCTGCAATAAGCTAGGCCATAAAGCCCCAGATTGCCATTGCAAGAATAAAGCTGTTAAAGCCGTCTACTCGGATCCATGATGCTCTAGTTAACAGATTGGCTACTGTAGATCATTCATTACAAGATCTATCCACCTCATTAGATTGGTTAGTCAACAAAGAGAAGTAGTCTTCCCAGACAACATTAGTACTTCCCACTTCTCTGCAAGCACCAGAAAAGCGTTCTAAGAAAGAACATTTTATGATGATGAGAACGAGCTGCAACATTCAGCCCTGGTATTTAGATATTGACAATGACACAGATCCTAAACAGAAAATAGAAAGTTGGATCAATACTTTCTTGATCATAGGGACATTGTCAGGTACAAATGATGAAAATACCTATAAATTTGCAGTAAATTACTTATGGGGAATAGTATGTGCTTGGTGGAATAGTAAAACCATTCAAGCTAAAACTTCTGCTATATATCAAAATTTTGTTACACAAGCAGTGGTAGATCCCCTAAATGGCCAAACAGTGCAACAACAGATTCAACTAGTACCAATTAACTATTTAATGAATGAGATAGTTAATGAATTCTGTCCTGAATTGACAAATAGAAGTGACAGAATAATCAAGGATATTTTACAAATGAAGTGTTGTGATTTAAAATATTTCTATGGATATTCTAACAATTTCAAGAAATTGTTATATCAACTGAATAATGAAGACCAGATAAACATGGCAAAGACAAAGTACTTAGAAGGTTTGCCCTATAATATTTCTGACAAGGTAATGTCTTATCTTGACCTTCGATCTTTGAATCTCCAAGAATGTCCCATTTCTGATCTGATTCAGTTTGCTAAAGACCAAATCTTGACTTTCATAGATAATTGCAAGTACCAACAGAAATTCACCACGCAAGAAGCCCAGCGTCTTGCCCCAACATTCCTTGATAACTATTGTTGTAACCCCTTTACTAAATCTCAGCGTAGAGTAACCAAACGCCACAAGAAACACCAAAAACTTCAGTTTCAGCCTCGCTCCTTTCCTCTCCGCAAGTCCTATGCACCCAAAAATAGATTCTTGCGTAAACATCAAATCCCTCGATCGCAATCTCACCAGCTCATCTGCTATATCTGCAATAAGCTAGGCCATAAAGCCCCAGATTGCCATTGCAAGAATAAAGTTGTTAAATCCGTCTACTCAGATCCATGATGCTCTAGTTAACAGATTGGCTACTGTAGATCATTCATTACAAGAGCTATCCACCTCATTAGATTGGTTAGTCAACCAAGAGAAGCAGTCTTCCCAGACAACATTAGTACTTCCCACTTCTCTGCAAGCACCAGAAAAGCGTTCTAAGAAAGAATATTTTATGATGATGAGAACGAGCTGCAACATTCAGCCCTGGTATTTAGATATTGACAATGACATAGATCCTAAACAGAAAATAGAAAGTTGGATCAATACTTTCTTGATCATAGGGACATTGTCAGGTACAAATGATGAAAATACCTATAAATTTGCAGTAAATTACTTATGGGGACTAGTACGTGCCTGGTGGAATAGTAAAACCATTCAAGCTAAAAATTATGCTATATATCAAAAGTTTGTTACACAAGCAGTGGTAGATCCCCTAACTGGCCAAACAGTGCAACAACAGATTCAACTAGTACCAATTAACTGCTTAATGAATGAGATAGTTAATGAATTTTGTCCTGAATTGACAAATAGAAGTGACAGAATAATCAAGGATATTTTACAAATGAAGTGTTGTGATTTAAAAGATTTCTATGGATATTCTAACAATTTCAAGAAATTGTTATATCAGCTGAATAATGAAGTCCAGATCAACATGGCAAAGACAAAGTACTTAAAGGTCAAGATAAGACATTACCTTGTCAGAAATATTATAGGGCAAACCTTCTAAGTACTTTGTCTTTTCTTTTTAAATAACCTATGAGATACATCATAGTAATTGCTTCCATAGGGATTGCCCCCACTTCACTCAATAGAATGTCATAATTAACCAAATTTTTAATCTTAAACTTGCTTGTGATCAAGCGCTTTTGAATTCTCTCAATTTGAATGTCTACTTGTTTCCATGCTTCGATGAAACATAGAGAGCAGTTTAGATAACAGTATAGAAAGCAAACTGAAGAGATAAGCAACAAACCAAGAAAATTAAAAAGATGATGAAGAGGATTTCCTTAATTATTTATTTTATTTTGGTAGTCTTTTAATATGAAGATATTAGATTTCCATAATTTATAATTTAATTGTTGTTATTTTAGAATTATATGTAAATAATAGTCATGAGTTAAAATATGTTTTTTTAGTAATAATATGGGAATGTTCCCCTTTTTATAGCCCAATCAATTTATTTCATGTTGCGGGGTTTTAAAACTCTCGAGACTTCGAGGTGTCTTGAACTTAGGTTCTTTTGAGACCTCGAGTTCTAGATTTATTTTCTTTTGGCGGGTCCTAGAATTTTGGATAGACTGGGACATGGAACCCAAAAATTTCAAGTTTGGCTCCTTATAAGAGACCTTAACTTTTAGTAGCCAAATGATTTTTTAATTGCATGTTTTGAGTGTCATGTCAAACTAAGGACCTAAAACTTAGATTCTAGGTTCTAATTGAGCTTGGTTCCTAACAATAAATTTTATTTTTCTTCAAAGGGTTGCAAGGATTGGGGGGGTCATGAACTGAGAACATAGGTACAAAGTTCACGAGGGAATTTTAGACTTATTTGCAACTTCTTTTTTTTTTCCAAAATTTTTGAAAGTTTAATTTTTTTAACTGATTTTGAAATTATTGATAAAATTGATCTATATTTTTTTAACATTTAATTGAATTATCTCTCAAACTTTGAATTTTGAGAAAAGACAAATTTTTATTGCAAACATCAAGATTAAAGGTTTTCAAAGTTTATTTAAAGAGGATTGTTGTCTACTAGTTGTCCCCTTAATTTTAAATCCATTTTCATCACTTCTTCCCTTGACACCACTTCCATGTTACTATTATAGTGATGAAATTAAAGTTAATCATTCATTTCCAAATAATCCCTAATAGAATACCAACTACCAAGTATCAATTTATTGTACCATCCTTTGCCACCTTATAATATATCATTAACCTAATAACCAACCTGCAACATTATTACAAGTAATATCATCTTTCAATGTAAGTGTATGCAATGAAAAAAACTCTAACATAATTAATATGATAATATGATAGAGATGTGAGAGTTTAGATAGATAGAACATGTCCTCTCTCTTGGTTTTATCCTTAGATAGTGTATATGTTTATGGGTTTTCCTATATAGATGTTTCGTATGTATTAATTTCCTACTCATGTTGCTACATCTAAAACTTAATGGTTAAATAAAATGACACAATTAGAGGTATATTATAGATAACTAAGAGACAATTGAATTCCTTAATATAACTGAAGACTAGTGAACAATGTAAAATATAAAAAATTTACAATAAAAATATGTAAATGTTAATACTATAGACACCTAGATTCGTCTATACCTGACCAAACTTGACCTTATTCCATCAATACCAATTACAAATATTTATTATTTATTTAATTTAACCTTCACCTTTATTCTTACCTTTGATTAAATAAATTTACACGTGTTTAATTATGTCTAACCTTACTCCCACATACCATCAAACTAAATCAATTAAATAAAACTTAATTAATTGATTTAGGATAATTAACCCTCATTACTATTTTTCTTAACATAAAATTTCACATCACTCCTAATTTTTTTCCACTCAATAGTAGCCCTTGAATCCATCTCCATGGATCAAGATCTAAACTTGTCATTATGTGGCAGGTGTCCCTAGCTCCCTTTTTTCTCACACATGTGTGAGCATAAAAGGTCACATTGCAAGCCACCCTATCGTTTACACATGTCATAGACATGTGTCTTTTATGTTCTTCCCAATGTGTGCTCATACATGTGCGAGTATGCCTAACTCTTACACATCCATCCTTGTGATGCTTGTCACAAGGCTAAGCCCTCAATCCATGCTAGATCTCTCAATCAATCTTAGAAATCCACTAAACATTGATCTTGGCCATTGATTTTTCTCATGAAAAATAAATAAATTGACTTTTCTCTCATTTCGAGGAGGGAATCTTCTTCATATCCTTATGCTACTACTTTCTTCTATCAAATCCTCATCCTAACCTCATGTTACTAATTTGAGCGACAACATTCCATCCAAATACAATAGTAAAAGGAGAAAATCAAGTAGACATGGGTGTATCTACTTCTACTCAATCCATGAGATGAGAAGGTAAAAGACAATGTAAATCTTGTGTTTTCAATTCATTTATTTATTTCATGTCTTCTATCTTTCATCATCTTTATATGCAACTAATGAAATTGAAACTAGGGCTAATATTAATATAACATATACATGCACAAGATGAAAAAATACAACGATGCATCAATGATCCTAAACAACGTTAGATATTCCTAAATATAATTCCTATATACACAAATTGATACCTTTGGCATGCAAGTTGAAGGGATAGAAAAATAACATTCACATTTTAAGAAATTTGCCTATGAAGAAAGATATTTAAAATTTAGATAGGGAGTAGTATTGTGGACACCCTAAATTGGTCAAGACAAATCAAATGCAAAATCAAACAAATTCAAATCAAGCAATTGAACATCAAATCATGAATTAATTGAAAATCAAAGCTATTGGATTAATTAAATCAAAGAGATCAAATAATTGTGTAATTGATTTTAATCAATTAAATTGTATAGTTTAAATCAAATTTAATCCAACTCATTCAAGGGAACCCATGGCTAGATCAATTAATTAAATCAATTCATTAAATGCATTTATTCTCACCAACCACAAAAGGACAAAAATCAAATCAACCATTGAGGTGAGAGCATTTGAAGCACATGGATCAAGGACAAATTAATCCTCCACCACTCACCTTGAGGTGCATCTTGACCATCCATCCTTGTCTCTTTGTCCCAATATTTGAAACCATTAACTTGACTTAACCTTAATTAGGGTTAGTTCACTCTACCCCCTACCCTTGAAAAATCCTATAAATAGGATGCAATTCTAAGAGAAAATCACCAATTCACATTCATTCTCATTTGCATTGGCATTATAGTTAAATTGTGCATCCATGCTTAGCATAGTTTGAGTTCTTTTAGCATTGTTCTTGCATCTTTGGCTTAATGTGCGTCATAATTCATCATGTTTTATCTTAAATTGCATCATCATGTAGCTTAATCTTTGAATTCTCGTTTAGGATTTTCACTTTAGGAATGCTTAAAATCTGAGAGCATTGTTTTAGCTTCCTAGTTAGAGAGATGAGACGGTTTTGATTTGTTCAATTTGATGTTTTAGCATGCTATATCTTCAAATCCTTTTCAAATTGAGTTAATGTTTCATGAATGTACATTTAATTGTATACAAAATTTGTTGAAGTCTAGTGACTCTATAATATTGTTCTGTTACTAGCCCATGTAATGAGACTCTTAGTGAGGGAATTTCCACTTCTAAAGGAAAAAATTCTTTAGCCCCATAAACGTATGAGAAGGGTGTTTCTCTTGTGGGTGTTCAGATGCTTGTTCTGTAAGCCCATAATGTTGGATTCAATTGAATGTGTGAATCTCTTCTTGAAATATCCACTATTTCCTTCAAGGTTTTAAGAATATTTTTGTTTGAGGCCTCAACCTGACCATTTCCCTGAGGATAATAAATTGAAGAAGAATGGTGTGTGATGTGGAATTTTTCAGACAATTCATCAATATCCTTATTCTTAAACTTCTTTCCATTGTTAGTGAGTATGGCCCATTGGATACCATATCGACAAATAATGTGGTTCAAAATGAACATAGAGATTTGTTTCCCAGTTGCAGTTGTTAAGGGAACAACTTCCACCCATTTGGTAAAGTATTTAGTTGTAGTTATGATGTATTTATGGCCATTAGATGAAGATGGCCATCATCCCTATAAAGTCAAAACCCCATTGATAAAAGGGCCAAGGTGTAGTTAACAGATGCAACTCTTGAGATGACACATGTATCAAATTCTCATGATATTGGCACTTTTGACGGATCTTTACAAATAGACAAGCATCTCTTTCCATGGTTGGATAATAAATATACTTAGGAGTTTCTCTGCTAAAGAAAATCCACTCGAATATGACCCACAAATTCCCTTGTGTACATCTTGTAAAGTGGTTTCTGACTCCTCCCTTTCTAGACATCTCAGAAGTGTTTTGTCAAGACCTTTATGATACAATGTTCGGCTATAAGGGTATATCTTGAGGTTTGTCAGATAAAGATTTTTTGTTTTTTTTTGTTTCTAGATTGGTCCTTGGGAAAGATATTATCTTTTAGGTAAGTAAAAATAGCACCATATCGCGGGGATTCATGTCCAACTAGCAAAAAAATTATTTGGGATTTGAGAAGGTCAAATGTGGGTTGTGCCAATTCTTCCACCAAGAATTCATATCGTGCACTTTGATTAGGCATTTGTAAGAGAGAAGCCAATGTTTCCATGGCATCAACTGCTTTGTTTTTCTCCCTTGGTATTTGTTCAAATGTGATTAAAAAAAAAAATTTCTTCAAATCATCTATCATCTTGTTGTAAGGCATCAACTTGTCATCTCTTGTTTGGTAATCAAGTACTACGCAACAATCCATTCTAATTGATAAGACCACATATGAGGCCTAATGACATGGATTAGTCATTTTCTAAGTTGATGGATAGAGTAGATCTAGATTATCAGTTCTAGGTTATGGTTGGTTAATGTACCAAGTGAGTCCTACATGTTGAGTGCTAAGACCATACATAGATGTAACATACAATAGAGTGGAATTAAAAATAAGGTAAAGGTGTAGGATATGATATTATATCCCTTACATGTATACATATTGTTCACTATACTTAAATATATGGAACTTTCATATTCCATGATAGATTAGCTTGATAGTTTCTAGACTTGAATATATAAGAAAATTCTTTTTACCAATGTTTTAGATCACACTCCATCATTTCTAACTATGATGAGTTGGCTAGAGAAGATAATTGAAGAGGGTAGAAAACTTGGAGATCTAAATATATGTGAAGGGTTGGCACAAGACAAAGGGACTTTAAGGAAGGAGAGGGAAAAGAGAAGGAAAAAGTTGTAAAGAAAACACAAGTGAGACCAAAGGAAGAAAACTAAAAAGAAATTATTAAAGGAAAGGCAATATATTATAAATAATTTTAAAAATATATAAAAAATAAATTTAAATTTAAGTAAACTTGACAAGTTGAAATAAAATAAGTGGAAAAAACATTGGTAACAAAATAGAACGTAATAACTAAACCAAGAAATGAAAATCGACAATCAAGAAATTAGATTGGTAAACATTTATTTACATATATGAAACATATACATATAATCTAATAATTTGTATAAAACCAAACAATGAAATGCATACAATATCATTAATGCCTTCCAAAAATTGAGAGACGATACATGAAAGGAAAAAATGGGAATGAAGAGTACAAAGCATATATGAATAAGTGTGAGAGATACGTGAAAGATATACATATAAATTAGATGAAAATATATGAGATGAGAATGAATAAGAGAGAGAATGAGATATGAAATTGAGACGTAGTGAAATACATATAGTGTAATCATTTAGAGAATAAATATATGAGAATTTAATTAAGTGTGTGTGTGTGTGTGTGTGTGTGTGTGTGTTTCATATTTTCTTGTCACAAATAGTGCCTATACCATCCTCAACCATTACATATATAAAGTGACACTAAAAATCAATGTTATTTTTATAAGAATGATACATATAATTTTTTGCCCAAAAAATAACACTTTGATTTTCATAAATATGATCCTTGTGTTAGGAATAATAGTCCACAAGATAGCTGAGAGGGGGGGGGTGAATCAGTTGTGATATATATTATTAAACTTTAAACTTTGTAAACCAAAACTACAATGTAAATGATAACACAGTAAATGCCAACACAATAACACAATACTTGTTGTCGAGGAAACCCTGTTAAAGGTAAAACCCTGGTGGGAATTAGCACACACAAATAATGTACTGAGCGTATAGTATCCATGTTAAAAGGTTTAGCCTTGTTAGGAGCTTATTACAACATTATAGTACACAGTCCCTGTTAGGAGACAGACCCTGTTAGGAGTCAAGAAAATTAGTAGGCTCAGTGCCCAGGCACACTGCCCAAAGAAGGTTATAGCCACCCTCAAGGATTCAAAATATGAACAAGTGTATATAGGAATATAAAATTTAGTGAACTATCTAATAGAAACTATCTTTGCTTGGTCAATTCCAATGAAGTATAACAATCATCAACTCTGCTCTACCTCCAGTAGCCAACAAGCCTCACAGCTTCCACAATTCTCTGCCTTTTCAATCTCTGCCACATCTTTTTAAAAGAAAATATCTCTCATATACACCCCTTTACAATAATTCATCAGGTCAACCAATTAAGCTTTCCCAATACATAATTAATTAATTAGGGCGGCCAATTAAGGCTTTCCAATACACAAATAATTATATAACCCCTTGCTATGATGCACATGGTAACTATAACAAGTAAACATCAATTACAATCCATCACATATACTCCCAAATCTGCAATCCACTCTCACAATTCATTTTACACACTACATGTCTGAAGTCGGCCACCAATTAGGTCTCCTCCAGAATACACACCACAACTGATGTCACCAGTAATCACACAAAAATCAAACTCAACCCATTATTCCAACATATGTTGGTTGTCCACTAGTAAGCTTGATTCATTTGAAATATCTTCGCTAGTAAGATATACCTGAAACATAGAGACCTGCTTTGTCAAGCATCACAGTTACAGTCCAAAAACCAGTCTTCACCAAATCAACTGTAACATCCGTAATATGCAACATAAAGCCAAGCGACCTTAGGAATAAGGTCAACACACATCCATTTGCATATATCAAACTTTAATCATTTTGAATCATCTGTACACTATCCATACACTTCTGCTATTCAAGTAACCAATTTGTTTTCTCCACAAAAACATATGTTGACATCAGTAAAAAAACATGAATATCAACAGCATGATCAGTACCAAAAACTGATATCATCCAACAATCTCCCCCTTTGGCATTAATGGCAACATATGGGAAAATCCATCAACCCAAAAATTACTCTCTCAATACAATATTCTCAATATCCTCAACACAAATCTCCCCAAAATAGTAGGGATTTTCACATAGACTCTTTCCCCCTTTGGAAGTAATAGAAAATGGTACTATCATTCGTCTGTAGTCTTTTGTAAGGTTTAGATTTTTCAAATCTTTATGTTCAATCAACTAGGTGCAATATCACCCAAATGTGCTCTAGTGTTTCTTCGATCACTCCCCCTGAGGAGTAGATCCATACATCAAGTGCATAAAATGATATATCTCTAAAAGCCACTAGACTGATGCATATCTGCATCAATTAATTACCACAAGGAGGGTCCAACACCCCAAGCATGCTTCCGAGGTATTCAAAAGCATCTTTTGGAAAAGGTTTTGTAAATATGCCTGCTATATGTTCCTTTGTGCTAATGTATTCCAGTTTAATCTCTTTCTCTGCTACCTTCTCCCTCAAGAAATGATACTTAATAGAAATGTGCTTAGTCTTTGAATGCATTACAAGATTCTTCAACATATTCACTGTGCTAGTGTTATCACAATGGATAACCACTGGTTCTTCAAAAATTCTTCCAATGTCCTTCAACATTTGTTTCATCCAAACAACTTGTGTACAATTTATTGCAGTAGCAACATACTCTGACTCAGCAGTAGATTGAGCAATACAGTTCTGCTTCTTGCTCAACCAAGAAACTGGCCTTTTCCAAAGGAAAAATGCACCACCACTTGTACCCTTTCTGTCATCCACATTACCTGCCCAATTAACATCAGTATAAGCTTGCAAAGTGAAATCATCTGATTTTTCATACCACAATCCATATTCTATAGTTCCTTTCAAATATCTTAAAATTCTTTTCAGAGAAGCAAAGTGTGTCTCTTTAGGATGTGCCTGATATCTAGCCACAATTCCAACTGCATTGGTAATATCTAGTCTAGTGTGAGTTAGATATTTTATACCACCAATCATAGATCTATACTTTTTCTGAACAACACTTTGAGTCTCATCATTACTAGTCAGTTTGTGTCTAGTCACCATAGGTGTTCTAGCTGGTTTACGCTCTTCCATTCCAAATTTCTTCAACATTTACTTAAGATACTTGGTCTAAGATATAAAATTTCCATTCTTGCTCTAATTAATTTGCAAACCAAGAAAACATTTCATTTCACCAATCATTGACATCTCAAATTCATTTTCAATTTCTTTAGAGAACTTCTTACTCATCTTATCATTGCCTTTGAAAATGATATCATCAACAAAAAATTCTATAATCAAGATTCCATCTTCATCAGTTCTTAAGTATAAATTACTATCTGCGTTACCTTTCCTAAAACCAAGACAAAGTAATTACTTGTTACTTGTCTAGTCTTCCATACCATGCCCTCGGTGCTTGTTTCAGTCCATACAATTCTTTCTTCAACTTACAAACCATGTCTTCATCATCTGTCAAAGGTAAACCATCAGGTTGGTCAATGTAAACTTCCTCTTCCATATCACCATTCAAGAATGCCAACTTCACATCCATGTGATAAACTTTAAAGTCTTTATGTACAACATAAGCTATAAATAATCTCACAGCTTCCAATCTAGAACCATGAGAACATATTTCTTCATATTCTATGCCTGCTTGTTGCGAGTAGCCTTTACATACTAGTCTAGCCTTGTTTCTTACCATTGTTCCTTCCTCATCCATTTTGTTTATGAATACCCATTTAGTACCAATAATATTTTTGTTCTTAGGTCTTGGAACTGTATAGTTGGAAAATGGAAGCACTTCCATTGTAGAATAGTTTATCCTTTTGAGTAACTAGTTTTGGGGTCATGCCAAGTGCCTTGAATGGGTTCCTGATTTAGACCTGGCTTTCCCCTTGTTCTACCCAAATTCTCCACCTTTCTCTGGCCAATTTCTGGCATTCTAGACTGCAAATATGGGATCTTTGACCTCAGGGTCAAGGTTGAAATTTTGGGTCTATGTCAACCTCAACCCTGACCTAGGTCAAGGTTGACCTCAACCTTGACCCAGGTTCCAGATTTCAGGGTCCCACAGTTTCTGGATGTCGGTCTTTGAAAAAGGTTAATTCCCGCTTCCGGGTCAGCTGTTTCGGGTTCCGAAGTGATGATTCATAAATTTTATTTAACATAGGTCCTCTCCTAGGGGTAAAGTCTTTAATGGGAATTTAATTCTCCTATGTCAGCCTCCTTAGAAGATTGTGCCCTAATTTCATATAAAGGAAGTTTTCTCCTCTCATTTTCTCTAAGCATTATTAACCATCAACTAGGTGATACTAGGCATCCTTGAGCAATTGAGAAGCATCATCAAGTGAAGATTCAAGCAAGAAATCAAGAAATATTTGAAGCAAGGATTCATCCATCATCAAGCATCCATTCGTCAAAGAGATCCATGGGAGGCCATTGAAGGATTGAAGCTACATAGTGCCCTTTTTAGTGATCTCTCTATCCACTTTCTTCCAAGCCTCTTCATAATCAAGAACCCATTCAAGATTTTGTGTTGGAGATCAACAAGAAATTGATTGAAGACATCCTACATTCTAAATTCTAGATGCATCGGTGCATACATACTTGTGGATTCAAGGATTCGAATCCTCCACAAGGACTTTTACAAGCAAGGTGAATTTATGCATTTACTTTGTTTACTTCTGCAATTTCAATTACATATATTTGAGGTTAATTCCA
>MU227618.1:1775790-1800746 GCA_018584345.1 Thuja plicata | reverse complement strand
ACTTTTACAAGCAAGGTGAATTTATGCATTTACTTTGTTTACTTCTGCAATTTCAATTACATATATTTGAGGTTAATTCCAAAACCAGGGTTTGACCAAGGAAAACCCCTCCCCCCAACAAAAAAATCTCTTTTTCTTGTAGGTACAAGTTCAGGATTGAAGATTTGAACTCATATTTGGATACCCTTTTCAACGAACTATCGGGATCCACAACAGATTTTCTGTCAGACCTGTGTAGGTCAGGGTCAAGATTATTGGGTCAGTGGTGAGATTAGTGGGTCAAGGTCAAGATTTTTATCAAGATGGTGTTAGATTGGAAAATGATTTCTGGGTTTTGTTCATCTCTACATTTCCTTTCCGGAACATACTTCATATTTTCTAGAAATAGAGTATAGACCCCAGAAAACAAAATGCTTTGATATGCAATTCTTTAAGGTTGGTACTTCCTCTCATTCTTTTCAATTACTGTCATATATCATATCTCTTTAATTATAAAACATAATTTAAGATCTTCTTCCTTTCTCTCATTCCCAAATGATTGATTCACTTGTGCATTGATCCTTCTTTTGGGTTAATCAACTTGGATCTTTCATTTGTGCATTTGGAGTTAAAAGAGGAACATCTTATCTTCCTCCCCTCTACATGCTTAATCAAATTCAATACACATTAAAAACTAAACTAAATTAAACGTAAAGGTTAAGGAAATACACCTCTAATCAAACACACATATAACAATCACTTTTCTTCCTTTATAGGAACCAATTCCCAAGAATTGTTTTTCTTTATCTATTCTAGTTCTTCTTCCATAGCTTTAGTCAAAGATTCATCTCTACATGCTTCATCAGTAGTTTTCGGTTCAACTTGAGAAATCAAAGAAATTTCATCTCTAACTTTAGAACTAGTCATCATGCCTTTACTTACATCGCCAATTATTTGATCTTCAAGATGGTTCTTATTCACATACATCAGAGTCTTTGGAGTCTCAGTAACCTCAATCAGTTCATCTTTAGTTACATCTTCAATCATCAAAGGTTCTTTAGGTTCAATAGTAACCTCTTTCATCTCTCTAATCTGACCGCAGTCATATATTTTTTCCTGAATCTGAAAATTTTCATCTATCCTCACATTGGAGCTTTCAATCAACTTCCTCAATCTCAGATTGTAACATTTATATTCTTTACTCTTAGTAGAATAACCAAGAAAAATTCCTTCATCACTTCTAGAATCAAACTTTCCTATCTCATCATCTCTCTTGATATAGCATTTACTTCCAAATATTCTAAAATATTTCACAATAGGTGTATGATCAAACCATAATTCATGAAGAGTGTTACTTGTACCTTCTCTGATCTGAATTCTATTCAAGGTGTACATAGCAGTACCATCAACTTCTCTCCAATGAACATGTGATAAATTTCCTTCTAGCAACATAGTCCTTGTAGCATCCAATATGGTTCTATTTCTTTGCTCTACAATCCCATTCTTTTGTGGTGTCCTAGGTGCAAACGTCTATTTGAATATTCCATGCTCTTCATAGTATGAATTAAATAACTCTGATGTAAACTCAGCACCTCTGTTTGATCTCAAAATTTTTATCTTCAAACCAGATTCATTCTCAACTTTTTCTTTAAATAACTTGAACTTGTCAAATGCTTCAGATTTCTCTCCCAAATATGTAACCCACATCATCCTATAAAATTCATCAATAAAAAGTATAAAGTACCTTTCACCATAGTATGATCTTTCTCTTGTAGGAACACATAGATCTATATGCACCAGATCCAACTTCCCTTTTGCTGAATAAGATTTTCTTTTAAAAGTGCTTCTAGTCTACTTCCCCATAACACACTCTCTACACATAGTGTTAGATGGCTTCACAATCTTAGGTAGATCTCTTACTGCATTTTTCATACTTGCCTTCACAATGTTATCAAAGTTAACATGAAAAAATATTTTGTGCCATAGCCAACTGTCATCAACCTTCATAATAAAACAAGGAGCTTCATATGTGTTCAGTTAAAATACATTACCTCTAGACTTAGTACTAGATGCGATCAAATCTCCTGATTTGGTTCTTATAGAACATTTCCCATCAATGAACTTCAATTGATAACCCTTGCCCACTAATTATCCAACACTCAACAAATTATTCTTAAGTCCATCAACAAGTAATACATTATCATTATTTGTCTTACCATCCAGAGAAATAGATCCTACTCCAATGATAAGTTTAGGAGTATTGTCACCAAATCTGACAACACCACCATCATGTCTTTTCAAACTCACAAACTTATTTTTATCTCCAGTCATATGATATGAACAACCACTATCTATAACTCATTCAAATTTATTTTCAACACAATATACTAAGGCTTTTTCCTCATGTAAAGGTTCGTCATCCTTTATAGCAATAAATCCAATTTCATCATAGTCACCATCATCATCAGAAATACACTCACTAGCATAATAACATTCCTTGTCTTTAGGATACTTTGATTTGTAAAACTTAGGTTTGTGCTTAGGAACCCTTGTAGGGCATCTAGATGCAAAATGACCAATCTTGTTACATGAAAAACATTTCAAAGGTAATTTTCCTTCAAATTTACCCTTAACTCTCTTTTCTCTTCTAGCAATCAGTGCCACCACTTCATCTAGCTTTCTTTCTTCCTCTTGTATATGTTCCCATTCATTAGTATATTCTCCAAGATCTTCTCTTAGGTCACCATTGTTGGTGCTCACATTTCCATATAAGGTCTTTTTGTTCTTATGGACGGTCACCTTGAATACTGACTCAACCTTAGGTAAAGAATCTCCCAATTATGTGGCCTCAAAAGTAGTTAGCTTTCCAATCAATATCTCTCTAGTAAACTTCAGTGTCAAAGGTATAATCTCCTCTATAGCTTATACTTTGGTTTTGTAGATAGGTGTCAAAGATCTGAGTATCTTCACACTCACTTCTTCCTCACTGTAAGTGCCTGTAGAGTTTCTAATTCCACTAACCACTTCTGTAGTTCTTTGTGCATGTGCCCTAATGTTTTCATCTTCTCTCATCTTCATTGATTCCATTTTTTTCTTTGAGTTCTGTACCTTTGCCTATTTAGTAAACTTGTCTCCAATATCTAATGCTTCCAGTCTTTTCCATATCTCATGTGCAAAATCCAAGTCTTTTACTTCTATGTATTCACCTTTAGAAAGTGCGCTGATCAAAGATTCCCTTGCAACCATATTACATGAAAATAGCTTCTTTTCATCTTCATTATCCTTCTCCAAATCATCCTTAGTCACTATATTTTCACTCTTCTTTGTGATCATCCAGTAGTCAATTCCCAAACATAGAAAATATGTTCTCATCTTATTCTTCCAACTGTCAAAGTTTTCAGGATCAAATTTCAGACTATCCTTCTAGTAGTAAGTCATCTTCAAGATCACCTCAAGCTATTAAGCTTTCTCTCTAAGGACCACTGGCTCTGATACTAATTGTTAGGAATAACAGTCCACAAGACAATCGCAAGGGGGGGGGGGGTGAATAATTTGTGATATATATTATTAAAATTTAAACTTTGTAAACCAAAACTGCAATGTAAATGATAACAAAGTAAATGCCAACACAATAACACAATACTTGTTGTCGAGGAAACCCTATTAAAGGTAAAACCCCAATGGGAATTAGCACCCACAATAATGTAATGAGAGTATAGTATCCCTGTTAAAAGATTTAGCCTTGTTAGGAGCTTATTAAAACATTACAGTACATAGTCCCTGTTAGGAGTCAAGAAAAGTAGTAGGCTCACTGCCTAGGCACACCGCCCAAAGAAGTTTAAAGCCATCCTCAAGGATTCACAATTTGAACAAGTGTATATAGGCATATAAAATCCAGTGAACTGTCTGATAAAAAATATCTTTGCTTGGCCAGTTCCAATGAAGTATAACAATCATCAACTCTGCTCTACATCCAAAAGCCAACAAGCCTCGCAACTTCCACAATTCTCTACCTTTTCAATCTCTACCACATATTTCCAAAAGAAAATATCTCTCATACATACCCCTTTACAATAATTCACCAGGTCGGCCAATTAAGCTTTTCCAATACATAATTAATTAATTAGGTCAGCCAATTGAGGCTTTCCAATACACAAATAATTATATAACCCCTTGCTAAGATACACACGGTACCTATAAAAAGAAAACATCAATTACAAACCATCATATATACTCCCAAATTTGCAATCCATGCTCACAATTCATTTTACACGCTACATGTTTGAAGTCGGCCACCAATTAGGTCTCCTCCAGAATACACGCCACAACTAACCTTGCCAGTAATCACATGAAAATCAAACTCAACCCATTATTCCAACATATGTCAGCTATCCACCAGTAAGATTGCCTCATCCAAAATATCTTTTCCAGTAAGATATACCCAAAACACAGAGACCTTCTCTGTCAAGCATCATAGTTACAGTCCAAAAACCAGTCTTCACCAAATAAACTGTAACATCCGCAATATGAAACATAAAGCCAAGTGACCTTAGGAATAAGGTCAACACACACCCTTCTGCATATATCCAAGTTTGATCATTCTGAATCATCCTTACAGTGTTTGTACACTTCTTCTATTCAAGTAACCATTATGTTTTATCCACACAAACATATGTTGACATCAGTGACAAAACATGAATATCAACAACATGATTAGCACAAAAAATTGATATCATCCAACACCTTGGATTTATTCACTCAAATTTAGCTCCTAATATTATTTTTTTAATATCTTCTAGGATTTAGGGTTCTGAGTTGCTACCTAGTGTCTAGTGTTGTTTCTAGATAGCTTCCTAATGGGAATGAGAAGTGCGGGGACCCCACGGGCTTTCCTATCACATCTTTCCTCTAAAAATGTTACTTTTTGACATTGGTAAAAAAATTATTGTCCTATTCATCTATTTCCCTTTCTTATAATCTAGGATCATTTTTCTTAGAGGAATGATCTACAACATTTGTAGACAAACTATTAGGTGATAGATCTACCTATATAGGTAAAGGAATTTTATTGGTCGAGCCTAAGGTTTCATGCAAGGTGAATGTTCTTCAAGTTGATTGGGGCAGGGGCACCTTTGATGTAATAAGTATCCAATGATGATCAAATGTTTTATTTTCATATGTCTAGGGTAAGGGGATCTTTAGGATCATTTTGTTAACAATTTTTAATCATTTGACCCAATTTGTAAGGTCATTGCCATTGATAGGTCATGGTAAGCCTACTTGGTCAAGATTGGTGAAAAGGGTCGTTAAGAGGGTGAAATAGAATAGATTTGATGTTTTTAGAGGGGATATGTCTAATTTAACTCATTTTAGGGGTCTTAGAATCATTAGACAAGTTGGGGTGTCAAGATACACAAAAGTTGCAAAATTGCTAAAAAGTTGCTTAGCAACTTTTGAGCAACTTTTAGGAAAAGTTGTAAAGGTGGATCTAATGGATAATCAGTTTGAAAAGTGGTTGGAGCCGGTTAGAAAATTGAAGTTTATGGTACTATAAGCTATTTGGGGAACAAATTTGAAGGTTTTTGTATCCTAGCATATAAAGAAACCAATAAAACATAAAAATTTCCTGGCTCCAAGCGTTGTTTTTTGCAGTGTACGGATGTGTATGTGCTCTTGTAGTTAAATGATTGTAATGGTTGAGTTGAGATGGGAATTGGATTTCATATTCTTTTGGTTTGAAGTTGTGATTCAATTTATTTAGGGAGAAACATTCAATTTTTTTATTGTGTCCTGGAAACCCTCATTAACCTAGGTTTTGATTGAACAAATGTGAATTGTGGCACTTTCCACCAAAGGCCACTTTCCACCATGGGAAAATCATGGCCTTTTGTGGAAAGTGAGGCCCAAGGATTTACTATAGGATCCATGTGGTTTTAGAACATGAGGATAAAGGGTTGGGGAGGAACAAGAAGTTCTAACCAGGCATTTGGATGTGACTGGTTAATGAATTAGTGTAACAAAGAATATAGTGGATGTTATGGGTGGGTTAGACCAAAAAAATGGTGAATTTGGTGCTTTGGAATAGGGACATAATTTCTCAAGGTGGTTGCAGAGTTTTGTGACACCTTAATCTAGGGATTGATTCATAAACCAATCCTATTAGGCCTAATTAGGTATGTGAACATAGTATTTATTTGATATCATAATTTTGGGATCATAAAACCTAATTGGTAATGTTGCGAGGGAGCCAAAATGGTACTCAAATCTGTGCTTGGGTTTGTGGGGTGTTTGATATTTGAGGAGCCAAAACCGAGAAAGGAGACCTACTAGGAAACAAGACCTAATTGGGTGCAAACAAACCTAAGTGGCAAGACATAATTGTTGGGGTTGATTCAAACCCTAGTTCTTATGCTAGAACTAGTTGTAAGGGGATTCTAACTCATCTTTTAAATTATTTGAGAAGGACATCTTGTTCAACCAATATTAGGGACATTTTTTCAAGGACATGTTTGAGGAAAACAAGAGGAAAGTTGTGCTTATGATCAAGGGGTGATCCAAACTGAATAGTGTTCAAAGATCCTAAGAGACTCAAATCCCAAATTAATTGAAAACAATATCTTTATTTTGGATTTTGATTCTCTTTTTTTTTTTTAAAGTTTTTTCAACACATACAAAGTTTTTTTGTATTTTCCAAATAATGAAATTGCAATACAAGAAATAACTTAATTTAAAATCACTATTGCAAAGCATAAATCACGCCAATCAAAATGGAATGTAATGCACCCAAGTCGTAATAAGAAAATTAAAAATGATAAAAATATTTTTATTATTTCCCATGCTGAATATGACTGGCCACGGATAATGAAGAACTAAGGTGGCAGTTTCAAACTTGTCACACTATGCATAAGAATCTGGCTACAAATTTAAGTGGAATGACGTTTTGCAACTCCCAACCAAATAACACAAACCATAGCATATTTTCTTCTTCACCTTCAATGCCATCAATATTTTACAATACGAGTCCTCGAAAAATCTGTATTACAATTTGAATCCTTTACACAATTCACAGGCACAAGAGCCTACTCAAAGCACAATGCATAGAAGAATTTTCAATTCTTCAACAATAACCAAACCCTCAACTCCAAGCTAGTGCAATTTTGAAAATCTCCAAGTATTAATAAAATGTTCAAAAGGTAACCCATGAAAAATTTCAAAATCTCTATATAAAAAAACTTAGCTTCAACAAGAAGGCTCGATATTTTGAGCTTCAAGGAGAAGCTCTTCATAACTTAAAACTTCATGCTTCCAAATTTTGAAGTTTGAATATTAAAAATTATATCATTCAAATAAAGCCTTTCCTTCACTTAAAATGTCAAAACATAAGTCAAATATAACATCATTAATATTTTAATGATTTGACTTTAATATAGTCCAAACATCATGATTAATTAAGTCAAACTTAATTATTCAATTATAACCAATTAGAAGCCAAATCCAACTTCACAGCATTATCAACCAAATGCTTGGACACCCTACCCAAAATGAAAATTGATAAAAAAAGACTTACTATAAATAGTAAGTTCTCAACCAAAGACCCTCAAATGAAACCATCAGCCCACGAGGGTCACAATGATGGGCTAACAATGGTGTTTCCTAGACACCTGCGAAAACGGGGAAAACACAGTCCCCACTCCCCAAGATTGCTTGTCCTCAAGAAATCACAATCGCAAATGTTGAAAGATATCCTCTAACTTCCAAGTGGCATCCTCAACAGGTAAACCATGTCATTTCACCAGGAACTCCCTGATGACTTGGCTATGCAAATACCTCTCTCGGGTATACAATGTAGCTTCAGGAACCAACTCCAACTTCCCCTCATCATCCATGGGTGAAAAAATATAAGATGGGAAAACATGCCTGCCTAATACCTTCTTGAGGTGTGAAACATGAAAAACATTATGCACCTGTTAGTTTATTGAGAGGGGGGTGAATCAAAAAATATTGAATCTTATAACTTAAAACTTAGATCTTTGATTTAACTCGGTAACTCAAATAACAACAACAACTGAAACTATGATAACTCTACTTGTCTCATTCAATAACATATATCATAAGCAACTAACATCCAAAATTATCAATGTAGCACACATGACACCAAATTTAACAAGGAAAGCCAATTTTGGAAAAAAATTCATGCGGATTGTTTCCCACAAAAAAAATACTCTTCTTAAGTATGCTCAGTTAGGATCCAATCCTATTAAACATTACACTACACATTTTTTAGATGTGACCCTGTTAGGGGATTTACCTTAGATCTGTTAACATCTTCACCTTGTTAGGAGTGGCATGGTTAGAGGGCTTAACCATTCATCCTAGAATGTTATCTTTCTGAAGGATTTACAAAAGGAATTGTTATGTCCACTCAGTTAAGAGATTTTTATGTTAAAAAGGTTGATAATAAATAGTGTAATGATTTGATCTGTATATCTGCAACTACCTTTCACTTGATTAGATCCCTTATGTACTCTTTGTATCTACTGGCATCAATAACTCATTAGTCTCTTCTCTGGATTGGATCTTCACCTCTTTTCTCTTCTCTTCCTCACTCGGTAATTTTACCACACTGTTGGAAATAATGGGAAGTATGTATTGAGAGTGGAGGGGTGAATCAGTACCTCTAAAACTTTTATCTCTTTTAACCTTAATCCTTTATGTAATCCATTGTATTACCAACCATTTGTCCTATCCTATATTTATTTAAGTTATATCAATTCATAAACTGAATAAGCATGTAAACATTCATAGAAGCATTTATGAAATGTAATAACACATAACACAAGATATGGTAATGTAGAAAACCCCTGTTAGAAGGTAAAAAATGTGCTGGGGATGGCACCCACAAAAAATTCACTATCTGTAGATTGGAAGGGGTTAGTTGAGGCTTACAATTTTATCACTTCTAATGATCTACCCTATTAGGAGTATTATGTGGAGATTGGTTAAGGTCTACTTTGTTAAGAGCTTTAGCAACACTATTTAGTGTGCACTCGGTTAAGAGATTTACAAAGGAAGGTTAAATCCACCTTTCTTAAAAGGATTTCTTCTATTTGCTAAACTTGTTAGAATGTAGACAAAAATACTCATTGACTTGAGTGTATGCAATCTTCAATTGCTGATTATAGATCCATTAAAATCACATATACAAAGTATCACCTAATGTGATTGATTAATACTTATGTTTCTCGGTAGCTTTGAATCTGGTTCTTGATAACCTAATTCATCTTTTGTCATTCTTTCTTGAAACTTTTAGTCTGGTCCATAGATGTGCTCCTTGGATACTATCATCCTCATCTATATTTTGAAATGAATGATTACACATCTATTTATACAATAGATTGACCTATTTTAGTTTCACGTAATACAAAGATAAATCAATGATCGAAGGCTTACAACTTGACCTTAATCTCCTAGTTTGCATGTTTTCAATCAGTTAGATTGATTGAAACAATTACAATTATCTTTCTTGTCCCTCAAGAAATGGTTTTAAATCAAATCAAAACTCTAAATATAAAACATAACCATTTTATTTGATGTGGAAGTCAGATCTACATTTCTCAGGATTTAACTGAATTTTGGTGTCTGATGCTTAGGATGCTTTGTTGTCAGTCTGTCGATGTTCCTTTGTTGAACTTTCCATCAGGTTCCCTTTCTCTGTTGGGTTCCTCTACTTTTCTGCTTTGTCGGTTTGCACCTCAACACTTTCAGGTTGAACTATGAAAACTGTGTTGGGTTTCTCATGTGATCTATCTTGTCAGGTTTCTCTATTCTTATAACTTTCGGTTTGTACTAAAACCTGTCTTTCAGTGTAAGTGTAACCGATGGTTCATAAAATATTTTCCCTTTGCATACTAATGACAAAATTAATGTCTTCAATCTCCCCCTTTGACATTAGTATCTAAAACTGATCTGTGCAAAATACTAAACTGTGTAATATGTACACCATGTGTTTACTTTTTCATTTATGACTCCCCTATGTATATGCTGGTATAGTATATGTATATACATGTACACTTGCCTTTATACTATACCCCCTTTTCACCTTATCTTCATATCATTCTCCCTTTGCTACTGTACATATCATCATTTTCCTCCTTTTTTCTCTAATGTATTGTACATATCATGTTCCCCCTTTTTTGATAGTAAGGGAAAAGGTGTATACTTACAACTTATCAAAAATATGGGAATGAGAATTCTTCATATCCTCCACCATTTCTCCTTTAGGTTCTCAAGAGCCATGTGCCCTAGTGTAATTCTAGCATGCATATCATCAATGTTTTCTGCTACAGACATCTCAGAGGTGGCAATTAGCTATCTTTCCAAAGTCATGTGTTGTTGGAGAAGTGTAAGGTTTTCCAATAGTTGAGCCTGTAGCTCGGTAACCTCATCTCTAAACTGTGATTCTACTTCCCAAATTTCTTGTCTCAACCTTTTTATTTCTATAATCTTGTCATAATGCAGTTTGATTGCATTTCCATCTGTAGTTAGACTTTGTGCACTTGCATTTAGATTAGAATATCTTATCATCTAATTTCCTTAGTGAATTTCTCTAAGGTGCACAACTTTTGAATTAAGGCTAATGATTCTGAAATGATAGGGTATAATTTTTTTGCTAATTCAGAGATATTTACCTTATTTTCTGCCACTTCTTGGCTGCTCTTCTCGGTCAGTTTGTATTGGTACTTTTTCTTTGTTTGTTCTTTAATGGCTTTTTTTGCATCCATATTTTCAGTTGTGATGGCTTCGGTTAGAATGACAAGTTGGTCCAGAATGGGGGCATTGTGATCAACATCAATGTCAAGAACTTTCTGGTGTAAGATATCTCTTGTTATTTCCAGCACTAGAGTGTCCCTATGCTCTTTTCTATTTCTTGTAAAGATTTTCTTTGATAAATTTCTCCACATTCTTGGAGAGATTCATAATCCAAAGTAGTTGGATCACACTTGGGTATCTCAATTATTTCATCAAGTGTTACTTCTAACTTGCTCTTCTTGGTTTTCTTCTTCTAGTGAGATGCAGTTATATGCAGTACCAAAGCAAGTTTTTTTGCTTGGTTTGATGTGCTGGATGAAGGCTTCGGTGGTGTTGTAACCTTTTCTTGCTGATTGGGGTTTGCCTTTTGGTTGTGTGTGGACATCTCCTCATCAAAATTTTGTGCATCTACAACATCTTTGGTATCCTTAGGAGTATCTTCTTTTTTCTTCTCTCCTTCACCTTTGTCTTTTTGCACTTCATCTGTATCTTTTATTAGTGCATCTTTTTAGGTGTGATCTCCATCTTTTTGTGTGCGATCTGCATTTGTAACATTTTTTTCTCCACTAGTGACTGTCTATTTATCAGTTGAATCTTTCTTTTCTTCTTCCCCTGCATCCTCGGGAATGCTTGTTTCCTTGTCAGGTGACTTCTCCTTTTCTGAGATTATATTGATATCTTTTATCAATAATGGTATTTTTCCTGGTGTGTTTAGCTGTGCAGAATCTATAGTAGTGTCTTATTTTTCAGTTAGGTCTTGGACAGTGGTGACATCTTCATCTTTCTATACCTCACCTATAGGATCTGCTCCCGTAATATCAATAATAGTGTTATCGGGCCATGTCTCATCTGCAATGTCCATATCTTTGTTAGCTTTTGTGTTCAGTGCTTCTTCATTAACATCCTCATCTATTATAAGAATATGTTTAGGGCTCAGTTTATCCTGATCATCTTTATTCTATGGCTTGTCGGTGAGAGATATTTGTGGCTCAGGACTTGTATCCTTTTTAGGTATATCTAGTATCTTTCTCCATTCAGCCTCACTTTCTTTGTCTAGCTCAATTAGATGTCCTTGAAGCACTTGGTAGGATCTTAACTTTGGTGAGAACCTTTTGGAGTATTTCTTCATCATTTCTTCAATCTCCTCCATTTTAGACTCGGGTGGCATGATAGAAACTAGGGATATTTCCCTTATCTATTTTCTTAGAATGTAATGCAAATGTCTACCTTGCTGACAATCTATTCATAATTTATTTTGGAATTTTATCTGCAAATTGTATTGGAACATATTTCAATGCACACATCATTGTGATAATTTCCTCATCTATCTTATTCTAGTCCTCGGTGTCTAGAGTTAGCTAGTTTTTAATCTTGCAATCATTTTCTATACTCCTCTTGATGATAGATTCACATACCTCATCAATTAAGTTAGGATTTTTGCTCTTCTCAGCTTGTACAGATTGTTCATCCTGCTCTGTGCCTTCTATATCTTCCTTAGTTCTAAGGAACTTTCTTCTTTTTGTCGGGCCCTTTTTCCCTGTTTGAGGCTTTATTTGATAGGTCCTCACTTGACCTTTGTTGATTGGTGAAGGACTTGCATCCTTTGTTGTCTGACTTCTGGTCCTAGATGCAACTATAGTCATTGGTTTCTTTTCTAGTGGTGGAGGTGGTGTATAGGAATCTGTGGATTCTGAGTCACTCTCCTTCTCAGCTTCACAGACGGGTGATTGACCCTTGGTTTCTTCTATCAGTTCATAACTTTTTCTTCAAATTATTAACCATTTTATCTTTGTTCCTGTCAATATTTTTCACAACTAAGCCAGTTTTTATCCTTTCTTTGGCTTCCTCATAAGTTCCAAACTTAGGTTGTGATTTATCCAATGGTTTATTTATCAATGCCTCAATAGCATTTGATGCATGATCTATGTTAACCTCATAGTCAAGTGGTGCCAACCATGCTGTCCTCAGTATAGCTGGCTTGATATAGGTGTAATCAGTGTCCACCATAAAACAAATTTTAGTCTTGTATTTTTCTACTAATTTCTTTGGAATCCTCATTCTTTCCTACATTCTTTCTTTGAATCCAGCAAAGTATTCATGAATGAATGATTCAAAATTATCTCCTAGTGATCTGATGAACTTACTAATCTATGTGGTCACTGATCTGGTAGTGTCCCATTTGACATTGCTTATAGATGGGAAGGATTCTTGAAAATAGAAAAATATGCACATAATGAGTGAACCAAACTTACATGAGTTAGACTTTGCAGTCCTTATTGTCTTCATGTTCTCATCCAATTGCCTTAGTAGAAGTTTTGATAGGTCTAACTGCAGTCCCTTCTTGACAATTTTTTATGTTGTATCCATTGCTCTGGATGCAATACTATTCATCTTGCTAGCCTAAAATAATTTTTATCCTAAGACACATGCTCCAAATTTCATTTCAACATCATTGATGGTGGATACCTTTAATCCTCTTCCATCCCATAATGCTCTGGTGTTCTTTTCAATGTCAGCTTTCGGCAGGTGCTTTAGTACCTTTACTTTATCGGTTATGGGATAACCAATAACAGTGTGTATAACATCCCTGGTTATCGATTTTGGCTCATCCAGCCATATCTTTTGGTCATGTACTCTGCTTATTACTAACCGAATCCATTCAGTCTTGAATTTCTTCAGGAATAGTTGGGCATGTGTGAGAACTTTCACTTCAATATGCTTATTCTCTTCTTTGATTGTTCCATCATCATTGCAAAGCTTTTTGAAAGCTTTCTCAACTTCTAGGTCTCCTATTTATGCAATCTTGCAATGTATATATGTTTTGACGTCTTCAATGAGTAAAACCCTAGCTGGTATACTGGAGAATGCACCAACATTGTTGGGTTGTGATGCAATCTCAGGATAGATCTTGTAATGAGGTTCTTCACAAGTGGAATTCTTGATTAGATTGACCTTATTCTTCTTTTCATTCTTGAGCCTAGAGGTTCTTGAAGTAGTTGTCATTGTTTTATAATTTAGGGCTTTTCCTATAAAAGAAAAAAAAGTTCTTGGTGATTGTTGTTACTTACTTCAACCTTTTGTGACTACTAGGAATCTTTCTGAGTTCTATGAATAGGGTTCGAGTCACTTCGTGCTCTAGTTTCACTCTACTTCTTTGCTCAAATCGCTTTGTGAATAAATGAGATCTTCCGTCAACTATTTAGAGACTTTTGCCCTAACTCATGTCATAAATGCTCACCCACTTCTCAGTGTTTGAAGATGGAGTCATCAGGTAGTGCACACACTTCATTCTTGGTGAGAACATGATGCTCAGGCTAGGTGTCAAGTCATTTGACTGTTTACCAACGAATCTCGGTATATGGCGAAGACAATATTTCCTTTTTACATATTTACCGATGGATCTCGGTTTACACTAGCGAATTAGCAATTCTTGTGTTAACCGACGATGCTCGGTTAGTATAGACAACTTAGATTTGTATGTACACTGATGATTTTTGGTAAGCATTGACCGATGAGATTGAATTCACAGAGTTATAACAAGTAATACCATAGTGCATCTTTAATCATGCTAGTTTGGTATTTCATCTATGTATAATGGAACTAATGCAAAATATAACTTGGTATAATGTAGTTCCATACTTACTTGTTCTTCTTAGATGGGGGTGGTGATGTCACTAGATCCATTGGATAAGGTTTCACCATTTTCATTGCTTGGTCCAGCTTCATCAGTGTTTGTAGCTTTCCTCCACATTTTTTTTCTCATCTTCTTGACGTCTTCAATGGTGTTTCCATTGTAAAATCTTTTGGTCTCTATCACTAAGTCTCTCTAGTCATTTCTTAGATGACCAACTTTATGATAGTGTAGACATACCATTCTGGGGTTAGTCCAGCTCCTAGACTTTCTCATCCATTGTCTCATGCAGTTTTCAACAATGTGTCCAAATCTTCCACATGTTGTGCAATTTTTCCAAATGTTGTAATCCCAAACACATGAGTTACCAACTCTTTTTGGTTGATAAGAAATTTCATTTTATTTAGGCTTCCATGCTTCCTTTTTCTTCTTCCTTCATTTAAGAGATGTGTGCCCATACATTTTGTAGGTAGGACAGTATTTGTCCATGTAGGTTTCTTTCTTTGGTTGTTTCACCCCAGTTTTACATTCATATGCTTTATGTCCTTTCTTGTTACATTTATAACAAATTCTTATGAATGAAGGTGTGGAGCTAGGAATACCTTTCATTTTCCTGCAAGCATTTGATGTGTGGCCTGGTTTTCCATAGTGATTGCATGATTCATTTCTTGGTCTTGAATTTGCATAGACATTCTTTGGATTAGCTTGATTTGGTGATTCTTTATTTTTGGTATACCCTAGTCTGGTATTGTTGTTGAATCTTCTTTTTCCATCCAGAAAATCATCCATCCTTTTGGTGCTTTCTTCATCTCTCTTGATCATGTCATTTTGTTGTTTAATTCTCACCCCATGCTTCAGTTTTTCATTTTCTTCTCTTAGCTCACTGATAGATTCTATTCTTTCAATGAGTTTTGTGTTCATTCTATTCACCTCTTGACTCATAAGAATAATCTGATTGGTGATCTCATGATGATTTTTTGTAAGTCTTTGTATTTCTGACTCTTTCTCTTGTAGCTTTTCAGCAATCTTCCTCCTATCATCAATAGCTAGTGTTCTTTATTTCTCAGCTTATCTAACATTGTTCATGACTTCAATCATTCTTACCATCTATGTTTCTTGACTGATTTATAGAGATTTCACTTGTCCAACGAGATGTTGATTGACTTCATTTAGACTAGTGATAATTTCTTCAGATGTGTCTGATGCTTTGCTATTTGTAGATCTTGAAGACTCAAATAGATCAGGTATCTCTTCCTCTCGGTAATCTGTTTCATTACAGCGAGATTCCATAATATTTCTTTCATCCAACGATTATCTCATCTTTATTCTAGCTTCTTTATATTGTTCATAGAATATCTATATCTCTAATTTCTAATTCTCAATATTTTCTTCAAGCTTGCACTTCTCCACTGTATGATCTTTCCTCTTAAGTCTTTAAACTTTTCAAACTAAGAGATCTAGCTTTGATACCACTTGTTGGAAATAATGGGAAGTATGTACTGAGAGGGGAGGGGTGAATCAGTACCTCTAAAACTTTTATCTCTTTTAACATTAATCCTTTATGTAATCCATTGTATTACAAACCATCTTTCGTATCATATCTTTGTGTAAGTTATATCAATTCATAAACTGAATAAGCATGTAAACATTCATAGAATCATTCATGAAATGTAATGACACGTGACACAAGATATGGTAACACAGAAAACCCCTATTAGAAGGTAAAAACTATGGTGGGGATGGCAGCCACAAAAACTTCACTATCTCCAGATTGGAAGGGGCCAGTTAAGGCTTACAATTTGATCAATTTTGATGATCTACCCTATTAGGAGTATTATGTGGAGACTGGGTAAGGTCTACTCTATTAAGAGCTTTAGCAACACTTTTTAGTGTACACTCGGTTAAGAGATTTACAAAGGATTGTTAAATCCACCTTTCTTGAAAGGATTTCTTCTATTTGCTATACTTATTAGAATGTAGACAAAAAGACTCATTGACCTGAGTGTATGAAATCTTCAATTTTTGATTACAGATCCATTAAAATCACATGTACAAAGTATCGTCTAATGTGATTGATTAATACCTATGTTTCTCGGTATCCTTGAATCTGGTTCTTGATAACCTAATTTATATTTTTATGTTCTTGCTTGAAACTTTCAGTCTGATCCATAGATGTGCTCCTAGGCTACTATCATCCTCACCTATTTTTTGAAACGAATGATTACACATCTATTTATACAATAGATTGACCTATTTTAGTTTCATGTAATACAAAGATAACTCTATGATCAAAGGTTTACAACTTGACCTTGATCTCCTAGTTTGCATGTTTTCAATAAATTAGACTGATAAAAATAATTACAATTATCTTGATTGTCCCTCAAGAAATATTTTTAAATCAAATCAAAACTCTAAATATAAAACATAACCATTTTATCTGACATGGAAGTCAGATCCACATTTCTCAAGATTTAAGTGACTTTCAGTGTCTGATGCTCAGGATTCTCTGTTGTCAGTCTGTCAATGTTCCTTTGTTGAAGTGTCTATCAGGTTCCCTTTCTCTATCAAGTTCCTCTGCTTTTCTACTCTATCGGTTTGCACCTCAACACTTTCGCGTTGAACTATGCAAACTATGTCGAGTTTCTCTTATGATCTGTCTTGTCAGGTTTCTCTGCTCTTAACACTTTTGGTTTGTACTGAAACATGTCTTTCAGTGTAAGTGTAACTAATGGTTCATAACATCTTTTCCCTTTGCATACTAATGGAAAAATTAATGTCTTCACACACTTCAACCTTTCAATTTTTCCAACATCTCTCTTGTAAACATACAAGATCATTAATATATAGGCCTCTTTTTTTTCCTCTTAATCTCCTTGATTAGGTTTTCCTTTATTTTCTCTCAGCATCAAATCATCTTCTTGAATTGATTCAATGTATTTGTGACTCGGTTAAATGGTTAAACTTTACCTTGAGACTTGTGCTATTCTTGGAACTCAGAACTTCCCTTTTGCCACTTAATTTTCATCTTAGATTTTGAACTTGACTTTCCATGATCGTAGATATTTGTAACAAACTTCATCTTCATCCTTGGCATGTTCTTGATCTTCATGCCTTTGCATTGAATGCGTTCTGATCCTTGAACTCAAACTTTGTTTCACACTCGGTGACTGACTTCACTCAGTTTCTGACTTCGCTCAGGTACCAACCTTTCTCGGTAACTAACCTTTTCTCTATTTTCAACTTCACTCAGTAACTAAATTTGATTTTCTCAACCAACTAACACTTCACTTTACCAACATACTTTTCCCTACTTGATAACTAGGCTTGTTCCCTTTACCGACTTAACCTTTCTTTCTTTACTGACTTAACAACATCAAATGTTAAGTAGAAAAATTATACCAATAGTACTTTATCATTGTATGATCTTTATTATCTACCCAATTAAGTTCCTCTCCAAATGATATGGAAAATTAATGTAAACCAGAAATCAATTACTTCACATCAATGTCAAAATAAAAACTAATATAACCATTCTACTATGTTGTATTCCTTTGAGCTTGGTCTTCATCATCATTACCATCAGTTAGTTAACAATCTCCCTCTTTGGCTTTGATGAAAACACTATTAATTGATGATGGTATACTCTAATCTTTTTGTTATGTCTTGTGCTCCCTCTTAGCTTGTGCTTCCTCTTTGTGATGGTCATCAAAATTCTGAAGTCTTTCCACTTGTGTATTCATCAATTAATTACTTCTCCCTCTTTGACATAAATGCCAAAAATTAATACTAGCAAAATCTTGTTCAGGCAGTTAATCATACCTTGCATGTACTGATATCTGTTTGCATACAGAATCCCCTTCACAACTTCAGGCATCACCTAAAGTGTAACCACTAGAATCAACTCACAAAATATATACTCTAATGAATCTTAGAATTGATGCAACATGCATCTTTCACTAATGAATTTTGGATAGGGTTAGGACCCCTAATTTACCTCAAAGATATTCAAAAGAATTCTTCGGTAGTAGCTTGGTAAATATGTCAACAAGTTGTTCCTTTGAGTTCACATACTCCAACATTACATGCCTGTCTTGAACTTACTCTCTCAAGTAGTGATACTTGATAGATACGTGCTTGGTCTTGGAATGTATTACCAGACTTTTTGATACGTTCACAGAACTTGTGTTGTCAGAATAGATAATGACTGGACTGGTAATTTCCTCTTGCCTTCAAGTAGTTGTTTGATCCATACAATATTTGAATAATTCATAGTTGTAGAAACATACTCATCCTCTGCAGTAGACTGTGAAATATAACTTTGTTTCTTTCTTAGCCATGTAACAAGTATTTCTCCTAAGAAGAAATCTCTTCCACTTGTACTCTTTCTATCATCAATGTTTCCAGCCCAATCAGCATCGGTGTATACTTTCAACTCAAAGTATCCTCCTCTCTTGTATAGTAGGCTAAAATCTTGAGTTTCTTTTAGATATCTAAAGATTCTCTTAACTGTATAAATATGGGTTTCATTTGGATCAGAAGAAAACCTTGAAACAATCCCTACCGCATAAGAAATATCGGGTCTGCTATGTACTACATATTGCAGCTTACCAATCATTGATCGGTAGAATGTCTTATTTAATTCTTTTGTATCATCTTCTTTTGATAACTTACAACTAGTGACCATCGATGTCCCAACCATTATTGAGCCATCCATACCAAAGGTCTTTAAGATCTCCTTAATGTACTTTGATTGTGTAATATAGATCCAATCCTTTACTTGTTGAATTTGAAGTCCAAGAAAGAATTTAATCTCTCCAATCATAGACATTTCAAACTTCGTTCTCATCTCCTCAGCAAAAGGTCAACATAATGTGTCATTTTCTCCAAAAATAATATCATCAACAAATATTTCATCACTTAAAACTTTTTTATAACTATCACATTTCTGATACATATTATCATTTTCACTTGTTCTTTGAAATCCTATTTTGATTAGATATGAATGCAATATTTCATACCATGCTCGAGGTGCTTGTTTCAAGCCATATAGTTATTTGTGCAATTTTCATACCATGTCCCTGTTAGTATTCTCAAAAAATCCTTCATCTTGTTCAATAGACACTTCCTCTTCTAGAATACCATTAAGAAATGTAGACTTAACATCCATTTGATAAAATTTGAATCCTTTATAAGCTGTGTATGCTAGTATAATTCTAACTCCTAATTTAGCAACATGTAGAAAAGTTTTACCATAGTCAATACCTTCTTCTTATGCATAACCTTTGCAAACTAATCTTTCTTTATTTTTAATTACATTACCATGCTCATTCAACTTATTTTTAAAAATCCACTTAGTACCGATTACATTCTTATCTTTTGGTCTCGGTAGAAAATTCATGTATTATTCTTTTAAATTTGATCTATCTCTTCTTTCATTGATTTCATCCAATCTTCACTTTCTAATGCATCTTTCACTTTTCTCGGTTCAAATTTAGATATTAAGCATGTGTTGTCTCTTACCTTGCTTCTTGTGAGAACTCCAACAGTCTTGTCTTGAATGATTTTACTTGGTGAGTGGCGTCTCTTTACATACTTTTCTAAAAAAGGCTTGGTAGCCAGTGGTATCTCTTCATTTCCATCATTTGATGGAAGCTCTCTACTCATCTTCTTCCTTGGTTTATGCTTTTGGTAAGGTGTCAGGAATCTAAATCTGTACATAAAAAAATCTTTGATAATCCTCGATCGGGTTGCTTCTTACTGTCTTCATCATTCTTCTCTGCAAATTCATCAATCCTCACATTTTCACTTTCTACAATTTTTTAGTAGTCTTATTCAAACATTTGTAGGATTTTCTCTTAGTAGAATATACCGAGAATATTCCTTCATCTCCTTTAGAGTCAAATTCTCCATCTCTAGCATCTTTTTAGAATATAGCACCTACTTCCAAATACTTTGAAGTAACTTACATTTGGTTTGTGTCCATACCAGATCTCATAAGGTGCCTTGTTATTTCCCTTCTTCAGTTGTACTCGGTTGAGTGTATAAGCAACAGTGTTGACTGCTTCTCTCCATAAGGTTGGAGAAATGTCATTCTCAATCATTAGTGTCCTAGAACAATCCACAATGGATCTATTTCTTCTCTCATCTATCCCATTTTGTTATGGTGTCCTTGGTGCAGACATTTGTCTATTTGTACCGTGTTCATTTCAGAAGAGTATAAATTCATCAGAAGTAAACTCTCCTCCTCTGTCAGATCTCAGTCATTTCAGCTATCTTCCAGTCTCTTTTTCAACTCTATCCTTGTACCATTTAAATATTTGGAAAGCATCAGATCTTTCTTTTAGAAACAAGACTGACATCATTCTAGAATAGTCATCAACAAAAAAAATGAAGTATCTATATCCATAATACCTTTTTGTTCTCATGGGACCATACAGGTCAATGTGTACCAACTCCAAAATAGCTTGTGTAGTGTAAGATTTTCTTGTAAATCTTGATTTATTCATCTTACCTGCTTGGCATCCCTTGCACATGACATTCTCAGGTTTTTCTAAACACAATAGACCTCTTACTCTATTCTTCTTACTCACTTTGATTAAGTTCTCAAAATTCACATGACATAACCTTTTGTGCCATAACCATACACCTTCAGTATTAGAAAAGAGACAACTCTTTATAGAAGTATCAAGGTAGAATAGGTAACCTTTAGATTGTTCTCCAGTATCAATTAGACTTCCCTTCTGATCAAATACCTTTACCTTTTTGTTTTGAAATTCTAGTTGGTGTCGTGTATTGTTCAATTGTGCCACACTCATCAAATTATACTTCAGTTTTCAACCCAATAAACATCATCACATTTAGTATTGTTAAGAAGAACTATAGAACCTTTTCCCTTCACATGATATGGAGCATCTTTTCCAAATATAACATTACCTCCATTATGCTCTTTTAAAGTAATAAAATTATCGATATCACTAGTCATATAGTGTGACCAACCACTGTCTATAATCCATGTATCATTTTTACTTACTTGTGAGATTAGGGATTTCTCCTCTACATACCTTTCTTCATCAGATTCATCTTTAATAGAAACATAAACAACTTCTACATCTTCATTGTCGGTGTCATCATCAGATGATCCCCCTTCAACAATGTAGAATGATTTCTTTCCTTTGTTCTTGAAATATTTGAATCTCTCTCTCTCTCTCTCTCACACACACACACACACACACACACATTGTTATCTTTTTTGCCTTTCTTCTCATTATTGTTAGGACAACTAGAAGCAATGTGACCAATCTTATTACAGTTAAAACAGTTCAAAGGTAGTTTCCCTCAGTACTTTTCTTTACTTCTCAATAGTCTCCTAGCTAATAAAGCTTCAAACTCAGATTCATTTCTTTCATCTTCAGCATATAGTTTCCCTAGCTCACTTTCATAACTATGAAATATTTCACTAGCACTACTTGCATATCCATCACTTGATCTATATTCTCTTGACTTTCCAATAGTCAAAGATGATTTGAATGTAGATTCAATCTTAGAAGTAGCAGGAAAACTATTATCAAAATAATTCAACTACAAAAGAGTTAGCTTATCGATCGTAGCATCCAGGGTAACTGTCATATGAGGAATGGATCTCAGTTCTTATATTGTAGATACTCAGATGGGATAGATAGGTAACAATATTCTTAGAAACTTTCTTGTAACATCTTCTTCTTCAATGTGTCCTTCAACACCTCTAATATAAATAGCAATTTCCTTTAGTCTTCTATTGTATAGTGCAACATTTTCTCCTTCTTTCATTCTCATAGATTCAAACTTTCCTCTTAAGAGTTCATCTTTATCCTTCTGAACATGTTGATCTCCACCATATACTAGTGCTAACTTATCCCACATATTATTTTCTGTATCACACCCTTGAAGATCATTAAACTCTAGGTCGGTCAAAGTAGAAGATATTTCTATCATAACTTGTCTATGTTCTTGTCTTTCTCTTATTTTCTCAAGTGTCAAAGGATCAACGAGTGGAGGTGAGAACTCATTGTAAAGATGGTTTAATGCATAATCTCCAATTCTAGATATGTGTAGCCTCATCCTATGTCCTTCTATGTAGAAAATTTATTCCTGTTCAACTTAGGTGCATCCCTCTTATACATCTTTGGATCTTTAACTCAGGTCCCTTTAAAATTATTTCTCAGAGCACTAGCTCTGTTACCAATTGTTGGTTTACTAAGAGGGGGTGAATCAAAAAATATTAAATCTTATAACTTAAAACTTAGATCTCTGATTCAACTTGGTAACTCAAATAACAACAATAACTGAAACTATGATAACTCTACTTGTCTCATTAAATAACATATATCTTAAGCAACTAATATCCACAATTATCAATGCAACACACATGACACCAGATTTAATGAATTTGGGAAAAAACCTTTGTGGGGATTTTTACCCACAAAAAATACTCTTCTGAAGTATGCTCGGTTAAGATCCAATCCTGTTAAATATTACAATGCACATTTTTAGATGTGACCTTGTTAGGGGATTTACCTTAGTTCTATTAAGATCTTCACTCTTTTAGGAGTATCCAGGTTAGAGGGCTTAAACATTCATCCTAGAATGTTACCTTTCTCAAGGATTTACAAATAGACTTGTTAGGTCCACTTGGTTAAGATAATTTTTTGTTACAAAGGTTAATAAGAAACAACATAATGATTTGATCTGTATATCTACAACTACCTTTTTCTTGATCAGATCCCTTATGCGCTCTTTGTCTCTATTGGCATCAATAACTCATCAGTCTCTTCTCGAGACTGGATCTTCCCTTCTCTTCTCTTCTCTTCTTCACTTGGTAAGTTGACCACACTTCAACCTTTCAATTTTTCCATCATCTCTCTTGTAAACATACAAGATCATAAATATATAGGCCTCTATTTTTGCCTCTTAATCTCCTTGATTAGGTTTTTCTTTATTTTATCTCAGCCATCAAATCATCTACTTAAACTAATTTAATGTATTTGAAACTTGGTTAAACGGTTAACCTTTACCTTGGGACTTGCACTATTCTTGGAGCTTGCAACTTCCATTTTGTCGCTTAATTTTCATCTCAGATTTTGAACTTGACTTTTCATGACCATAGATCTCTGTAAAAAACTTCATCTTCATCCTTGGCATCTTCTTGATCTACATGCCTTCGCATTGAATTATTTCTAATCCTTGAATTCAAAATTTGTTCCTCCCTGAGGTTACTGACTTCACTCGATATCTGACTTCTCTTGGTTACTAACCTTGATCAGTGACTGACCTCTTCTCAGTTCTCAAATTTCCTTGGTGAATGACTTTGCTTTGCTCGACTGACTAAAAATTCACTTTACCAACAAAATTTTCTCTGCTCAGGAACTAGGCTTGTTCCCTTTACTGACTTAACCTTTCTTGCTTTACCAACTTAAAAACATCAAATGTTAAGTAGAAAGAAATTATACCAATAGTACTTTATCAATGTATGATCTTTATTATCTTCCCAATTAAGTTCCTCTATGAATAATATGGCAACTTAATATAAACCAAAAATCAATTACTTGACATCAATGAAAAAATAACAATTGATCTAACCATTCATTTGTCTTGTATTCCTCTAAACTCGGTCTTCATTATTATTACCATCTACTAGGTAACAACAACTTGTCCTCTAGAAAATTAATCTCAGAAGATATCTCTCCTACTCGTCTTCTGAATGGATGAATTCTTATAGGGATGCACCATCAAATATACCATATCCCCAACTTGGAAAGAGCGAGAAACTCTCCTCTGATCAACATACTACTTTTTTTGATTCCGAGCTCTCTGAATGTTATCATGCAGTGTCCCCATAATATCATGACTATCTTGTAGCAAGTCACCTGTACTAGGAACTATGTTATCACTGATAGAAAATCCAACAAACCAGGAGGATCATACCCATAGAAAGATCTAAAATGATTCATCATAATAGACATATGGTGAGTGGAATTATAGAAATACTCACATAAGTATATCCACTTCACACAAGCTCTCTACTGAGAAGACACATAATTTTGGAGATCGCCCTCCACCCACTTATTAATAATATCAGTATGACCATTAGTCTGAGGGTGGTATCTAGTACTCAAATTCAACTTTGTCCCACATAAACTAAACTACTCATGCCATAAGTGACTTATAAATCGGATATATCGGTCACTCAATATTTTGGGGTATACCATGCAATCTAAAAACCTCTCGGAAGAATAATTTTGCAACCTGCATCACTGAAAATGTAGTAGTGATTAGAAAGAAGTGAGCATATTTTGTGAGATGATCAACTACCACATAAATGAATTTTTGATGAAGGGGATTCCCCTTAATACCACAAGTACATGACAGAAACAAAGAGAGAAACAACATAAATTTGCAAGAACAAAAAATTGGCTTCTTATTGGCTCCACAAATGTGGAATTACAAACTTCAGAATTACAATATCAAAAGCCACATGGGCATCCCTTACAATAATCTGTAG
>MU227618.1:1711664-1764582 GCA_018584345.1 Thuja plicata | reverse complement strand
TTACTAAAAATAGTAAGTTTCCAAAAATAGCAGCTTTGTACAAAATAGCCCTTATTGAATAGAAAAACACATATTTTTGGGTGATGCAAGATTGCCCTTACACCCAGGATGCTCCTGCATCAATTTTGTACCCTGTGCTTTAGGAAAGCCCACAATAAAGTCCATAGAAATGCATTCCCACTTCCTCTTAGGAATGAGAAGTGGCTGCAGTAACCCATCTGGATATGTGTGCGTCTGCTTGTTCTTTTGGAAAATAGAACACTCTCTAACATATTGTTTCACATAATACTATAGGCCTTTCCATGTGAATATCTCCTGAACCTGATTGTTGGTTTTAAAGAACCTGGGGTGTCTAGCTAAAGGAGAATCATGGAAATCTCTCAACACCACCTCCCTAACACTCAATTATGGAACCATAAATACCCTCTCCTTGTAAATGATCAAATCATTTACAAGAGTATACCTATTGTCCTGTATAGTCTCATCAAGAATACCAGATGCCCAGTGATCTCTAGCATATTCATCAATGATCAAGTGTCTCTAATCCTCAAATAGCTCAGTCATGGCACATAAATGAGGCATCCAAGAAATTGCATCAACAACCACATTCTGAGTACCCTAAATATAAGAGATGTAAAAATAATATGAATGAATTTTTCTCACCCACTTTTATTGTCTCTCATTGAGATCTCGTTGTCCAAGGAAATACTACCAACTAGATACTGCCTGAACTTAGCCAAAGAATGCATTATGGATAACATTTCCTTGTCATAAATACTAAAGGCTTTCTTAGGACCTCTAAGCTTCCTTATCTAGAAAAAAATGAGATGGAGATCCTGGGAAAGTACATCACCAATGCCCTCACCAGAATCATCACAATGAAAATCAAACAATCTAGAGAAATATGTCATCGCTAGAACTGAGCATGATGTCATAATCTTCTTGAACTTCTGACAACACTCGTGTGCGTGAGAGGTCCACTCAAAAGCATCCTTACAGGTCAAGTCAATAAAAGGAGCTGCATGTTGAGAGAATCCAACAAAAAATATGCGGTAGAAAGAACACAAACCAATGAATCCTCTAATTTGTGTCAAGTTCCCTCGAATAGGGCAATCTAGAATAGTATGAACCTTATCAGGGTCCACAAACACTCCCTGTGTACTGATAATATGACAAGGGTACAACAACTCAGTCATCCCCAAAGCACACTTGGACTCCTTTTCATACAAGGAATTCCTATCCATAATATCCAGGACTGTATCCAAATGATCAATATGATCATCCCACGTCTTACTATATACCTCAATATCATCGAAGAAGACCAAAAGAAATCTCCTCAACTAGCTATGGAAGACCCTATTCATAGTGGACTTAAAAGTAGCTGGAGCATTAGTCAACCCAAAAGTCCTGACTAAAATATAAAAGTGTCCAAAGTGGCATCTGAAGGTTGTCTTCTCTTTGTCCTCCTCTTCATGAACTCTAATATGATGATATTCAGACCGCAAATCAATCTTAGAGAAGAAACTTGCACCATGCAACTCATCTATCATCTTATTAATGCGTGCGATGGGATACCTATTTTTTATTGTCCTCTATTTCAACATCATGTAATCAATACACATTCTGAGTGTACCATCCTTTTTCTTCACCAAAACAAACGATGAACTAGATGAGTTAACGAATTCTACTATTGTTGAGTTAAGACTCTTCTTAGTAAGTTCGTTGCCTTTAGACCTAATATTGACCAAGTTCATAAATGGGTGGATGACTATTGGATAGTTAAGGGTAGTATTAAATTTCATGATGTGGCTAATGGGTTGTTCCTCTTCAACATTGTTAATGATTAATATTTCATAAAAGTGCTTAGCGAAGGTCCCTAGACCTATGGTAGTAACTTTCAATTTGTTTGTCTCTTTGTAAATATAAACTAGGATTTGATCCTTCAGTGGATCTTGGGTCAATAGCCCCTACTTGGATATGTATCATTTGGCTTCCCCTTGAATATTGGAATTTTGGGGTTTTTAGAGGAATCAATAACTCTTTTGGCAGCATACTGGCCTTTGACAAAGTTTATCAAAACAATTGATGCTGAACTTTGTAATAATTCATGTCAATGTGGTGTTAACTCTATTCTACCTACCTATGTTACATTGAACTCTAAGGTTTGGCACTTGGAATCAACCTATATAATATGAAAATGTCAAGGCTCGTTATTAGTGTTGTAGAAAGCATGACCTCTTGAGTAATGAATGCAAGAAGCAACCCCTAAAAAATCCTTAGACCCTTAAGAATATTGTTGACTAGACTAAGATGGTTCTTGTATATGCCTAAAATGGTCAAAGAGAAAACATAATTAAATTTAGGTCATTTGGATTAATTATATAATTACATTAACCATTTAATTACATAGTTCTTTAATTAATTAAATCCAACACATTCATAAATCATACATGACTAATTTAATTAATTCATTTGAATTAAATCCTCCTAAAAAATCCCAACTACCACTACATGATGAAAATCAAATGGACAAATGGGAGATAAGAACCAAGTGCACATAGATCACCAAAAGTATTTGTAATCTTGACCATTTATTCTTAAAAGGGAATCTTGTCCAGTTAAAGGTGACACATCATCATACTTAACCTCAATTCATACCATGATCATGGTTAATCAAAATCACCCCCTACACCTTGGGAAATCCTGTAAATAGGATGCTTAATTAGAATAAATGATCCACCTTCATGTAGAGTAATTGCATAATGCTAGTTTGTGCATTAACTATCATCTTAGCAAAGGAATAATGCTAGTTTGGTCATCCACTTCCATCTAAGCATAAGAACAACGTTGGTTTGTATATCAATTATTTAGTTTGAGAATTTTTATTATGGAAAATCATAATTTATTCTTAATTTTCTTGATCTTTTAGTATAGCATTTTCATTCATCTTAGTTTAATTCATCCTATAATATCATTTATAAAACCCAATTCCCTACAGGCTGGCAAGAAACCATTCTAATACTATTGTAAAGAGCCTAACTGAATCAATCCCCAAATTCACTACAAACAATCTCTGTGTTCTGGATTTTGATTCTTTTTTTTTTAAAATTTTTTGACACATGCAAAGTTTTTATTTATTTTCCAAATAATGAAATTCCAATACAAGAAATAACTTAATTTAAATTTACTATTGCAAATCATAAATCACACCAATCAAACTAGAATGTAATACACCCAAGTCATAATAAGAAAATTACAAATGATAAAATCATTTTTATTATTTCCCATGCTGAATGTGACTGGAAACGACTGATGAGGAACCAAGGTGGCAGCTTCAAACTTGTCATAATGTGCATAAGAATTTGGCCGCAACTTTAAGAGGAATCATGTTTTGCAACTCCTAACCAAATAACACAAACCATAGAAGATTTTATTCTTCACCTTCAATGTCATCAATCTTCTACAATGCGAGCCCTCCATAAATCTATATTACAATCTGAATCATTAACACAATTCATAGGCACAAGAGCCTACTCAAAGTGCAATGCATAAAACAATTTTCAATTGTTCAGCAATAACCAAACCCTCAACCCCCAGCTGGTGCAATTTCAAAAATCTCCAAGTTTTAATAAAATGTTCAAAAGGTAATCCATGAAGAATTTTGAAATCTCTATATAATGAAACTTAGCTTCAAAAAGAAGGCTTGATATTTTCAGCTTCAAGGAGAAGCTCTTCATAACTTAAAACTTCATGCTTCCAACTTTTGATGTTTTAATATTAAAATTATACCATTCAAATAAAGCCTTTCCTTCACTTAAAATGTCCAAACATAAGTCAAATATAACATCATTCATATTTTAATAATTTGACTTTAATATAAGCCCAAACATCATAATTAATTATTTCAAACTTATTTAATCAATTATAACCAATTAGGAGCCAAATCCAACTGCACTGCACTATCAAACCAAATGCTTGGACTCCCTGCCAAAAATGGAAACTGATAGAAAAAGACTTAATATAAATAGTAAGTTCTCAACTAGAGACCCTTAAATCAAGCCATCAACCTATGACGGTCTCAATGATGGGCTAACAATGGAGTGTCCCAGAATCCTGCTAAATGGGGACATCACAAATCCAAACTGAATATTGCCTCCAAGGAGGGGACATATAGGAGTCTTTGAGTCAACAAGGTGGCCTTTAGGACTAGGAGGAGTACTAAGGGGATCCTTTGTCAAGGATAGAGATGACTAGGAGAAGAGATTGATAGGTTAAAGGGAAAGTTTAAGTCCTTTGACCCACCTTTTAATCAGTGGTATCAGAGTTAGATTAGGATTGCATGGGTGTTGTGATCTTTTTGTATGTCAGAGGAAGGGTTGGGAGAAGAAGCTAACACCATGCCTCCTAAAAACATATCACAAGATGCAGTCAAGAAGATGTTTTAAGAGATGTTTGAGGCTAGAATAGCAGAGATGGACAAGACTAAAGGGAAGGAAAATGTGAATATGATTAATAAGGGGGAGAAAGGGAGGAGGAAATCCCAAGGCACGAAGTGGATTTTCCTGCATATCATAGAGCATTTGTTGAAGCCCTAAAGTCTGTTGGGAGAGATATGATAGACAATATGCCTACATTTGGAGGAAGCATGAATCCACAGGAGGTAATGGATTGTGTGGAGGCCTTGAACAACTTCTTTGAATGAAAGGAAGTTCCTAAAAATAGAAGGGTGAACATGGAAAAGGAAAAACTAAGGGGATCTACTATGTCATGGTGGAACTTTATGCAGGGAGAAAGAGTCAAAGAGGGAAAGAACATGATCTCATCATGGGATAGAATGAAAGAAAGGATTAATAAACAATTTTTGCCACCTGAATATGAGGTGTAGATGTATAGAAAACTACAAAATCTAAGGAAAAGAGACTTAGATTTCAATACCTATATAGATGAATTCCATAGGCCAAGTCTCATATCTAAGAGAAATGAGGAGGCAGAAAATGTAACAAGATACTTGAATGGCTTGGGGGTAAGCATACAAGATGAAATAAGTATCTTGGCACTAGACAGTATGAAAAAATACATATAATTGGCCTTAAGGTAGGAGGAAAAACTAAAGAGAAAAGGGTATCAAAACAATGGAGGAAGGGGAGGAAGGAATTTTTGGGGAAGAGGGAATTTTGGGGGAAGAGGTCTACCTAGGAAATCACAAGGGGAGACTAGTAAAGAGGATTCATCTAGGAACTCCAACTCAAGAGGTAATTAGAGAGAGAGGAGACCTAATGGAAGAGGTATGAGTAGAGGAGAGAGAAGGGGAGAAATTACTTTCTATGGAAAATATTTCAACTGTGGGAAACAAGGACACTCTACCAAGAGGTGTCCAATGTTAAGTCAGAACCATTCTTAAGGAGGAAAGAGGAGGACTCATTTAATCCAATAAGATGACTCCTACAGTGTGCATTCAATGTCTAGACCTATAGATCCAAAACTGGGAGAGAACCTTATGATGAGAAGGACACTACTTGAAGGACCTACTCTTGAGGAAATTCCCTAGAGAAAGAGTCTCTTTGGGACCTCATGCAGATCAGGAGAAAATGTATGCAAGGTTATTATAGATTCAAGGTCTACTAAAAATTTAGTATCTACTAAAATGGTTGAGAAGTTGCAGTTAAATAGAATCCCCCATCCTTTTCCTTTTAAATTTTCTTGGTTGAAAAAAGCAGCAAAATATAGTAGATGAACAAGCATGGGTGGATTTTTAAATCGGAGAATACAGGGATAGGTTGTTGTGTGATATTGTCCAAATGGATGCATGTCATCTTTTACTCTGCAGGCCATGGCAGTATGATGTTAATGCCCAACATGATGGTAAGGGGAACATCTATAGGATCACAAATGAGGGCATCAAGTACACAATGAAGACACTTCCTGATGGAGGAGAATAAAAATCTGAAATAGGAGTCCTTTTAGTGGGAGAAAAGGAGATGATACAATCCTTGAAGGAAGAAAAGGTGGGATATGCCTTGGTGTTGAGACCCAAGGACCAGTCTGATCAGTCTAAGAACAAGGAGGAAGATCTACCAGTAGAAGTGAATGATTTATTGCATAAGTATGAAGAGGTAGTAAAGGATGAGATCCCTAACTCTCTGCCACCAATCAAAGATGGTAGTCACCACATTGAATTTATTCCTGGAGCCACCCTCCCAAACAAGGCTGCCTACAAAATGACACCATCTTTGAATGAGGATATTGATAAATAGATCTAGGAGTTATTGGATAAGGGACTCATCAAGAAGAGCTTTATCCCATATGTAGTGCCCACTGCACTTGCACCCAAGAAAGGAGGAAAATGGAGGCTTTGCATAGACTTAAGGGCCATCAATGAAATTACAATCAGTTACAAATTTCCCATGCCTAAAATAGAGGATTTAATGGATTACTTGGGAGGGGATTACTATTTTTCTAAGGTGGGTTTTAAGAGTGGTTACCACCAAATAAGGATTAGGGAGGGGAATGAATGAAAAACAACCTTCAAAACAAATGAAGGGATGTATGAATGGATAGTCATACCTTTTGGCTTGAGTGATGCCCCAAGAACCTTCATCAAATTTTGTTGTGGTGTACTTGGATGACATCCTTATTTTTAGTAAAATTAGGGAGGAACACCTAGAACACCTGGAGTTGGTGTTGACAAAATTTCATGATGAGAGCCTACTCATAAACTTGGAGAAGTGTGAATTTTTTAAACATAAATTGGTATATTTGGGATTTCCATCTCAATGGGGAGTCTTAAGATGGATCCTAAAAAGATAGAAGCCATATTTTATTGACCTACACCTAGGAATATGGGGGAAGTAAGGATCTTTCATGGAATCTCAACCTTTTACAAGAAATAAGGAACTTCAGTCAAGTGTGTGCACCCATGTTGGACACGATCAAAGGAGGGAAAAAATGCAAATTTGCATGGATAGAGGAAACAAATAAGGATTTTGAGACCTTGAAGGTAAATGTATCTCAACAACCTGTACTTGTTTTACCATATTTTAATAATCTATTCATAATAGAATGTAATGCAAGTAATGTGGAAATAGGGTCAGTACTAAGTCAGGAGGGAAGGCTAGTTGCATTCTTTAGTGAAAGATTGAATGAGGCTAAAATAAAATACTCATCTTGTGGTTTTGAGATTTATGCTTTAGTACATGCCCTTAAGAAATGGAGATAGTATCTCCTTCCTAAGGAATTTATTGTTTGCACTGATAACCAGGCACTGAGTTTCCTAAACAATTAAGAGAAATTGAGCCACAAGCATATTAAATGGGTGGAGTCTATACAATCATATACTTTCACTATTAAGCACAAGAAGGGGGTAAGTAATAAGGTTGCAGGTGCCTTAAGTAGGAGGACCATGATAGTCCAAGAAATACAATTGTAGAGTGTGGGGGTAGAATCCTTAAATTCCATGTATGAGGGGGATGAATATTTTAATGATATTTATGGGGTTTGTGTTGATTTGTCTAACACTTGTAATGTGGAATATTTAGAATATTTGGTGCAGGATTCCAGGAAGGATTTATTTTCAAAGGGAATCAATTATGTGTCCCAAGGTTTTCAATGAGGAAGAACATCATGAAGGAGAAACATTGTGGAAGCTTATGGGGTCCCTTTAGGTTAGATAAGATCCTTGAATAGGTTAGGAGGTACTACTATTGGCCAAATATGAAATCAGATGTCAGGAGATATGTGCAGACATGCATGATCCACCAGAAGGGTAAGGGAACAACAATAAATGCAGGACTGTACCAACCATTGCATATTCCTTCTAGGCCTTGGGATATTGTAAGTATGAATTTTGTAATGGGACTCCCTAGGACACAAAAGGGGTATGACAATATTTTTTTGGTTGTGGATAGGTTCAGAAAAATGGCTCACTTTTTTCCATGCAAGAGAACTCATGTAGCTGACATTTTCTTCAGGGATGTGGTTAGAATTCATGGATTGCCATCAAGCATAATATCTGACAGGGATGTGAAATTTTTAGGTCACTTTTAGAGGACCTTATTTTGAAAGTTGGGAACCAATTTTTCCTTCAGATCTTCCTACCATCCACAAATAGATGGGTAGACTAAAATTCTCAATAGGTATTTAGGAAATTTAATAAAATGCCTAACCAAACAACATAATCAAGCATGGGATGTCATTCTGCCACATGAATATTTTTCTTATAATGACTCCATTAATAAGAATACTGGGAAAATTCCATTTTAGATTGTTTATGGGTTGAATCCAAAGGGGATCTTGGAGCTCAAAGAGTTTCCACAAGATTTTAAGGTCAGTGAACAAGGGGAGAACTTAAGATTTTAAGGTCTATGAAGGAAGTTTATGATCAGGTTAGGAAAAACTTACAACAAAGTTCCCTCAAATACAAGGAACATGCAAATAGGAAAAGAAGGGAGGTATAGTATGAAATAGGGTATTTAGTGTGGGCACGCTTGAAGAAGCAGAGACTACCAAAGGGGAGGAATACTAAACTTCTGATGAAAAATATAAGTCCTTGAAAAATAATCAAAAAATTTTCCCTTAATGCCGATGAAATAGAGATACCTCCTGATCTCAAGATCTCTCCAATCTTTAATTTATCTGCCCTTTTTCCTTTTAAAGGTGTTGTTTCTACAGGGGAACATGGTGAACATAGAACACTTGATCAAGACATTACCACTAACTCAACCAAAGTAGTTAGAAAGCATACTAGAAACCAAAGTTTTAAAGAAGACTAGGAGGAATGAGTCAAGAAGTACTTGGTGAAATGGAAGGGTTTACCAACAACAAAATTTATTGGGATGGATGAACAGGAAATCAAGACACATGGAGTCACTTTACAAGACCTCATCTCAATAGCGAATTGAGATATTTTGACTGAGGAGTATGGTGCAAGGGCATATTTGATGTAATAAGGATAAAATAATGATCCAATGTTTGATTTTCATATGTATAGGGTAAGGGGATATTTAGGATCATTTTGTGAAAAACTTGTAATCATTTGACCCAATTTATAAGGCCATTGCCCTTGATAGGTCATGAGAAGCCTACTTGGTCAACATTGGTCAAAAGGCTAATTGGGAGGGTGAAATAGAATATATTTTATGTTTTTAGATGGTAAATGTCTAATTTAAATAATTTTAGAGGTATTAGAGTCATTAGACAAGTTGGCATTTCAAGAAACACAAAAGTTGCAAAATTGCTAAAAAGTTGCTTAGCAACTTTTTAGCAACTTTAAGGAAAAGTTGTAAAGGATGGATCTAACGGCTAAATAGTTTGAAAAGTGGTTGGATAAATTTATAAAAATGAAGGTAATGGAACTATAAGCCATTTGGGGAATAAATTTGAAGGTTTTTGTATTCTTTCATATGAAGAAATCAATGAAATTTTGAATTTTCCAGACTCCAGGCATTGTTTTTAACAATGTACTGATGTGTATGGGATCTTGTAGTTAAATTATTGTAATGGTTGAATAGAGATGTGAATTATTTTGGTTTGAAGTTCTGATTCAATTTATTTAGGGGGAAACATTCAATTTTATGACTGTGTCCAGGAAACCCTCATTAACCTAGGTTTTGACTGAACAAATGTGAATTGTGGCACTATTCACTGTGAGAAAATCATTGCCTTTTGTGGCAAGTGAGGCCCAATGATGTAATATATGATCCATGTAGTTTTAGACTAGGAGGATAAAGGGTTGGGAAGGAATAGGAAGTTCCAACCAGGCATTTGGATGTGACTGGTTAATGAATTAGTGTAACAGAGAATACAGTGGATGTTATGGGTGGGTTAGACCAACAATAATGGTGAATTTGATGCTTTGGAATAGTAATAGAAGTTATAAATATGGTTGGATATTTTTGAGACACCTTAATCTAAGCATTGTTATTAGGCCTAATTAGGTATGTGAACACAATATTCATTTGATATTGTACTTGTGGAGTCAAAAACCCTAATTGGAAAATATTGTGAGGGAGCCAAAAAGGTAATAAAATATTTGTTTAGGTTTTTGGGGTTCTTGTAAGTTTGTGAGATGAGGATCAAAAATCGAGAAGGAGACCCACTAGGAAACTAGGCCTAATTGGGTGCAAACAGACCTAAGTGACAAGATATGATTATTGGGGTCATGGGGTTGATTCAAACCCTATTTATTATACCATAACTACTTGTAAGGGGAGTATAACTCATCTTTGAAAGTATTTGAGAAGGAAATATTTTTCAACCAAGATCAGGGACATATTTTCAAGGACATTTTTGTAGAAAACAAGAGGAAAGTTATGTTTTGGATCAAGAGATGATCCAAACTGAATAGTACCTGCAAGGAGGGGATGTATAGGATTCTTTGAGTCAGCAAGGTAGCTCGTAGGAATATGAGTATTACTAAGGGGATCCTTTGTCATGGATAGGTATGACTAGGAGAAGAGATTGATAGGTGAAAGGGAAATGTTATGTCATTGTAGCCACATCTACATCATTGATGTACTAGATGAGTTAACAAACTCTACTATTGTTGAGTTAAGACTCTCCTTAGTAAGTTCGTTGCCTTTAGACCTAATATTGACCAAGTTCATAAATGGGTGGATGACTATTGGATAGTTAAGGGGAGTATTAAAATTAATGATGTGGCTTATGGGTTGTTCCTCTTCAACATTGTTAATGATTAATATTTCATAAAAGTGCTTAGTGAAGGTCCCTAGACCTATGTTAGTAACTTTCAATTTGTTTGTCTCTTTGTAAATATAAACTAGGATTTGATCCTTCAGTGGATCTTGGGTTAATAGCCCCTACTTGGATATGTATCATTGGGCTTCCCCTTGAATATTGGAATTTTGGAGTTTTTAGAGGAATCAATAACTCTTTTGGGAGCATCCTGGCCTTTGAAAAAGTTTATCAAAACAATTGAGGCTGACCTTTGCAATAATTCATGTCAATGTGGTGTTAATTTATTCTACCTACCTATGTTACATTGAACTCTAAGGTTTGGCACTTGGAATCAACCTATATAATATGAAAATGTCAAGGCTCATTATTAGTGTTGTAGAAAGCATGACCTCTTGAGTAATGAATGCAAGAAACAACCCCTAAAAAATCCTTAGACCCTTAAGAATATTGTTTACTAGACTAAGATGGTTCTTGTATATGCCTAAAATGGTCAAAGAGAAAACATAATTAAATTTAGGCCATTTGGATTAATTATATTAGAATTAAGTAATTATATCATTAAATTAACCATTTAATTACACAGTTCTTTAATTAATTAAATCCAACACATTCATAAATCATACATGGCTAATTTAATTAATTCATTTGAATTAAATCCTCCTAAAAAATCCCAACTACCACTACATGATGAAAATCAAATGGACAAATGGGAGATAAGAACCAAGTGCACATGGATCACCAAAAGGATTTTCAATATTGACCATTTATTCTTAAAAGGGAATCTTGTCCAGTTAAAGGTGGCACATCATCATACTTAACCTCAATTCATACCTTGATCATGGTTAATAAAAATCACCCCCTACACCTTGGGAAATCCTGTAAATAGGATGCTTAATTGGAATAAATGATCCACCTTCATGTAGATTAATTGCATAATGCTAGTTTTTGCATTAACTATCATCTTACCAAAGGCATAATGCTAGTTTGGTCGTTCACTTCCATCGAAGCATAAGAACAACGCTGGTTTGTATATCAATTCTTTAGTTTGAGAATTTTTATTATGGAAAATCGTAATTTATTCGTAATTTTCTTGATCTTTTAGTATAGCATTTTAATCAATCTTAGTTTAATTCATCCTATAATATCATTTTCTAAGTTGTCACTTGAGGATCAATTTGCAGCTATGAGCATTATCCAAGTCCTTAGAACTAGAGAGTCATAGAATGCTCATGCTTGATTTCAATTCATTTCTTTAAATTAGTATTGTATTTTTAATTGACCAATCATACTAATGTTCTATGAAGGATTTTAATACTCAAATTACACACACAAAAATGACGCCCAGTGTGGGGCCCACACCTCACTAACTTTAACATGTGTTTGAGCTTGTTTTTTTGTAGATTTTTTACTTATAGGTTTGGAGAAAATGAAGAAGGTCACCTTTGATAGAAATAACATCTCTTCTACACTAAAGTTCATCTCCTTTACACAAAATATTATTGCCTTTACGTCAAATTTTATCGCTTCTATTTAAAATTTTATCATTCTGTATCAGATTTTGTCACTTCTACATCAAATTTTGTCGGTTTTACCTCACATTTTGTCGCTTTTACCTTTAATTCTATCACCTTTGCAAAGATTTATGTCACCTTTGCAAATAATTTTGTTTCTTCTATAAAAAATTCATGTTACTTCTAAATTTAATTCTATCACATTGAAGCTCTCTTATTTCAATTTTAAATTTGAAGAAAAGAATTTAAAACAGAAAGCTAATTTTAGTTTGTGATGAATTGCAGATGGCTAATGTGAGGAAATACAAGAAAATTACTTACATACTTCTTGATCATTTTTCTCAAAAGGCTACAAGAAAGACAAACAATTACACAAAGAATGTATATTGGGCTAATGAAATGATTAAGCTTAGTGAAGAAGGAAAATATTTTGATAGATATGTTAGGATTCTAAATTTTTATCAAGTTGATTTTGGAGTATAAAATAACTTAAATGTGTATCCCTTATGAATTCCATTCAATTTGTTGATATTTTTCATTTCTTAACCTTGGATTGAGTGTGTTTGACTAATATTTGTGGAACTTTTTGAGGATGATAAGGAGCTAGAACTATTGCTAAGGTAAAGTAAAATACTAAAAATCTAGAAAATGTGAAATAATTGTCAAAGGTGCCCAATACTCAAACTCTAAATTTTGTGTTGCATTTCTTTCCTTGTGACAATTTGATTTCAAATGCATAGAATAATTAAGAGAAATTTTTGTTGGAAAGTGATCTATTTTATGTGATATGATTAAATTTTGTCTGTCATTTATGGAAACACATCTGGGTTACAGATCGATTCCTATAAAGTTAAGTTTTGGTGACTCTGAAATTGACTAAGTATAGAAGCAGAGATACATATGTATTTTTGGTATCGAAGATCGAGATCAATGATTTAAGGAAAGAAATATTAGAGGAAGATAGTATGGGGTATGTGTGACCTCCACCTAAGATCGATTTTGTTTTGGTAATGTTTACATCAAGTTCGAGAGATTTGAAGATAGACAGACAGCAGTAGAACAATGATACAGAGCAGCTGGACATAAGCAATGATTCAGAGAGTATGGCGTGGACTATCGGCAATTGGAGTTAGATTATTATTGTTGATAACCTACACTTTGATTATGTAAGAATGTTGACTATACATTTGATATTTTTTTTATTAAATGTATTTTTTATTGAGAGCCGACTTGGTAAAGTAGAAATGTATATATGTAAGATATTTTTGTTGAGTGAATGATGAATGATGAATGGATGATATGTTTTTGAGGAGATACGAATGGAAAAGTAGAGGATGAAAGAGATCATTGATGAGCAATGATCATGAACTATATAATCATTAGATATTCTTGTTTTGTTCATTAATGAGAACATTTTGTAACAGAATTACATTGTAAGAGTTGTATGCTCAGTTTGCCCCTAACAGGGTGTTTTATACCTTTAACAAGGTTGTCATTCCTTTAACAAGGAAATGTACTATATAATATTCAGCTCCTAACAGGGCTAGGTCTCCTAACAGGGACACTATACTTTAGTGCATTCTTGTGGATACCATCCCCACTGGGGTTTTCCCTTGGCCAGGGTTTCCTCGACAATAAAATTATGGTGTTATGAGTACTATCTTATTTTCTTATGTTCATTTCATTTCTGCAAGCATATGGTAAATGTTTAATTGGTTAAATTTTTTTAATAAGTGTTGTAATACTGATTCACCCCCCTCTCAGTATTACCTAATCCTAACAATTGGTATCAAAGCTTTTGGCCCTTGGAGAGAAAGTCTAACAACTTAAGGGAGATCATAATGGATTTGGACAGTTTGCAAGAAACTTTGATGTTGCACTAGAAGACCTTGACAAAGAAAAATCATAGAATGGAGAATTAAGATTCAACATGCAAAGAGCTGAGAAATTTATAAAGAAACTCAGATACCAACTTGAACTTTCCAAAAGTCAGAGATAGGATCTTTTGGTTCAGATAAAAGAAGATTCAAACAAAGACAATTCAGATCAGATGAAGAAACTTGAAGAAGAAAATGAAAATTTGAAACTTGAGAATGAAGCTATGAATAAAGAGATTCAATTAAAAAAAATACTAAGAAGAAGATTGAAGAAACTTTGAATTGTGCATTAGAACAAATAAAGAATGAGGCTGACAACTGCAAGAACAAGTATCTAGAACTGGAGAAATACGATCAAATCATAAAAGGTGATTTTGTTGAGGCAAAGAAACACATTGAGAAACTTCACACCAGTAGTGATTTGATCGATGAACAAAGAGATAGACAGAAACCTAAAGGTGATATGAGTGGTATTGGCTTCAATGAAGTTAGATTCTCAAAGAATTTGGAAGATAAATCTGATGCAAAGATTGATGCTGAAAAACCTACTATTGAAGAACCTAGAGAACATATCATACCTATTAAAAGTAGATGCTTTGGTTGTAACAAGTTTGGACACATGAAAAGAGACTGAAAAGGTAATTTTCCTTTTAAGACCTCTTCTATTTATTGGTTTAATTCTAATGTATATGGGCACAAGAAAAAAGAATGCAGGAAACCTAATCAATCTGGATATAGACAAGACAATAGAAGAGAACCTACAGTGAAACCTACATGCTACAAATGTAATAACATTGGACACATGGTGAAGTATTGTAAGCTGCAAGTAAATCAGGAAAGAATACCTCCTATATGTTACAAATGCAATAATCCAGGTCATAGAGAAAATTTTTGCAAGTATAATGGAGTAAACAACAGAAGAGTACCACCTCCTATGAATTCACAAAAAAATGGAAATGATATTGGCAAGAGTGTTTAAGATTTAAAGAATGATTTTGACATTTTTTTTGAGAAAGAAGAAGATAAAAAAAGTGGTAATATGTGTAAGATCAAATAAACAAGTGAGACATTGGTTGAGGGAGAGACAATAGATGCTACTGGATCTTTTCCTGATGGTAGAAAAGCATAATCGACCTGATTGGCTGATTATGGCCTTAGGGGGAGCATTGGATAAAGACATCAGAATATATCTCGCCCTGTAACTTGTGGATTGAGCTCATGTGAGCTTAGTTATGAGCATGGCCAACATCATGGAGTATACAGTTAAGAGCACAACATCAGCTGATGCATATATTTTGATCACGAGATCTACAGCCGACTAGACAATATTGGGTAAAGTGAAATTTTATAACTTAAACATTGTATAAAGCACCATATGATGATCTATTTCCTTACCAGTTGATGAAGAGTGACCTAAGGAGATCAGAGAGAAGAGAGATTCATTCTATCATACATTTGACTTGTGTGATCGATTAAAGCGAAAACCCAAAATTCAGTGTGAAAGAGGTATTTACATCATCTAGCTTTGGATGCATCTATTATTTATGATGTTGTAGATTGACCTAGGTATAATTTCAAGAAAAATCCATTCAATTCTTGTGAAGAAGACCTCAAAGGAGCATTTTCTTGGACACCCTACGGATTTTTACGCGTAGAAGATATTAGGGCTTACATTCATTGTAAGTATGATATACTAGGTATTGATGAAATCTCTACTAAAATGGAATATGTGACTAACAAAGGCATTGTGAGAGATGAATACAAGCATATTGATCAGTTGAGCATTATGAAAATTCTAGATTTTTATAAATTTGACGAAGAATGGTTTAAGATATTTTTGAGCAGATTACATGACCAGTTCATTTGGATAGGCGAGAAGGTTGTGAAAATTTTCAGTGATTTAATTCATGAGATTACTGGATTGGACAATTCTAGAATCATTCATGTTGCAAAAAAATATGTGAAGAAGCAATTCAAAACCCTAACTCACTCAAAATGGGACAGGCGAGCAATGATTGTGAATGATATCTTTCAACAAGATGTGAGACTAATTTCTATGATACTTGGCTACAAATTCTACTACAATAGTAGACCTAATTCGGTATCTGCAGGAGTTATCATAATGGCATGGAGAATGGTGAAAGAAAATTTCAAGTATAACCTATGCAAAGTGTTAGCACAACAATTTCTAGAGAATGTAAAACTGATAAAGAAAAATAGATCAAAGAGCTTCAAATTTGGTTCACTATTGGTACATATGTTCATAGACATTGAACAGAGATTCGCAGGCATGCACCCTAGTGGTTGAAAAATAGGGATACCTAATGGTATTCAAATTTCATAGATCTATAGAAGATAGAATAGCACATGGGTTGATGGTGAATTATTTGGTGTGATCAAAATTATTCAAAGGTAGATGAAAGATAGATACAGGATACTTGATGGCATAGTTGAGAAGTACAAGGATACAATATGTTTCATGGTTGAAATTGATTGTGTATGCTTTGAGACAGTAACACCAAGGATGAAATGGTGTTATCCTATGGGATATGAGGTAAGTTTAGAAGTACTAACTATGCAAGTTGAATATGTTCTTGCATCTAAGATTGATACATTTGAAGAAAGATAGGGAACGTATGAGGAGAAATCTGCTAAGGTAAGAGAGGAATAGACCAAAGGTATGAGGAAAAAAATTGACAACATTGTACATGAATGTGGTGTTAAGGAAAGACCGATAGAGGAAGAGTTGAAGGAAGTTAAAAGGAAAATGGCAGAGTGATCTTCTGGATTGGCAGGTGCTATTACTTCAGGCCTTCCACATCCTGAAGTAGTGATGACAGTTGTTGCACCTACTGCATACATTAATGTAGACATATCCTCTCCACCACAATAGACATCGCAAGCTAATAAGATTACTCCTAGAGTAAGCACTAGATCTAGCAGACAAACACCACCTAAGGAACCAAGCACTGTGAGAGAAGAAAAGAAAACTGAAAGTGAGAAACACATATGGAAACCTGACTTGAAGATGATTGAAAAGAGAGCTATATAGCACGGTAAGCTAGTTTCTATAAAAAAAAATACTATGAAAGGTATGAGGAGACAGATAAACTCAAGATTGAAGATGTTGTAGTTAATCATCTACTTGTTTTCAAGAAGACTCTATTGGAAATTGAGGGCAGTGTACCTGAAGAACTATATGGGAGATTGGAGACTAGGAAGCAGTTAGCACAGATTGAGGATGAAACCATCAAAAATCAGGAAAGTGATAATATAATACCTCTGATATCTTTACAAGAAAGGGAAAGAATATTCAAAGAATTAAAACCTTTATTGAGAACAAAGATTAGATTACTAAAAATTATGACAAGAAGTATGATGAAATCACTAAGGAGACTCATAAATCACTGGAGAAAATATTAATGAACTCTACTCCTAAGAAGACTCCACTTCCTAAAACTACTTTTCCTACACCCTTAGGAATGGGAGAAAGTTCAAAACTAGCTAAGGCAAGTGCTGAGAAGAGCGAAGTTGATACTCAACCAGATTTCTATTTTTCTGGTGTACCTATGTTGCTTGACACCTCTAATGATGAGAAGGACCCATTTGCAGGAAGTATGGACAACATAATTGCTGAGGAAGTAGAGCAGAAAGAGGAAGAAGAGCATAAGAAAGAACAGAGTGAAGCAGTACATGATGAAGGATAGAAAGAACATGAAGAAAAAGATGAAACCAAAACTGAGGTAAACACATCTTCTATCTCATTGTTGGCATGGAAAGTCAATCCAATAGATTTTGATGTTGATTGCATGGATGAGGATGAGCTAGTTAAATTTTCTTTTACTGCACTTACTAAAGCCAAGGAGATATCAGAGCAAAAAGGTGACAAAAAGGCTAAGTTAATAACCAAAGCAATTGATACTGTGAACAAATTGCTTCTAGTACCTATTTTTTCCAGCACATAGATGATATTGAAAACTTGCAGATAACACTTGATTAATTTGATGGTTATTATAAGAATTTGATAAAGATTGCAGAAGAGAAGGCAAAAAATACTACTGTAAATGCCAATAGTTGCATTGGACATCAAAGGAAACTATTCAGTTACTGCATGAATCCTATTAGGCATGTTCAGAACATTGAAGACATTATTGCCAAGGACAGGGCAACTTTGAACAGTATGATGGACAGTTGTGAAACCTCTTCACAATCTGTAACAAAATTGAACAAGGAAGTAACAAGAATTTTGGCAAAACTAGATGTATTGGATATTGAAAAAGGGAGAGTACTAACCAGATCTAGTTTGTTGAAGAGTTTAATCACTCCTAAGCTATCTATAATTGAAGCACACTTATCAGACTTGGAGAAGACTGTAGATTCATTGACTAACTCTACGCCTATAGAGTTGAAGGATGTAGAGACAACATCATTTTCATTTAATGGACTAATTCATGTTAGTCAACTATTTCTTAAGTCAGGGAGTACTAAAGTGAAGATCTTGGAAGATTCCTTTCAATATATTTTGAAATTAGTAAGCAAGCCCTAATTTTATTACTTTATATGCACCTTTGTCATTGTTGTCAAAGGGGGAGAAGAGAAGAAAAATGAATGGGAGAAGAGAGAAGATTAAAATCAATAAGAAGAAGGATAAGATAATGTATGAGGGAAGAAGAGAAAAAAAATAGGGAAAGAAGGAGAGACAGTTTTGTTTTGTTGGAACACTTAGTCATTTTTTTTAATAAGTGTTGCTATCAATGCCAAAGGGAGATATTATTGGAAAGTGATCTATTTTGTGTGTTATGATTCACTTTTGGTTTTCATTTATGAAAACACATCTAGGTTACAGATTGATTCCTATAAAGTTAAGTTTTGGTGACTCTGAAATCGACTAATTACAAAAGCAGAGATACAAAGGTATTTTGGGTATCAAAGAATGAGATCGATGAGTTAAGGAAAGAGAGATTAGAAGAAGATAGTATGGGGTATGTGTGACCTCCACCTAAGATCAATTTTTTTTTGGTAATGTTTACAGAAATTTAGAGATATTTGAAGACATACATACATCAGCAGAACAATGATACAGAGAAGCTATACAGAAGCGATGATTCAGAGAGTATGATGCGGACTCCTAGAAATTGAAGTTAGATTATGATTGTTGATAAACTACACTTTGATTATGTAAGAACTCTGAATATGCATTTTATATTTTTTTTATTAAATGTATTTTGTATTGAGAGTCGACTATGTAATATTCATATTGAGAGCCAACTTGGTAAAGAATAAATGTATTTATGTAAGATCTTTTTGTTGAGTGAATGATGAATGATGAATGGATGATATGTTTTTAAGGAGATACAAATGGAAGAGAAGAGGATGATAGAGATCATTAATGAGCTATTAATAGGAACTATCTAAGCATTAGAGATGCTTGTTTGTTCATTATTGAAAATATTTTGTAACAAAATTACATTGTAAGAGATGTATGCTCAGTTGGCCCCTAACAGGGTGTTTTATACCTTTAATAGGGTTTTTATTCCTTTAACAAGGAAATGTACTATGTAATATTCAGCTCCTAATAGGGCTAGGTCTTCTAACAGGGACACTATACTTTAGTGCATGCTTGTGGGTACCATCCCCACTGGGATTTTCCCTTAGCCAGGGTTTCCTTGACAAAAAAATTATGGTGTTATGAGTACTATGTTATTTTCTTATGTTCTTTTCATTTATGCAAGCATATGGTTAATTTTTAATTGGTTTAAAAGTTTTAATAAGTGTTGTAATATTGATTCACCCCCCTCTCAGTATTACCTAATCCTAACACTTCTTGTTTGTGGATTGAGATAGTAGGCCTATGCTCTCACCTATCTTGGTGATCAAAATGTAAAACCTATCAAAGTACCTTAGGTTAGATAAGGTCTAAAAATGAACCTTGTTCTCTTTGTGTTTGGAGGATATAGATAGTAGGGACATGCTCTCACCTTTTAGGTGATCAAAATACCAGACCTATCTTAACCTCATTTAATTTCAAAGTAGTGCATTTTTAGCCATAATGGGCCTACCTCTTGAGATTTTCCTTACGAGGTCGGTGAGAGAGAATGACCCAAATTGGATACAACCCTTTAAGACATGGTAACCCAACCCACTCTAAAATAAAATTCATTCAACCTTAATGGGGTAAGTGATGGAAAATTTTCAATAATAAAAGGACTATACAGATTTCTTTTTTATGATGGTGGGAGGCTCCTATAAAGGGAGGTAAAAATAAAATAAAAATAGAATGGAATACTAAATACAACCTGGCTAAGTAGAAAGCTTACCTCAATATGCATAGAAAAAAAATCTTTAGGTAGCTTGTTTTAATTATTCCCTTTGTACAAGACTAGTGGAAACAATGCGAGAACATATACTTGATGTTATAAATTTATTTAAAGGAAATTTATTGAGTGTGTTTGTTATTTTTAATGATCCTATCATTCAGACGAATTCAATCATTTGAAAACAAGAACACAAACTAAAAATACCTTTTTGAGTTAGAGTCTTCTCAATCAAAGGATTTTTTTAATAAAATATGCCATTGTTATACCTTTAAATAAGTTGATAGCTCACATTATTCCATTTAAACTACATCAATTTGAAAGTTTCATCAAATCATCTTGATCTTTGATTCTTGAAAAGTTCATCATCAAGGATTACAGGTCTTTTTCTTAGAACCAATGAAATCAAGATCCATCTTAAGTCTTCATCATAGAGGTAGATATTTCTCTATTATAATTCATCCTAAGGAACACATCATTTTGGTCAAAGAATCATTGGAACTTAACCATATCACTTGTTTTTTAGTAAACTCAGCCAGGATTTTTAAAACCAATACCATTGAGAAGACTTCAACTCAATAAATATCCCAGCAGGTTAATTTTATGCATGTAAGGAAAATGCCTTACCATTTCAAAACATATAACAAGAGATAAATCTACCTCAAACACACGAGAATTAAAGTCAACAAGTTGATCAACTCCAACACATAAACCAAAGACAAGGAAATAAATCAAATATTGATCAACGCGAGAATGAGTGGGATAAGGCCAGCAACAATAATGACTATAATTATATTGAAGATGAGGAAATAATAGATGAAAAAGTAAAGGAAGCTAAAAAATTCCTCAATTGCAAAATCTTATGGAGAGAGTAATAGAAACAAACAAAGAAATTTATTTAATGACCTTAGCACAACTAGGAGTTATATTGCCTCATAATTATGATGTTTTAAAATTAAAACAAGATGAATATGAGGTAAAACCTATAGGGGATTTGATAAAACACATTCAATCCCTTCAATGAAAACTCAACGATCTAAAAAGGGGAACCTACACAAAGAGGTATACCTTAGAAGGCATTTGTCCTTTTTCATTTGACAAAAATCTACCTATGGTGCCTTTTCCACCTAATGTGGAATTCCCTAAGTATGTTAAATACACGGGTACAACAGATCCTCAAAATCACATTAGAGAATTTTGCATTCTAAGCATGGAATTCCTCCAGGAGAAAACATATCTATTGAGATTATTCCCTATTAGTCTAGGTGGACAAGCGATGGAGTGATTTTCCAAATTACCAACTAGAATAAAGACATTTGAAGAACTAGTATCCAAGTTTGTACCACAATACTCATATAACATAGAACATAAGGTTACTATGCTAGACTTATGCAACACTAAACAAATAAATTGAGAGTCATTTCTAAACTTCCTACAAAGATGGAGGAGGATCTATTCTAAATATCCCAGAAGTATACTAGAGAAGGAGAAAATGGATATTTTTATCAAAACTTTGAATAGTGAGATGCACTTGGGTCTCCAAACGCAATGTCCTCCATAATTTTATAAAGTGATTGAGAATGGTTTTTAAATTATGTATTTTCTAATAAAGAATGGTGAGAGAAAGTTGTACAAAGATAACAAAGTATTTTCAACCAACAAAACATCAAACAATAACAATAATAATAGCAACAAACCCAAATTTTGGTTGAAGAATAACAAAAAACACCCAGTAAATGATGGAGTGGTAGAATATAATAACATCAATTAAAAAATATTTCATATTTATATCAATTCCAACAACCAAGAGATAATTTCAACCAATCAAACAATACATCATTTACTCACAACAAAAACCAACAATGACAGGCCAACAACTTCACAATTCATCTCACCTAGAAGGAATTTCACACCATTAGGAGAACCTCTTGAGATATATCTGATAAAACTTATTACAAACAAGATAATCACCTTCCTTGAGTCAAAAGGTCACAAACCCCAAGTAAAACCTTAATGGTGGAATGATTCCCACCATTGTCAATATCATCAAAAAAAAGGTCATAAGACAAATGACTACATGAGGTTGAAACATGTTGTACAAGATCTAATCGATAATGACATTATTGAGATAGATGAACCCAAAAATAATGAAGATCACACAATATTTAAGACTCCTTTCTTAAATCATGAAAAGGGAGAATCCTCAAATGTAGCCAAAAGTAGCAAGAAGAGGGTGGATAAGGTTAAATTTTCTCATACCTATGACAACATCATTAATTCATTGTCATTTTTTGATAACTCCATTAATGTCGTAGCTATAAGAGAAAAGAAAGATAAAGAAACTACTAATGTAATTACTAGGGGGAAAGTAACCAAAGTAACCTTAAAAGGAACATATAACAAGACAATCATGAATGATCACCCATCCTCATCAAAACAATATAATATGGTCAATCAACTTTTAAGAAAACTAGCACAAATATTCGTATTAGAATTATTGAAAATCTCACCATCTCACAAGGAAATCTTGGAAAAAGCCTTGGTTGATATTCCAGTTCTTAATAACTTGGATGTAGACCAAATTCAAACCATGGTATCTCATCTCATTGTACCACCTTGTTTATCCCTCTTCAAGAAAGATGACATGTCCTTGAATCACCCCCAAAATCTACCCTTGCATATTGAAGTTCTTATAAAAAATCATAGAGTTAAAAAGAGTCTTGATAGATGGAGGGGCTAGGCTAAACATATATACTCCAAACTTGATCAAAGCCTTGGGATATTCTAAAAATGTTGTTGATTCTAAGAGAAAAATAACTATTAAAGCTTATGATGATGAAGAAAGATCATCCAAGGGCCTTGTGGTTCTAGTAATCTGAGCTAGTCCAATCCAAAAAGAAATGGTGTGCCAAGTATTGGATCTGAATTTGACATACAATATATTGTTGGGTAGACCATGGATTCATGAGATGTGGCCAGTTCATTCAATATATCAGCAATGTGTGAAGTTTCCCTATCTTGGTCAAGAGATAACCATCAACGGTGATGTGAACCCTTTTCAATATTGAAAGAATGCAGAACCTATCATAGATTATTTGGTACCACATAATAGAGAAGTCTCCATACCTCATATCTCAAATGAACAAATTAGAGAAGAGGTTCTTAATTCAAGTTTGACACCCAAGGGAAAAGAAAAAGAGACACATTGTTTGAATATGAATATACTAATGACAGATTTTTAGAAGAAATTTAAGGTTCACCATAAAGGAGTAGGAGAATATTCCTTATCAGTGGTAAATTTACCACCTTCTCCTAGGTCTTATGGAAGACCTTCAATGTCACAAATCAAAGAACCTTCACTTCCTCAAAAATACAATGACATTTTTCTAACGCATAACACGTACTTGGTAGAGAACACAATGATAATTAAATCCTCAAGTGGTTGTACAAAGATGAAAAAAATAAAGTGAAAGAGTACAACATATTAGAATTCTCACACATCAATATGGGAAGGGCTTTGCAATCATATAGAAGAAGGGGTATCAAGGACTGGGTCATCTTGGAAAGAGAAAAGAATGAATATTAGAACCTCTACAAGCCACCTTCAATTCTAACAAGGAGAAAAACATAGTAGGATATCTTGAAAATGCTCATATTTAGAAGAATTACCCTCATATCCATGAACAAATTCTCAAGTTACAATCATATAGTGATGATGACCCTGCACAGTGGGAATGAGATTCATTATATAAAGAATCTTTTCATGACAAGGACGTAGATGTCATTCATTCCTATACACCTGCATCTATGGAAAAACATAAGTCACCTCAAGGAGTGATAGAAATTCAAAGACAACCATACATAACCTCATTCATAGAAGGACAAATTTCAGGGCATACACTACTAGATAACATATCACAACACACAAAAGAATACTCAAGAGAGGAAGAAAAAGATCCAATCTCTATGGACCATCTTGAAGAAGCTCGCTTTATAGATCTTAACAATATAATGCATAAGGAAAACCATAATACCATCATGACCTTAACCATAATAGACCTAAACCCAACCAATGATCCTTTACCTTTACTAGATCTTGAACTCATTAATTGGGAACTAAACGAACTAGTTGAAATTGACACCTTTCAAAATGATTATTCTATTCCCTTTTACCTTAATGTGATTGAACCATTTTCCACCAACTAAATTTATCAAGAGGCATCAACAATTCATATATTTCTTCAAGGAAAGAAAAATATTTTTTTCTTGGTCATATGCTGATATGCCTAGGTCAGATCCTAATTTGATAATATATCATTTGATTATCTCTCTAGGAGTTAAGCTAGTGAAATAAAATTTGAGGAAAATGCACCCACATGTGGCATTGTTAGTAAAAGTAGAATTGAAAAAATATTAGATAACAACTTCATTAGATCCATTGCCTATGCTGAATGGATTTGAAACATAGTACTAGTTTCTAAACCTGAAAAAAAGCATAAAAGATTTCATGGAATTCATAAACTTAAATAAGGCATGCCCAAAAGACAACTTCAAGCATTGATAATATTGTAGATCTAACAACTGGACACTATGTTATCATTGATGGATGGATTCTCCAGCTATAACTAGATAAAGATTGGACCAAAAGTATAGGATAAGAAAAAATTTACATGTGCATGGGGCACTTTCTATTGAAATGTTATGCCCTTTGGTCTCAATAATGCGAGTGCAACTTACCAAAGAGAAATGACCACAATTTTCCATGATATGATGCATACCTTCATGGAAGATTATGTAGACAATATTTTAACCAAGTTCTCTACCAAAAAATAACATCTACCAATCCTGGATAAAATCTTCACAAGGCTTGAAAAGTTCAAGGCTAGGCCAAACCCAAAAAAATGTGCATTTGGGGTAAAATCAAGAAAGCTTCCTGGACATATTGCATCAGAAAATGGAATTGAAGTTGATATAACAAAAGTAAAGTCCATAATGGAAATGGGACCACAAAGGAACATAGGCTAATTAAGATCATTAGAAGGGAGACTTCAATCAATAAGGATATTTATCGCACAACTAGCTAAAATGTGTCAATATTTAACTCAATTGCTCCATAAAGACACTTCTTTTAAGTGAGACACCAAGTGTGATAAAGTATTTGATCTACTCAATAAATATTTTATGAATCCTCCAATATTGATGGAAAAAATACTAGGCAAACCTTTATTACTGTACATTGAAATAACAAAATTCATTAGGAATATTATTGGCACAAAAAGATGAGCAAGGAAAAGAAAAGGCTATATAATGTCATGCCCAAAACTAGGGAAAAACACACAATTTTTTTTTTTAAAAATGCAAGTACATACCACTAACAAAGGATGTGTTGAGGTAATATGATAGCATGGTAAAGTTAGTCTTCGAGTTGCAAGGTATATACATAGGTTGAATTAGGGTCACACCACATACGGGTACGAAGTTGGAGCGTCAACTAGATGTATGGGTTACATGAACTCTTAGGTCAGATTGAACTAACTATGGTTTTATGTTTAACCATGTGTAGTATCATGATAGAAATTTAGTTGATAGGATCATGTGTCGAATTAGGTTGACCTTGTATTCACTTGATTTCTTAACCTTGATTGCAACTAATTCCTTTAAATCTAGTCCGAATTCTCTTTCGATCATTAACCACTAGTTTAAAATTCAATAATCAAAATCTAATCTAATTATTATCCTACTAAAATCAAATTAAATTAAATTCTCCCCTAAAAGATACACATGCATCTATAGTCCATTAATCCCCTAATAGAAATTTAAATTAACCTCTAACCCCTTTAGTACACATGAGCAACATGTTTCAATTTATCATAATAAAATTAAATTAACATCTATCTATACATTTTAAATTAGTCGAATAAATCTATTTCTCTACTAGGCTAATTGATTTCAATAACAACATGAATTGCTACACTATTATTCTAACTAGGCATTAATAAAAAATATAACTCCATAAACATATTAGCAAATATATTTATTTCACATAAAAACTAAGGGTATAAATCTAGTAATTAAACTTCACAATTTAAATAAAAAGCATATCTACTAAATGAAACTACATAATTTAAAATAACACAATAAAGAAATAAGTCTATTAAATAACTTAAACTATCTAACATTAGTGACCCATTTTAATTATTTACCCAATGCATAGAGTAGAATATTATTTTAATAAGTTACTCAATACTATTTAAATATGATTATGTTCATAAATCTATTATTACTAACACTAAACAACTAATCTAACTAACCCTACTAGTCTAACCTATTAACTATCTACTAACTAGCTTACTAACCTACTAACTACCTATCAAACTAACCTATCTACTTTTCACATCACCCCCTTATCCCCATGGCCCACTTGCCAAGTGGGTGGGGTGATGGAAATCCCTATCTACTAAAAGGTGGCAAAATTTTCATGCAAGTAAAAGATTTTTTTGAAAAAGCATGCGTTTGCTTCCAAGGATGAGGAGGGCCCACTACATTGTTTCCCTTTCAATAGAGAAAAAAAAAGATGACAGTCCAAGTACGCATGGGGGCAAGTGAGTAAGGGAATTTGACTTGGGGTAAAGGACATAATGACATGTCAGAAAGGTGGCGTGAGTTTTGGGGAGGGTGGTGTGAAGCCCACACAATATATTTGCAGCCCCTTTTTTTTGAATTTACTAAGCAACATTCAAAACCAAGTCCCATCATCATTTTTAATATCTTTGTTTTTTATCATTTTGAGTGTTAAGCAAGACATGATATGACATTTTTTTATAGTTTTATTAATAGAAATTAGTTATTAACAAAGGGGTTACGTTAGAGAGTTAGCATCCTAACTCTACTTAGGAAAAGACATCTTGGGGAGGGAATATTTTCTATAGTAAAAAGAATTATTTCCCTTCCCATACAAATTCCAGAGAGCATTTTTGCTCTAAAAATCTGGAAACTAACATTGGTAATTTTGAGGTTTAGCTTATATTGTTTTCCTGATTTTTTTTTATAAAGGTAGTTAAATGTGTGCATTGAATTATTTTAATAGTGTAATACACTAAGTGAATTATAGATTGAATAATGATATTAGTTGGATTTCTTTTTACTTTAATAACTAACTTGTTGATTTACCATTGTTTCTTGTTTTATCTTTTCTTCTCAAGAATGGAAGTTGTAATAAAGAATTTAAAGCATGTATTGAACCTAATGAAATTAAATGTAGATTTCCAAAGAAGAATGAAGTGTTTTTTTTTTTAACATGAAAACTTGCAATCAATTACATTATGAAGATTACAAGAACATAAATCCACAAGATTATATATACTATGAAAGACCATTACATTATTTTACATCCTTTAATGAATCTATTATATAATAAATAAGAGCTCTACACATTTTCTTGATAAAGATTTCAAATATGGTCATTACATCACTCCACAAGAAATGAATCTCAATACAAAGGAGTAATCATACAACACTAAAGTTGCTCTCATATACCAAAAAATAGATATTTCTCCCAAGCTTTTCTACAATCTTCTTGACTTCAAAATCTGCAATTTACAGGAGGAGAACCATGGGAAGCTCACCTCCCAACCAAGGTCTCAAGGAGACCACCCCCAAGCTTGGAGAACCAAGGCTAAATCGGTAACACATCCAAATTCTCACAAACATCATTTATGTACAAAATAACAATTAACTCCCAACCAAGGCTTCACAAATGAGTTTTCCAAACCCATTGAAGTAGGGTGAAGGTGGGATTTTCCAAAGAGAAGAATGTCATTGCATTTTCAAATTCCTCAACAAGAGTTTTTCTGTCTTTCCAAGGCTACATTGACATTCCTTCCATATACACATTTGGTCATTTCTATACTAAAAATAATAATTACAACATGGCTTCATGAAGCCCATACTCCATGAAATTATCCTTCTTCAAGAGAAGAGAATCTCACTACAATGGAGAGCCCAACTAACCCCTTCACCCAAGGCCACTTCTTCCCTTCCCAAAGGGTGAGTAATGCATTAAACTCCCATGAACAACACTCCCAATCCAAAAGAACAAGAAATGATACAAAATCTAAATGCATTCCCAACCCAACACATAATAACAAAATCTACATATAACAACACTATACAAGATTTACATATATGAACACCATACAAGATTTACATATTCATAAAATAATAACTTACAAATCTACTTGCAACAAAACAAGCACTTTCATGGCAATGGAGACCAACCTTCACAATATGTTATGGAAAATAAATTTTGAGAAGAGACCAAATCCTTATCCTTCCTCAGTCCAAACCTTAATTGTCTCTAAAATTAGAGAGTGGGTGAACACCCATTAAGTCTCTCCAAACCCTCTAAAAAGACCCCCAAAAGTGTACTCATGACCTAGAAATTAATGAGACATGCCCTCTAGTCCTTTTGTCTTATCTCTTATCTCCTCTTTTAATTGAGATTTTAGTAAGGAGTGTGGGACAAGTTAGATGCATGAGGTCATTTTCATTTTCGCCACTTTTGAAAAGTAGGCATTTTGGAGGGCCATAATGGTGATCTAGGCTTTCTCATAGGTAAAAAATAGCCCCCAACCCATGGTACCCCCTTAAGGTTAACTAATTTTGGCCAAAAATACACTCTAGGGTCACTTTTGACCCCTCTAAAGTACCCCTAAAGTTGAAATCCGAGTTCCAACTTGATGTGATCCCTACAAGACATCTATATGCAAGTGGGATTAATATAACATCCTATAAGGTTTGGTGATTCTTGCCCAAGCCCTAATTTGACATGTCACCATTCACATGGATAATACAAGTGTCAAGTGACACCAAAAAAATACACATCACATTCACAATGACATGTCCAACAACAACATGAATTTAAACTATTAGCACACATTCAGATTATATTTACAATAAATATCACATTACAATGAGGTTTCAACCCCTTATTGGATTGAGCCTTGGCTTACTTAATTCACATGTTTTTAGCCTTGATTCTCTGAATAATTCCATGGTTCTCTTTCCTGCACACTAAACTCGAGCATCAGTAGTCCTAGATAATAGAATCACATACAATATACATATTCAGTTCATACTTAGCAACATTAATCAATAAGCAGAATTAAATTCCTAATTACAATTTTCATGCAGAATTGTTTAAAACATAATAATTGCATAATCATCATGACATAATATCCATGAAATAATCAAGTCTAATCATGATCTAACCTTCTCATCAATTCACCTATCTAAATATATATAATCAAAATCAACCACATGTTCTAGGCCTAATCCATATCAGAATGTAATCCATACAATATAATCATCATCATAAACATAATATCTTGAGTCTCTGTCAGGATAATCAGAAGAAATATATCAATGTATCAAAACATAAAGTATCAAAGTGTGATCGAACATTAATTCTATGATGGGTCGGGGTGAGGCCTCACATCCTCCCCCCTAGGAATGAACTTCCTCCTGGAGTTCATCAAAAAGGTATGGGTACTGTAATCTCATCTGTGCTACATCCTCCCACGAAGCCTTGAAGTGCTAGGGTCCATCAGGATAAAATGCCGATGGGTTCCAAGGCTAACTGTCCGTCTGACTCCACCTACAAGGCATCCCAATCTATAATGTGAGACTCATCATAAATATATTTCTGTAACACAGATACATGAAACACATCATGGATGTGTGATAGGCTAGGTGGAAAGGCTAGATGGTAGAAAAATTGTCCTATGTTCTCCAATATCTCAAAAGGTCCAACAAAGTGAGGCGCTAACTTAGAGCCCTTTCCAAAATGAATTGAGCTCTTATGCGGGCGCACTCTCAAGAAGACTCTATCTCCAACCATATACTCACAATCAACCTGCTTCACATCTGTGGACTTCTTCTATTGATCCTGAGCCTCTCTAAGACACTATCTAATCAAGACTACCTCCTGCTCCATATCCTTGACCAACTGAGGTCCAATAGATACTCTATCCTTGATCCTATCCCAACTCAAGGGTGTCTTGCAAGGTCTACCATACAATGCCTGATATGGTGACATACTTATAGAAGAATGATGCCCATTATTACAGGCAAACTTGACCAGATGTAGGTATTCCTCCCACTTGACTTGATGGTCCATCACATACATATGTAGCATATCCTCTAATACCTAGTTAACCCTCTCTGTCTATCCATCTGTCTAAGGGTGATATGTCATACTGAAATTTAGTCTAGTGCCCAACGCTGCTTGTAACTCTCTCCAAAAAGCTGATGTGAACAAGGAGTCCCTATCAGAGATGATCTTACGGGGAATGCCATAAGTCTGACAATATCCCACAAAAAGACCTGAGCTACATCTCATGCTTTGAATGTAGTATGCATGGGTGAGAAGTGGGAAACCTTGGTCAACATGTTGACTATCACCAAGATGGCATCATGGTGGCAAGAAGACATAGGGAGACCAACAATGAAGTCCATAAATATAGTATCCCACTTCCACTTGGCAATCTCATGTGGCTGCAGGAGGCCACCTGGATGACTGTGTTCTACCTTCACTCTCTAGCACTCTAGACATCTAGCCACTATGCTGAAAATCTACAATCTCATGTCCATCCAATGATACAACTGTCTCAGATCGGCATGCAACTTCTTAATTCCTGGATGAGCTGCATAAGGTGCTCTATGAGCCTCAAGAACAATAAACTCTCGCAATTCACCCGTAGAAGGTACATAGATGCATCACCTATGACGTAGAAGTCCATCAGACTCTAAAGAATACTCTGCAAATCTCCTCTCAAGGGGTCTCTAAGAATGGATAAGCTGACAAACCTCCACACATAATCCATCCTCTGGCAAGTGATTCAAAATGCACTCCCTCAAATCTATACCAAAAGTCATAGATGAGAGCTTGTGTTGCCTCCTACTCAAGGCATCTGCAACTACATTCTCCTTCCCCTTGATGTAATGAACATCAAAATAATACTCACACAGAAAATCCATCCATCTCTTTTTCCTAGCATTAAGATTGGGCTGTGTAAAGATATACAGTAGGTTCTGGTGATTTGAATGAAGCTCAAATCGGTGACCTAGAAGGAAGTGTCACCATCTCACTAAGGCATGAACCACCGCTGTTAGTTCTAGGTCATGTGTAGGATAATTAAACTCGTGAGCCTTTAACTTCCTAGACTCAAAAGCTATAGGATGACCCTCCTGCATAAGGACTACTCCTAAACCATCCAATGAAGCATCCGTACATACAACAAAATATGCCAAAGGATCGGGCACTGCTAAAATTGATGCACTAGTGAGGGCTCTCTTGAGCTCCTGGAAAGATCTCTCACACTTCTCTGTCCATTCATACTTCTTCCGCTTTCTCTGAAGGGAGGTGATGGGATGAGTTACTCTAAAAAATCCTGCCACAAAGCATCTATAATATCCTGCTAAGCCCATCTGACCTTAGTGACACTGGTGGGTGCTGGCCAATCCATAATGGCTCTAATCTTTGATAGGTCTATAGAGATCCCATCATCGGATATAACATGACCAAGATAATGTACCTTAGGTCTAAAGAAGGCACACTTTGACAAGCTACCATATAACTGATTCTCTCTCAAACACTGCAGAACCTATCTCAGATGCTCCTCATGCTCCTCCTCATTGCAAGAATATATCAGAATGTCATCAAGGAACACTACCACAAATTTATCAAAGAATGTAAAAAATACTCCATTTATGAGGCTCATGAACACAGTTGGAGCATTTGTGAGGCCAAATGGCACTACTGTGAACTCATAGTGACCATACCTCGTGTGAAAGATAGTCTTATGGATATCACTTTCCACAATCCATAACTAATGGTACCCCAAATTCAGATCTATCTTCGAGAACACTTGGGAACCCTACAACTAATCAAAAAAATCATCGATCCTGGGGAGTGGGTATCAGTTCTTAATTGTTACTTTATTCAAATGTCAATAATCAATGCACAATCTAAGTGATCCATCCTTCTTCTTCACAAAAATCACTGGTGCACTCCAAGGTGATAAACTAGGTCGGATATGCCCTTTCTCCAAGAGCTCTTCTAACTGAATCTTGAGTTCATTGAGCTCATGTGTGGTCATCCTTTAAGCTGCTCTAGATATGGGCTCAGGTCTTGGTACAAGATCTATGTGAAAATCAACTGCCCTAAGTGGAGGCATACTAGGTAGCTCTGTAGGAAATACATCTGCAAACTCCTGAAGAATAGGATAATCCTCAAACAAAGGCTCCCCCTCTGAATCCTCCTCTCTATCACTAATGGTGATGGAAAATAACTAACATCCCTTTCGTATGCACCGCTAAGCTGCATAGCAAAAATCATGCAAAGGGATATGGGTCTTTGTACCCCAAATATCACCATAGAAGTACCGTGATCATCAACACACTCAACCCTCTTCTGACATCAATCCATCTTGGCACTATGGGAATATAGCCAATCCATGCCAAGGACTACATCATAAGAACCTAGAGGGGTAATGCGGAGATCAGTCATCGTGATTAAGTCTCCAATCTGAATCTGACAACTGCGAACTAAGGAACTAACAGACACCCTAGCTCCTAAAGCTAACTCAACCTCCCAATCGACATCCTATCTAACTGCCACCAGCCTACAACACTCCACCACATAGAGAGATATAAAGGATTATGTGGCTCCTGAATCAAATAAGATAGAAACACTGATACCATGAATCATACTTATGGCCTCTATGACCGTGGCCTGGTGCTCAGCCTGGCGGTTATTAACCGCTGCAAAAAATCTATGGGATCTACCCATATCTCCAACTGTAGGCTCTGAGGTAGCCCCTCTCTGACCAGTGACTGACTATCCTTGTGGGCAGTCTCTCGCTATATGACCCATACCACCGCAAGTGTAACATGGCCCTCAGGCCTGAATCTGTACTCCCTGTGTCCTAGGCTTCTATAACCCTCTGGCCCTACTAGAACCACTGTATCCACCCCTAGAGGACTGCTAAGTCCTAGCTGGCTGTGCCTGAGGTGTTTGTGTCCTTTGATCCTATCTAGGACCCTGAGACTACCACTATTTGGGCTTAGAGCCCTGATAGCCATGTGAATGCCTCTGTCTAGAATCCTATTGAGATCTCTACTACTAGGACTATTAACCCTTAAAGGATCCTGCTGAGTGATTATGTTTCCCTTTCCAAGGGGGTCTCTACTGTCCTGACTACTGGGAAGAGCAGTTTCAGTGTTGAGACCAATCCTGAGACTCTTGTCTAGTACGGATGTCTTTGGCTACAAGTGTCATCTCAACTATCTCTCTAAATATGGTAGGAAAGGCTAGGCGTACTGTTCCCTAAAGAGACATATTAAGTCCCTTAATGAAATGGTGGATACGTAGTTTCTCATCCTTCATGTATTCAACATAGGGAAGGAGCTCAAGAAACCGACTCTCATACTGGGCCACTATGAGGCCTCTCTGCTGGAGATCATAGAACTCCTCTATCTTTCTCTGTTTGAAATTATTGGAGAGATACCTCTCTCAAAAATGGGCCACAAAAGTCTCCCAAGTGAGTGTGTCAATACTCACCCTACCTATGGACACCTCCTACTCCCAGCAAGTGGAAACCTTTTCTCGTAGGATATGGACTGCAACTCTTGCTTTTAGATTACTCCCCTAAGGGTGCAATCCAATACATCGCTATAAACTTTGTAACTAGGCCTCTGCTATTGATCCATTAGTGGATCCCAAAAACAAGGGTGGTTGGAGTCGCAATAACTCTCAGATCTCATCTCCAACATCTTTAGGGGGTCTCTCTCTAGCATGTATCTCATGCTCGCATGGTATTACAACCCGATGAACTGACTCACCCTCCTGATCATCATGACCCTCAACAGACCTGGGTGGGGGACTCCTACTTCTCTCTCTGCTAACTGCTCTATCATTTTCTGAAATATGTGATTCCCCTTCAGGAATCTACTATTGAACTATGGGTGGTAGTCTTTGTTGAATTAGCCCAATCATATTTTGGAGAACATCCAAAATATCCTGGTTAGGGTTCTAAGGTGATGGAGGTGGTGGATCCTCTTGTCCTGCCCCAACATGGGGAGCTCTATGACCTCTACCTCGTCGGTTAGCTCTAGTGACGGCAAGCATCCTACATAATAATTTAAGTTTTGAATGAGTTGAAATGTAATGGGTTAGGTTCCTAGTGTCGAAACATGGCTCTGATACAAAAATGTCATGCCCAAAAATAGGGAAAAACACATAATTTTTTTTTAAAAAATGCAAGTACATACCACTAACAAAGGATGTGTTGAGGTAATGTGATAGCATGGTAAAGTTATTCTTCGAGTTGCAAGGTATATACATAGGTTGAATTAGGGTCACACCACCTACGAGTGTAGAGTTGAAGCATCAACTGGATGTACGGGTTACATGAACTCTTAGGTCAGATACTAACTATGGTTTTATGTTTGACCACGTGTAGTATCGTGATGGTAATTTAGTTGACAGGATCATGTGTCGAATTAGGTTGACCTAGTATTCACTTGATTTATTAACCTTGATTACAACACTTAATTTCTTAACCTTGATTACAACTAATTCCTTTAAATCTAGTCCCAATTCTCTTTCAATCATTAACCACTAGTTTAAAATTCAATAATCAAAATCTAATCTAATTACTATCCTACTAAAATCAAATTAAATTAAATTCTCCCCTAAAAGATACACATGCATCTATAGTCCATTAATCCCCTAATAGAAATTTAAATTAACCTCTAACCCCTTTAGTACACATGAGCAACATGTTTCAATTTATCATAATAAAATTAAATTAACATCTATCTATACATTTTAAATTAGTCGAATAAATTTATTTATCTACTAGGCTAATCGATTTCAATAACAACGTGAATTGCTACACTATTATTCTAACTAGGCATTAATAAAAAATATAACTCCATAAATATATTAGCAAATCTATATATTTCACATAAAAAACTAAGGCTATAAATCTATTAATTAAACTTCACAATTTAAATAAAAAGCATATCTATTAAATGAAACTACATAATTTAAAATAACACAATAAAGAAATAAGTCTATTTAAATAACTTAAACTATCTAATATTAGTGACCCATTTTAATTATTTACCCAATGGATAGAGTAGAATATTATTTTAATAAGTTACTCAATACTATTTAAATCTGATTATGTTCATAAATCTATTACTACTAACACTAAACAACTAATCTAACTAACCCTACTAGTCTAACCTATTAACTACCTACTAATTGTTAGAGTAATAGTCTATCGGGTTATTAATTAAATCATGATGATCTAATTACTAACTCACCTATTCACTCTAGTTGCTTAAGCTAACCTTAGGTTTTCCTTTTTAGGGTTTCGTGATTCCTTTTATAAGGATTCACTTCTTAGTTTTCATTACGGAGTTTTTCATCATCACATTGTAATCTAGAAATATATCATTAATATATTGTTTTCCTGAGCACATGATGTCTCCTCTGGCTTTTTGGCCGCCATAGTTTCTTTCTGTCTTCTGTCTTCTGTATTTGCTTCTTCCATGTGACAGGTTTGCATGCAGGTGTTCTTATGAGATTAGCTTTTAGCCTAATCTAACATGGTATCAGAGCTCGCTTGCTGCTCACTATTCAGTTTTTGTTGAAGCAACAGAGGGTTTCAGAAGTTTTTTCAGTGTTTTTCTATTGGATCTGGGCGGTCTTTGTTTTTTGAGGCACTTTGGACCAAAACCGACCTCACGGTTGTGTCCAGAAGGCCCAAAAACCCCAGAATGTATATAAAGTTTGTTCATTTTGGACAACTTGGCCCTGAGGCAAAAAAATTTTGGTTTCCAGTGCCGTACGGGCACGAAAACTGAGAAAAATTAAAAAAAACATTATTTTAAATGTTTTTTTAACGCTGTCCATACTTTTTCAATGGCGTTGCCGATCTGCCGCCGCTGCTCCCCCGTGGTCTGGCCTCCGCCGACGTTTCCACCACCTTAGCGGCCCTGCACACTGCCGCGGCCCCGCCACCGGCCACCCTCCGCAGCTCCGCGGCCCCCGCCGCTCGGAGCCCCGCGGTCCCCGGCGCCCCGCCGCCCAGCCCCCGCCGCTGGTGGCGGCCCTTTTTTCAAGCCCGCGGGCCCCTTATTTTATGCTGCGGTCACATGGGTGACCAGGGGCTTAGGCCTAGCCCCCTGTGCGCGCCATGCACCCGGGGGCCCAAATTTTTTTAGCCCTAGGGGCTTAAACCATCTTTTTGAGGCCTTTCTGACCCCGTAGGACTGTTTTCGCTCTATCTTGAGCATCCGGGGGTCTTTTTCTAACTTCCATATACCGTCAGAAAGCTCTTTCCGAGCACTTTCCGATGATGAAGGTTAGAGTTTTGGGTTCTGCCATTTTGATAGTGTTTTTTTTTTCAAAGTCTGATGTCTATTTTTGTCTTCCGGGTGTCATATCTGGCTCATCCAGACTCCATTTTTGGAAAACTAGATATCGTCAAAAAGCTGGTTCAGTGAACTATTCAATTGCAGAGGTATTTTTTCAGATTTTGCTGTAGGTTTTCTCTCCTCCGAGTTTGGCAGTTTATGCACTCTGGTGGATTGCTTGGGTTTACAGGTCCTGGGATCTCTTCTACTGTACTTCTGGCTCACTCTTCTTTCTTACTTTTGAGCTTGTATGTTTTTTTCTAATGCATCTTTATTCTGTAAACACACTGAGATAAAGTGCCTTCTTCTGTATTTCTGGGATTTCGAGCACCTTGTATGGTTTTTGTACTCGCACTCTGTTATAAATTGCCATGGGGGGTTATGATGCTTATGCCATTTTAGGTGCATCCACCTTTGTCAAGTGAGCATACCTTCCATGATATTAGCCCATGCTATGTGTCGATGACACCACCCTTTATCCTGTATTTGCACTTCTGTTGCACTATTGGTGTTCCTGGTTCTTCATTCTACAAATGTTTCTGGCATTGCATTTCAGTGTTCCTGTCACCTCTCCCAGTTCAGCATTATGGGGGGGTTCACCTCTTGGTTCTATTGCTTCCTGGTTTGATTGATCAGCTCTTCAGACATTGTCTTCTCTACCTGGTCATGCACTTCAGTGGGGGTTCCAGTAGTCTCTTCTGACAGAATTTTTAGTTCCTTGCTTCGGAGATGCTTCTTTCTCATTCTTGTTCCTCTCTCTAGGGCTTTCCCTAGATTAAAGGCTTAGTTTCCTTCATCTAGTTTATTTCTTATTTTGGGTACCTGATCAGGCCTTGATGCTGGGACCCATCTTTTCTTCTTTCTGCAGTAGTTTCCTAGGTTTTGCTTCTCCCTAAGCTTATCTTAAGGGGGGTGTTAGAGTAATAGTCTATCGGGTTATTAATTAAATCACGATGATCTAATTACTAACTCACCTATTCACTCTAGTTGCTTAAGCTAACCTTAGGTTTTCCCTTTTAGGGTTTCGTGATTCCTTTTATAAGGATTCACTTCTTAGTTTTCAGTACGGAGTTTTTCATCATCACATTGTAATCTAGAAACATATCATTGATATATTATTTTCTTGAGCACATGATGTCTCCTCTGACTTTTTGGCCGCCATAGTTTCTTTTTGTCTTCTGTCTTTGCTTCTTCCATGTGACAGGTTTGCATGTAGATGTTCTTGGGAGATTAGCTTTCAGCCTATTCTAACACTAACTAGCTTACTAACCTACTAACTACCTATCAAACTAACCTATCTACCTTTCACATCACCCCCTTATCCCCATGGCCCACTTGCCAAGTGGGCGGGGTGATGGAAATCCCTATCTGCTAAAAGGTGGCAAAATTTTCATGCAAGTAAAAGCATTTTTTGAAAAAGCATGCGTTTGCTTCCAAGGATGAGGAGGGCCCACTACATTGTTTTCCTTTCAGTGCAGCAAAAAAAAAGATGACAGCCCAAGTATGCATGGGGGCAAGTGAGTAAGGAGATTTGACTTGGGGTAAAGGACATAATGACATGTCAGAAAGGTGGCATGAGTTTTAGGGAGGGTGGTGTGAAGTCCACAATATATTTGCAACCCCTTTTTTTTTTAATTTACTAAGCAACATTCAAAACCAAGTCCCATCATCATTTTTAATATCTTTTTTTTATCATTTTGAGTGTTAAGCAAGACATGCTATGACATGTTTTTTTTTTTTTTTTTATAGTTTTATTAATAGAAATTAGTTATTAACAAAGGGGTTAGGTTAGAGAGTTAGCATCCTACCTCTACTTAGGAAAAGACATCTTGGGGAGGGAATATTCTCTATGATAAAGACAATTATTTTCCTTCCCATACAAATTCCAGAGAGTATTTTTGCTCTAAAAAACTGGAAACTAACATTGGTAATTTTAAGGTTTAGCTTATATTATTTTCTTGATTTTTGTTTTTATAGAGGTAGTTAAATGTGTGCATTGAATTGTTTTAATAGAGCAATACACTAAGTGAATTATAGATTGAATAATGATATTAGTTGGATTTCTTTTTACTTTAATAACTAACTTGTTGATTTACCATTGCTTCGTGTTTTATCTTTTCTTCTCAAGAATGGAAGTTGTAATAAAGATTTTAAAGCATGTATTGAACCTATTGAAATTGAATGTAGCTTTTCATAGAAGAATGAAGTATTTTTTTTTTTTTTAACATGAAAACTTGCAGTCAATTACATTATGAAGATTACAAGAACATAAATCTACAAGATTATATATACTATGAAAGACCATTACATTGCTTTACATCCTTTAATGAATCTATTACATAATGAATAAGAGCTCTACACATTTACTTGATAAAGCTTTCAAATATCACATTTGCTTGATAAAGCTTTCAAATATGGTCATTACATCACTCCAAAAGAAATGAATCTCAATACAAAGGAGTAATCATACAACACTAAAGTTGATCTCACACAACTACACCAAAAAATAGAGATTTCTCCCAAGATTTTCTACAATCTTTTTGACTTCAAAATTTGCAATTTATAGGAGGAGAACCATGGGAAGCTCACCTCCCAACCAAGGTCTCAAGGAGACCACACCCGAGCTTAGAGAACCAAGGCTAAACTAGTAACACATCCAAATTCTCACAAACATCATATATGCACAAAACAACAATTAACCTCCAACCAAGGCTTCACAAATGAGTTTCCCAAACCCATTGAAGTAGGGTGAAGGTGGGATTTTCCAAGGAGGAGAATGCCATTGCATTTTCAAATACCTCAACAAGAGTTTTTTCATATTTTTCCAAGGCTACATTGACATTCCTTTCATATACATATTTGGTCATTTCTATACCAAAAACAATATTTATAACATGGCTTCATGGAGCCCATACTCCATGAAATTATCCCTCTTCTCCAAGAGAAGAGACTCTCACTACAATGGAGAGCCCAAATAACCCCTTCATCCAAGGCCACTTCTTCCCTTCCCAGAGGGTGAGTAATGCCTTAAATTCCCATGAACAACACTCCCAATCCAAAAGAACAAGAAATGATATAAAATCCAAATGCATTCCCAACCCAACACATAATAAAAAAATCTACATACAACAACACTATACAAGATTTACATATATGAACACCATACAAGATTTACATATTCATAAAACAATAACTTACAACTCTACTTGTAAAAAAACAAGCACTTTCATGGCAATGGAGACCAACCTTCACAATGTGTTATGGCAAATAAATTTTAAGAAGAGCCCAAATCATTATCCTTCGTCAATCCAAACCCTAATTGTCTCTAAAATTAAAAAGTGGGTGAACACCCACTAAGTCTCTCCAAACTCTCTAAAAATACCCTAGAAAGTGTACTCAAGACCTAGCAATTAATGAGACATGCCCTCTAGTCCTTTTGTCTTACCTCTTGTCTCTCCTCTTAATTGAGAGTTTAGTAAGGAGTGTGGGACAAGTTAGATGCATGAGGTCATTTCCATTTTCGCCACTTTTGAAAAGTAGGCATTTTGGAGGGCCATAATGGTGATCTATGCATTTTCATAGGTAAAAAATAGCCCCCAACCCAAGGTACCCCCTTAAGGTTAATTAATTTTGGCCAAAAATACACTCTAGGGTCACTTTTGACCCCTCCAAAGTACCCCTAAAGTTGAAATTCGAGTTCCAACTTGATGTGATCCCTACAAGACATCTATATGCAAGTGGGATTAATATAACATCCTATAAGGTTTGGTGATTCTTGCCCAAGCCCTAATTTGACATGTCACCATTCACATGGACAATACAAGTGTCAAGTGACACCAAAAAAATACACATCACATTCACAATGACATGTCCAACAACAACATGAATTTAAACTATTAACACACATTCAGATTACATTTACAACAAAGATCACATTACAATGAGGTTTCAACCCCTTATTGGATTGAACCTTGGCTTACTCAATTCACACGTGTTTAGCCTTGATTCTCTGAATAATTCCATGGTTCTCTTTTCTGCACACTAAACTCAAGCATCAGTAGTCCCAGATAATAGAATCACATGCAATATACATATTCAGTTCATACTTAGCAACATTAATCAATAAGAAGAATTAAATTCCTAATTCTAATTTTCATGCAGAAATGTTTAAAACATAATAATTCCATAATCATCATGACATAATATCCATGAAATAATCAAGTCTAATCATGATCCAACCTTCTCATCAATTCACCTATCTAAATATATATAATCAAAATCAACCACATGTTCTAGGTCTAATCCATATCAGAATGTTATCAATACAATATAATCATCATCATAAACATAATATCTCAAGTCTCTATTAGGATAATCAAAACAAATGTATCAATTTATCAAAACATAAAGTATCAAAGTGTGATCGAACAATAATGCTATGATGGGTTGGGGTGAGGCCTCACATATACTACATTAGTATAAATTTGGTCAAATATGAACTCAACTAAACCTTAATATAAAGATCATGTTTAGCAATGGTATTTTCTTCCCAAAATTTAAGGCATGACATGTTACCACATCAAGTCAAACTAGTTGCTAAGATAGATCCTTTGAAATATCTTCTTAGTTGATCAGGTCTCATAGGAAGGTTAGCTAAATGGGTAATGATCTTGAGTGAATTTAATATAGAGTATGTGGATCAAAGAGAAATAAAAGGACAAGTGATAACATATTAGCTAGCTAAAGCACCCATATCAAGTGAATAACCAATGCAAATAGAGTTTCTTGATGAAAACATCCTTAAAATGGTATCTCAAACATGGAAGTTATATTTTGATGGGTCATATAATCAACACGGATCAAGGGAAGGAATTATTTTTTATCACACCTTAGAGTTACACAATACCAAATTCTTATAAACTTTTGTTTCCATGCACCAACAACACAGTTGAATATGAGACACTAGTGATTGGGATAAAAGTGGCCTTAGAATGGAGGATCACAAAATTAGAGATCTTTGGGGATTCACAGTTAGTATTAGTAAACCAAATCAATGATGAATATAAAACTAAGGATGATAAATTAAGAGAATGGTTGATGATCTCAAGAAGTATTTTGTGCTAATCACATTTGAAAAAATCCTAAGAGTAGAGAATAGAGCATCAGATGCTATGTCTACCATAAATTTACTACTTCAGTTACCAAACCAAAATACAAGATATGAGTTCCTAGTGGAAGAATTTGTAAAACCTACCTATGATGATCCTAAATCATAGATTGTATGCTTACTCATAGGTCCTGACTCCACTTGGTATGGTCATATTTACATTTACCTAAAAGACAATATCCTACCCTTAAACCAATCCAGAAACCAAAAGAGAAATTTCATACACCAAACATCTTGATATATGTTACTATCTGATACATTATATCGAAGAGGTCTTGACGAGACCTTACTTAGATGTTTAGAAAGGGAGGAATATAAAACTTCCTTATGAGAGGTTCATGAGGGTATTTTTGGTTTTCATTCTAGTGGTTTAACCTTGGCAAAGAAACTTATTAGAATGGGGTATTATTGGCCATCTATGGAGAAGGTTGCTTTTTAGTTTGTAAAGACTTGCCAAAAGTGCCAATTTCATGGGAATCTGATACATGTTCCAACACAAGAGTTGCATCCATTGAATAAACCATGGCCCTTTTATCAATGGGGTTTTGACTTAAAAGGACTAATATATCCTCCCTCATCAAATAACCACAAATACATAATCATGAAAACAAAATAATTTACCAAGTGGGTTGAAGTCATCCCTCTCTCTATATCAATAGGAAAGTAAATGTGAATGTTTATTATGAATTACATAATTTTCTATTATGGTATACCCTATTTTATCATAATATATAATAGAAATAAATATAAGAACAATGATGTAACAAAATCATGTGAGAAATTCCATATTATTCAATATTTCTCCTCTATCTAGTACCCACAAGGAAATGAACAAGAAGAAGATTCTAATAAAAAATCCTTAAAATGACATTTGATAAATCAAGTAGAGATTGGCATATCCAGTTGAATCTAGCATTATGGGCTTCTAGGAACAACATCAGGATGCCAACATGATCTACACCTTTTTCCTTAGTCTATGGAGCAAAAGAAAATTTACCTTTGGAGGTAGAAATACCATCACTTAGGGTTTCATTATAGTGCATATTGATCGATGAAGACTATAGGGTTTCTAGATTGTAAGAACTATAATTACTTGAGAAACATCAACACCAAGCATATGACCACTTGAAGGCTTATGAAAAGAGGATGTCAAGAAACTACAATAAGAAGATCAAACATATAGAATTTCAAGTTGGAGATTTCATTCTAAGAGAAAATCTAAGGAATCAACAGGATATGGAGAAGAAAGGAAAATTTGAAGCAAATTGGTTAGGACCTTTTATCATTACATAATCATATGGACCAAGGACTTACAAGATATCGACATGTGACGGAGATAAGATACAAGAATCTATCACTAGTATCAAACTTAAGAGGTTATATACTTGATCAATTGAAATAGTGTCAGTTTGTACAATAGAAAGAGATCCTAAAAAAATCAAAACCAATGGAAAAAGTACTAAAAAATCATTTTCTTGGTGAAAACCTGGCAAACAAGGTCCTTGATAATAAAGAAAAAAAAAAAGAAAAAAAGGAAAAATAAAAAAACAAATGAAAAAAGAGAAAAAGAAAGAAAAAAAAATGCAATAAATCCAAGTAGTGAAAACCTAGCAAACAAGCACTACTTGTTCCAAGTTATGCTTCTCTATCTATAAAGTACCGCTAAATTTTAATTTGAATTGGTGTTTCTATCATCCTTTTACATATCCATTTGTATTTTTCCATTCATGTACACAGTCATAATAAATCCCACCCTGACATAGCTCAGTTTTCCAAATGAAGTTTTTATCATGGTTTGGATATTTGTCATGGTTCATCATTATTGTCAAATTAAACTAGGGGAAAACTCCAAACTTTGTGAGCTCACTGAAATAGACACAAACATGACACAAATGTATCTCAAATGAAGATCAATATGCCTGACCTTTTGAAAATTTCAAACATCCAAACATCTAAAACCAAACATCAAATCAAATCAGAAAAATTGACATTAACTCTAACAGAAACCAAAATCAGGTTTGAAAGGTAAAATTGAAGAATTCTTATGAAAAATAGATCAAATTAAAAATACAAATATGTTCAATGTGTTTGTTTATTAGTTTTTGAAATCATGTCTTTTTAGCAACTCTATGATGTCTTGGACTAGAGAAGCAATGATGGAGCATAATTATTTATTAGCTTTCTTCTTGTAGAGTTAATTCATATTAGTGTGCAAATTAGTCTAAAGACATGATCACCCAAGTATAATAGAGTACATTTGCATATGAAAAGGATTAATTATTTGTCTATTTACACAATAGATACCTAGGTCATCTTGGTTCCTTATACCTTGATGTCGGTATTAACTTACAACATAAAAACCAATGAAAACAATATTCATATCATCGTGATTAAAAATAAGTTGTGGTTTTACCTAATGACATTAATATTATCATGATTCAAAAACCAATAGAGGTTGTACCTATGGCAACATTTAAAATATCTCAATGATGATAATTGAAAAATAAATGATTCAATTAAAAGTGACAATGGTTTAGTTGCATTTGCATATTGCATCCATGTTTCGATTAAATATTGCATTAGTAATCATTATGAGATTTCTCAAGGGGGTCAAATGATAAAATTCAATTCACATAATTCTCATTTAGTTGGAATATATTGGACTTTAATTAAAACAAAAACAATACATATAATTTGCATTTAGGTTCATTAAGTTAGTGCATCTCATTATGTACCTAAGTATAGTCATTATTTACCATAATTAAGTGCATTTCATTTTCATTTAGGTGCATTTACATTAAAAATTACATCTCATTACTCATCATCAATAAGTGCATATTATAAAAATTTAGGTACATTCCATTCACATATAAGTTGCATTTGATTAATTAATAAAATCATCTAAGTGCATCTAAGAACATTCATTACTGTAGATGCCCAAAAATATTAATATTATTATTAAAATTATGTTCCCTCTTATTCCTCTAACTATTTAATTCAACCAATTAAATATTTTCATTTATCAATAGTTTAAATACTATTCTAATGTATTTCATTAAAATACATTTGTCTCAGGAAATTCCCTTTTTAATAAATTTACATTTATTAAATCCTCCATTTTTCTAATTCTTTTAAACCATAATTTATTCAAATATGATTTGAATAATACCCTAAAACCCTAGCTAGGAACCTATTAATCCTACCCTAAAGCCTACCCTATTCCTACCCTACTCCCATCACCTCATTTCCTAAGTATACTTCCCCACCTAACTATCCTTTAACCATGCTTAATCGGTGATTCCTAAACTTTTTAAGGCTAATGGAATGCTCACCCACATGGGGAAACTCTCTCCAAAATGGGCACCCATTCCTCTTTAATTCCTTCTTACACCTTTGTCTCCCCTTTTGAAATATTGAGCTACTCAATATTAAATGCCAATTTTGACTCAAAATTGGCCATCTTTTCAAGTCTATGTGTCTCCTATGTGGCTCTTATGTGGATGCCACATAGGCACCAATTCATCCAAGCCTCTTCCTCTCTCCAAAAACTCTATAAATAGAGGCCTTCTCCTCTCATATTTTCATCTCTCATTGCGCATTGTTATTATGCTAGAATTGCTTTAGAATTCATAGGTATTTTCATGCTTATGTTCTTAGTTTCTAGTTTTTATGCTTTCCATGCTTAAATCACTTAGAAATAACATGTTAGGTTTCATTTTGGCTAAAATCAATCATATTTTCTTGCATTGTCTTGCATTCCAATCATAGTAGTTTAATCATTGAGAGAAGTTTGAGACTAGTCACTCCATACTAGTTCTTGAATCCTTCTCTCTTCATCTAATCTTGCATTGATCATAGTCAATCCACTTGGGGATCCATATAATTTGTGTTTGAGAGAGCACATTCACATTCCCATAAGAGAGAAAATCAAACAAGCCTCTTGGGTGCAACTTGTTTCCGCTCTATCCGATGATATGAGGATACTTTTTATGTTTTCTTGCTTGCTTTCATTTCACTTGAATTTCATGTGCTAACCCACTAATGATTTCATATTTGTGAGTGATTGCAAGTTGAATATTTTCCTCATACTACAATTACATCACATCATTAATAAACCATCATCATATACATAAAGCATTGCATAATCATACAGAACCATTGCATCCATACGTTGCATACATTGAAATAAACAATCATAGAATAATATTCCATACATTATCCATATAAATAAGTCATCCATCTATACATATATACAAGTACATATCCATTTACATCCATACATAGGCATCTCAATAAAGTAAATGCATCCATACATCCTGCACAGAAAAACACAAAAACATACAACTAGATAGAACCCTATAATGCATCTATCATAAGTCTCACTAAATCATCATATATATCATAGAAATCATAAATTATAATGTATAATGACATCAAAGGATAATAAATCATTAGTATCGGTAAGGGGGGAGAGAGGTACATCAATATCCATATCCATAAAGTACATCAAGATACATCAGGAAGTACATTGTCAAAGTCCCAAAATCAATATCATCAAAGAAGCAAGTATACATCATCATGAATCATATCCAAAAATATGATCTTTGGATAACCATAATTTGTGCATGCACCAACACCTGGATCTATAGAGGGACCTATACTAGTCCCTACATCTAGATCACCTAGTGGTCTAGGTCATGGAATTGTACTTGCCTGGCTACTTTGTTCTTGTTGCATAGAATGTATCAAAGCTACCTATATGAATAAAGTCTGAATCACACCTAGTACCTATGCCAACTAAACCTGTAATGCTACCATACCTATATGTAATGCCTAAACATCCTAACTAGGGGTAGCAAGAGAAAGTGGTTGAACTACCTGTCTGAATCCACGAGGCCTATGAGCTGCCCATCCCTATGCCAACATAACTCTGCCTTTGATAGGACCATGCCCACCTTTAAATCCATCCCTACCCATTCCTCCACCTTGATCTCCATCCTAGCCCCCATCTTGGCCTCCATCCCTACCACCTCCACCTACAACTCTTAGAGCAGCAATGATTACTCAGCCTTTTCCTCTCACAACTCTGGAAACACCACCACTAGGACCTCTACCACCACCATCCCTGAGTCTATCACCTCTATTTCTCTCTCCTTTGACCCTCTAACCCCTCCTTCATTGAGGTCATCCATCACCATCATCATCACTATCAAAATTAGGATCATTAATAGAGGGTACCATCTCTCTCAGATACCTGAATATGTGAAAGGCATGAATAGTGAGCCACTTCCCATAATCAAATGTCATCCCTTCATCAAGGGAATTTGATCTATAATCCCAAAATATTGTACCAATTATATCAAACTCAACACAAGATGTCTAAAAAATTGTACATGGACCCCCTAAACCTCTCTCAGCCTGTACTAAAGTATACACTGTCAAACTGTGTGACATCCCCTAAATCTAACGAAACTATCATAAAAATTGAGTAAGGAGAAAATTATCAAGGATGAAAGGTGTGCATGCAATAAAACATCGTGATATAAAAACATAGGGCATCTCATCGTGATCTTCTTCCCAAATCTCACAATCAAGGAATGGTTGCCAACAAAATTTGTCAATGCCATCAATTTGTCTCTACCAATACTCTAGGTTTACTAATTGAGGCTTGGTAATGACTCCACAGTATACATAGAGGTATGGTCGCCCTATAGGATGATTTTTATCTGCTATTAGTTTAGTCACTGGAAGGTGTCCCCAATCCCATATCTATAGAAGTACAACTCATGCAGAGAGTGTTGCAATCCGTCGATAAACCACCTTATGAATATCATGATACAAATGAGCTAAAATAGAGGAACCCCATAAAAATTTGTGAGGCTGAGAAAGCATGTCCTCCAGAACCTGACCCCAACTAGCTATGAATTTATGTGCTCTCTGATCTGGCATCATAAATCCACCAATCAAACCTGCTAAAACTAAGGGAAGTGGAACATATCTTTGTCGCATAACTCTCCACTGAATATTCTCATTGCCAATAGTGTCATCTTGAAACACCTATTGGTATGCCTCTCCATCATACACCTAATCATAAAATACAAGATCTCATATGGCATAAATCTAGAGAATATGATAAATGTCCTCAAAAGTAATCGGCATCTCACCCATCGGTAAATGAGTGGTGTTATGATTAGAATGCCATATCTTAGACAATGCTGTCAATAAATCCCTATTCACACAGAAACATGGCATATCAAGAAAATAATAGAGGCCACACTAGGAAATCATCTATCTCTCCTCCCTTGTCAAAGCAAGGATCATCCTCAATGACTTGGGATATTGACCTCTCGTATTCAGTTTCTGAAAGGAAGCCTATTTTCAAGTCAAACACATATCGCTTAGTCAATCATCGATTCGATCATCAAGTTTCAATCATCATTCTATCATTTATTTATTTAAGTGAGATTTAAAAAAATCTTGTTGAACGAATCAAATTTTGTTCCTCTAGATCTTGAGGACAAAAAATTATCAAAATCTATTTATCCTATCGAATTGACATCAAAATAAAATCAAGAGCATTGATTAAACTGACATCAAACAAATTGAATTTAAAACATCACCAAAAAATCAACAATGTATCCAAAAAACATCCACTTTAAGAAAATGATCATTAAAAACCTGAGTTTATCATAAAAAATCAGAGAGAGAAACTTTTTAGCAAAAGTAACATTTTGCAGTGTCAAAGAAATGCCACATCAAACATGACATCCAAATTATAAAAAATGACGCTTCATGGAAAATAAGTTGTTTCCCTTGGTAGAAGTGATAGAATATTTGGTATATGCGCTTTACAAAGTAAATGTGATGCAATAAAGGGCATAAGTGACACAATTTCAGGCAAAAACACTTTTCTAGGAAACAAAGATGCAAAATTTTATGAAGGCGACACGCAAACCATTCTAAAAACCCTAGCATAAGCAAAAAAAGAGATTGTAAAAGAGACAAAACATAGTGAGGAAGTGATGAAATAATTTGTAAAACTGCCAAAATGGCATAAACAATAGAAAAATAAGGAGAAACAATACTGAATTCAATAAAAATGAGGAAAAAAATAGCAAGAATTTGAAACATACCAGAGGCCCATATGCATATGGTCTCTAGAAGCGTCTGGCCTTCCTGAACCGGTGCTTCTGGATCAGGACAACTATTTTCACTTTGAGAGTAAAAAAATCACCCAAAACACAAAAGACAAAGTGGGAGAGTGAAAATATATAGTAAAAAGTCAATTTTATCCTATATATCACAATTTTGACATTTGTGATGGTATTTAATGATAAAATATTTCACATGAAGCTCCATTATTCAAAATTTTACCGAGGCATAGTTTAAAACTCAAAAGTCTAATCGGGAGATAAATAGAAATTCAAAACCATTAAAAATACGACAAGTCATAAAAATAATAAAAATTAAAAACATCATCAAAACACCATGCAATCATTTTGATTCATTTCCTAAAGGGTATACCATTATCATGATAAAAAATTTACAATTGGGGCACTTTTCAAAATCAAAATTGGGGCACCAAAATCAATCAAAATTAAAATTAAGGGTTCACATCAAAGTGTTATCATCACTAGGGAAACATCAAGCCATCAAATCAATCAAGTTGACATCACAGTATTAGAACATCAAATTGACATCAAAGCAATTATTCTTTAAATCAATGCGCTACGCTCGTTGATTCAAAGAGGGGCAAATGCATACACCTAAAAATGTTCAAAGAACAAACAAAATTAAATTTAAGCCATTTAGATTATTTAAATCAAAATTAATTCATTATGTCATTGAATTTACCATTTAATTACATAGTTATTTAATTAATTAAATCAAACACATTCATAAATCATACATGGCTAATTTTATTAATCTATTTGAATTAAATCCTCCTAAAAAGTCTCACCTATCACTACTTGACAAAAATCAAATGGACCAATGGAAGATAAGAACCAAGTGTACATGGATTGCCAAAAGGATTTGTAATCTTGACCATTAATCTTAAAAGGGAATCGTGTCCACTTAAAGGGGACACATCATCAAACTTAACCTCAACTCATGCCTTGATCATGGTTAATCAAACTCACCCCCTACACCTTGGAAAATCCTATAAATAGGATGCATAATTAGAGTAAATGATCCGCCTTCAGGTAGATTAATTGCATAATGCTAGTTTGTGCATCCACTATAATATTAGCAAAGGCATAATGTTGGTTTGGACATTGAATTCCATCAAATCATAAGCACAATGTTGGTTTATATATCAATTCTTCAATTTGAGTGTTGTTATAATGAAAAATTGTAATTGCATCCCAAAGTTTTTGATAATTTAGTATAGCATTTGCATTCATCTTAGATTAATTCATCGTATAATTTTGTTTTCTAAGTTGTCACTTGAGGATAAATTTTCATCTGAGAGCATTAATCAAGTCCTTAGAATTAGAGAGTCATAGCATGCTCATGATTTATTTCAATTCATTTCTTTAAACTAGTATTGTATTTTGAATTGATTGGTCATACTAATGTTCTATGAAGGTTTGTACTACTCAAATTATACACACACACATTTCCTAAAGCTTTTGAGGATGGCCAAATGCCTCTTGAGGTCATGTTAGTTGATGTTATTGAAAAGGAACAAAGGATGAATAATCTTAAGAATGTAGTTGATTCAACATGCTCAACATCTAAGATAATGAAGTTCAATCAGTTTTATTAAGATGAATAACCTAGTGATGTTTCTGAAAAATATTTAATATAGAATGAGAACAGAAAGGAAAATGCTATTATAACTAAGAATGGACAAAAGAAAAAGGGTCAAGGAACAATTGTTTCTAATAATGAAGCTAAGACAAGACTATTGAAGGATAATCAATTTGTGGTAATTTTATAGTTATTGAATCACATGAGAAACAATGCAACAAAAATGAGGTGGTCCAATAAAAAAAATATGCAAAAGAAGTTAGCCTCGCCATAGAAGGAGACCAAAGAATAGGGTATTGAAGGTTATAAGGATTCAGGATAGAATATTGATGAAACAAATCCTACCCAAGGGGGGATATATGCGATGGGTATAGTTGAACTCTTGGATAGTTAGCTAAAGGATGCTATTTGTGTTGATCATCCTAATCAAGTAGTTGATTAATTGAATAGAAATACAGAAAATAGGAGCCCTCTTGTTGCTTTGGATGAGAATGACGATAATGTATTCTCTAAAGGGGAATAGGGACTCAAAAATCTCAAGGATAATCTATCTTTTTTAGGATTCTCATAAAATCCACCTCAAAATAAGGCTCAAAAAAAATTGGAAGAAAATGATATTGAGATGGAGTGGACATTGGTAGGTAATAAAATTAAGAAGAAGAAGAAGAAATTAGAAGTGGGAGGGGATGGAAAAATTGGTAGACCTACTAAAAGAGAATCTAAAAATAGGGATGTGGCTAAGGAAGTTCAAAATGGGAGGCAAAATATCCTATATGGCCTCTCAGATCTGAGAAAGACTAGAAAGTGAACCTAATTGGTGACAACCCTATGTGGGAGGTTACTTTGTCAACATAATGATGGAATGATCTCTCTCTTTTATCTTAATAAATATTATGTCATATAAAGTCATGGGAAGCTTAAGTACCTCATTTAAGAAACATATATTTAAATGTAATCTAACGTAGAAAAAAGTAGACATTCTGATGCTTTAGGAGACTAAAATGGACGATACTTTCCAAAATATTGTTAAAATATTCTGGCCTAATGTTGAATTCTATGTTAGAGGTGTTGAAAGTGCCTAGAGAGGCTTAACTACCATATGAAATCTTACTAGCTTTTAATGAATAAAAAGACACGCCTTAAGAAATATCCTCACAATCCAAATGTGTCATTTATAATTTTGTCAAGAATGGAGTATGATAATTGTGTATGCTCCTAATGTGATATGCCCTATAGATGCCTTATGAAATTGCAATGCTTCCATCTTTTTAAATTATTTTCCTAACTCATGGATGATGGGAGGGGATTTTAACTCCCCTATGTTCCCCTCCAAGAAGAAAGGTGGTGTAGAAGATTTCCCAGACAGCATGGGATATTTGACCAATTTTATCTCTACTATGTGTTTAATGGATATAAAGTTGTTGTGAGACCTACACTAGACTGTTATAGTTTACTATTTTTTTTCATGCTTTCAGCAGTTTTTGCTTTGTCATACTTTGACTATCAGCGATACTTTTTGGTACTTTTGAGGATCAGTGGAATCCTTTGTTATATATTCAGCACCTGATTTTGTAATCAGGGTACTTTTGAGATGTTTATGTTCTGATATAGTTGCAGCTTATGTTGATGTTTTATATGGATCTAAATGCATGAATGTAATACGATGAAATGGTTTAGGAAAACAATGCTAGGATATTTTAGTTCTAAATACAAAATGACTTATATGTTTACTTATATTATTGACGTCATGTTATGTTTCATATCATGTTGTTTTGGATCTACTGATGTATGCATTGAATGTGCAGGAAGAGTTGACCATGGATCTAAATCAGGGACCCAGTACTGAAACCTATGTATATACATGTGCTTACCAAGGTCCTGTCTATATAAAGAGACATGGACCTTGTTGTTATGTGTTTATTTCGTGAATGTGGTTTGCATGTATGTTATTAAATTAGTAAATGTTCTTGTTATTTAGTCATGTCTATTGTTTTAATTTAATGTGCCAAATTTGGCAAGTGTTGCAATTTATTATGGACATGGCTAGTAAAGGGAAACCAAGGTAAGTCAAGGGTTAACTAAGGTCATCTTTGAGTAGTACCCATGCTTACCCCA